>JAIFZK010000010.1:735000-1017500 GCA_027481765.1 Tenualosa thibaudeaui | reverse complement strand
TACATTCTTCATGCTGTATTGTGTTACTGATTGGGTCTTCTCGTTCCCACACATCCTGAACCACAGAGGGGTGGATTTCTGTCTCACGTGAAGCCAACCATTGAAATATAAAACAACAGGATGATAAAATAAAAATGGTTTCCAAGACAATGGAAAGGTTTTCCCTGAGAACCTGCTGTTCGCGTTTCTGCTGGGGTGATATGTCATGAAACCTACTGTTGACAGACTCGGCCACAAGGTACCCACATAATATTGAGGGATTTTTATCAGTGGTATGGTGTGTTCAATGACTCACTCTTCCATAGGACACCACTGAATCTATTATTTTTGGTATTTACTCAGAGATCAGAAAAGGAGTGTTTATCAGTGTGGTTGGTATCAGTTTGATACTGGCTTTTGGAAAAGTCTTAAGCTATGGCAGGTAGGTCTCCTCATGGTCTTCCCCTATCTTGTAAGCTGAGCACTACCTGGATACAGACTGTTCTGCATCAACATAGCACCACAGATGGCATCAGACTGTTTAAAAAAAAGAGGAAATCCGATTTGACTTTTTTCTGTGGGCATGCTGTTGCCCTATCTCACACACAAAGGAAGAATTTCACATAAATATATTTGTCTTTATTTACTTTCCCTCCATAGAAACCATATCAACAGTCTTATTTTAGCAGCCCGGTGCTCATTGGTCTCTGACGGGCGTAAGTACCAGCTAACTAGTGCGCAATACGGTTCAAGCGTAACTGTTTTAGGGTCAGGAGGAGAGCTGAAGCATCATCTGGAGGGTGCATCACCAAGGTTACCGTCGCTGTTGTTACTCAACCTTTGTCCCACAGGGCTATCAATTCAGGCACTTTGCCCTGTGATTTAATATTGGCCCACCACTAACCATAGCTTGTGGCTGGTGGGTCAGTCACTAAAAAAAAAGAAAAAGTAAAAGTCTGAAGAGCACAAGATTAAAGGGTAACGTTGCACTTTGCGTTTTATGTTATTAATGCCGTAATTGCTAATTATACTCCTTGGAAGTTTTGAAGGGTCGGTTGATGATGCAGCAATTTAGCTCATTTGGTGCAGATAACTTTGATCAAAGCTGTAGGGCGCAGGGTCACTGGCGGGAGAGCACGAAAGCTTAGGAGGTAACTTCAGGGGCACAGACAGGAACGTTTGATTTCCAAGATGTCCGCGCATAAACATTTGCAAGCATTAGGTTTAACTATGGCAAGACCCAGGGGCAAGGGAATGATTCAAAACCCATTATGAACACAGCAGTTAAGCATTCAAATGCGTGCACAACATGTAAACGAGATGAGTAGAAAAATGTGAAGCAGCATTGAGTTTTAAAAAGCCTGTTTTCAGATGTCAGAGTCTTTCGGCACATTCCGGGATTTCAGGGCAATCATGGGTGAAATTGTCCAAAAATCTGCTGAAAGATCCACTCTGCAGAAGGAAAACATTCCATTCTCTATGGCTGTTGCCGATGCTTAAACAGGGCATGATGTGCTTTCCTCAGGATTTTCACCAGTACTGTAGGTGTTATCATGATGGACAAAGCATTGCATAACACAGCATCAATGTACAGTTCAGCCCCTGATACAGATTTTTAAAGGAGTAGTTTTGGATGAATAGAAAAGGGAGTTCACATGTCATTAAATCATGTTCATGCCATTAGATTCACATTCATTTGCAGTACAGAAGTTATAAAGCTTGACAGTGTCTCTAACTTGAAAGTCTAACGTTTTTCCTTCCTTTCGTAGTACCAAGCTCTAGGCACAGGCATTTCTCAAGATAAATGTCTATGTATGGTCTTTTCACACATGCCCATCAACATTAGATGAATGGCAGGATCTTTACAATATAGGATAATTATCACATTGAATAACAAAATATTACTAGAGCAGTTCCAAAAGCAAACACATGGAGAGCTGAGAGGAAAAGGTTGTAATCCACATCTGGGATGTTATATAAAAAGGAGTCGAGTGGAGGCAGTTAAACTGAAAACAAGGATATGCTAGTTAAAGAATGCTGTATCTTAAGGTTCAAAAGGTTTCTCACCCCAAATATTTGGTGTTTTTAATTGAGTAATTTAGAGCTACCAGATTGTTCTGTTTGCCATATGCTTTGATACGTCTGCCTAAGTACTCACATGTTTACTGCCTCTCTTGTCCATATGTTGTGATGGCAGACAGGGACATGACTGCTTACACTTGCATGCACACTACCCCATCCCCCACCCCTACTGCACACAGGCAGAAAATTGAGGTTTAAAGGAATTGTTTGAAATTCTGAAAAATCCCAGATAATTTATGTGGAGTCTTCTCACGTGAGAACATTTTCAAACAATGAGACATTTCCTAATCTGTCTGTAATCTCCTTCAGAGCTATTTTTGGGGTCTTTCCAGTGAGGTAATTACCATCACACCTCGTTTTTTCACAGTGATTCACCCAACTTTGAAGAAATCTGTGACTCACCTACTGGCCTCAGGACAGAATGACATGCTATGGCAATTAATTCTGAACAATTATTATAAAAAAGAAACAATCCTAACTGACAAAAAAACTTTGAGTATATAAGATCGTCGTTGTACTTTGAACCACAAGGACATAGAGTTCTTTAGAAAAGGTTCAACAAGTGACTTGAGAAGCTTCAAGCATGACTTATGCAGTGTGCAAGAAGTGATAGAACAGAAGGCAGGCGCACTTAGAGAACAGATTGAAAGGAGTGACAGGTCTGGGAGGTGGAGTGGGCAGCTTTTCACAGGGGGACAGAACTGGACCAGTGGCTCCTGGCTCCTGTCCATTTATAGCCCAAGCAGTGCAGGAATATTTAACCCTGTTGATCAATATTTCAACGAATGGCTTCCTGTGTCAGTCCCATCTCTGCACTTGTGAAGGCTCCCTGCCATGGAGCCTAATCTAGTGTAAAGTAGAGCAGTCTCTCTGGCTAGCGGGCCTCGCAACTCTCCCGAGCGCTCCCGAGTTCTCAAGAAAATGGGACCAAACTCACCACTGGTGTCGGTTTAGGTCAGCCAGTGCATGTTGCAAATGGTGTTAAAAGCATGTACTTGCTGGCCTGAGCTCAATATTTAATGAAGACAGCACACAAATTATCCTGCTCTTCTCTGTCGGGCCATTCATGCCAGAGCCGCCATGAAAAAGTCATAAGGATCAAACTGCAATGTTAGCACAGATCAAGTATTTGTAAAGAAGCTGACAGAATGGGGTGTATGGAGTCTTGCGAGGAAACGTGCATTCGGCACAGAAGCACGCAGTAAATCACTCACCGTGCTTTATTTAATTGTTTCATTGGAATTACTAAAATAACACTGGCATGGAGCAAAATTTTGTGTCAGGTCAGTGACTCATGACTAACAAAATGTCTTTGGACAACAGAAGTATATGTAAGGGGGATTACACATACTTCTTGGCCTGTATCAGGATGTTAAGAAATATGCAACAAAGTAGAAGTCAATAAGCCAGACAGATGCGCCGTGACTCCTGGCAGTGTAATCTGAGGGTAAGAGTGGGGTCTTAATGGGATTAACGTGCTGTCTTTGTGTGAGTTCTCTTCTGATCTGACACGCAGCGCTTACATCTGTACTGACGGGCTTTGCTCAGAACTAGACAGATATATACCTGATCCCTTCTAATCAACCAGCGTCAAATCAGGTGCACTTCTGCAGTGTCATTCCTGCCTACTTGACCTATCTGAGGGGATAACTCAGAACAACTGTTCTTCTTAGCATTATTGTTTTGTCCCATTATTCTTTGCCATGACTATTAATTGGTGCATCAATTTAATTGTTAGGAGAATCAGTGGCAGTGGCAGTCATTAAACACACTGCTACTGAAAGCCTGCATAGGTAGTGCCTACTTGAATGGAAACTCAGCTAGTCACATGCACAAGCTGTCAGACCAAAATATGGCAGAATCCAGAGTGTCTGCTGCCTAAGAACCAACACTTGACAAATGCTGGCAATTGTGTCATGTTCTAGCCCAATAGCCTACCACGTGGAAATGCTTGTCTGTTTGTTGTGGAAGTAACTGTCAAAGGTGATAGAGCTTACAAGCCACAAGCCATTGACACTCTCCACTCCATGGCACCAAAGCACCACACATCCTTTTGGCCATGCAAACACAAACACTAAATGCATGCCAAAGGGAAGAAGAACAACTCAATTAAAGGACAAGTTCACTTTTTTACACTTAAAGTCCTATTTTCTGACCATTCATAATGAAATACAATGGGCAAAATTTACATTTTAACGGATGCCTCAGTTTTGAGAATTTTCGGTTGTTGCAGCACCCCCACCTACAGAATGGCTGCATAGATAACAAGCATATCCTTGTTTTCAAAAAATGCATGAAACCTTTGTTTGTAAAGATCAGAAACTCAACCGAGTGGTCAGTGGTGTTAGTGGTGTTTGCTAACACAAAAATCACTGCAAAGTATGGTTCCCAACATACCTGAATGTATACTTCTGCTTGAAAGTTTAAAGCAGATGGGAGTCAGTGAAGTATAAGTGAACACCACTGAACACTCATAAGCTAGCTACTGAGAAAGCTATTAGTATCAAATCTGGTAGGCCAAACTACCTAGCGACACTATTTGCAAGTAGGCCTACTGAATACTCAATAATTGGAGGTCAAGATAGCAAACTGTTGCAGTGAGATTTCACATTGCTTTGGTGCTCCGTGATAGGATTGTAACTGTAAGACAGTTCTGTAGACCTCTAGTTAGCACTCTGATGCCCCCACACCCACACACACACCACCACCACCACCTCCTGTTGCCCCCCTGCTGAGGATGACAACATGGGTCAGCCACACAAGTTTGCTTGTGTGAGCTCACAGAGGCATGTTCGCGGGCCACTATATAAGTGAGCATTTACAATTTGTCAGCATGCACCATACTGAGCTACAAGTATGAGTTGGGTAGAGCTGGTTGGATAGAAGAGGACGTGATCCCAATAGGAAGGCTTAAATCTACTGTTCAGCCTGCAAAGCAGCACACACAAACCTTTTTTTTGGAATATATAACCTTCCTCAGGCTGTTGACAGGCACAATGAAAATAGGGCAAGATTACCAATATAAATAAGACTGAAGCCAGAAATAACATGAGACACAGTTTCTTTGGTTTGTGTGTATTTTGTTTAGGGACTTGGAAATGGGTGTGTGAAAGTTCATGGTGAACTGTGGAACTGGCTCAAAGCACCACAAAAGTGCTCAATTATATTACCAGAAGAAAATATTCATACACACTCAGTGGAATAGTCCCTTTTAGAAAAGCTTCATCTTGTCTTTTCATTCACAAGTTATTTACTACATTTCCTCACAGTGTTGGAAAAAAAAAATTGGAATGTTTGAGAGCTAGAACAACAAGTGATTCCCCGCCCCTCTGGACAACCAGGTACCACAAGCTTGCACCCAGGCTGGCTCATGTCAGATGTTTTCCTGTGCCTGTAATTCCATGCCTGCCAAAGCGTTCATGTGTGGTCTTCCAGTTTGCAAAAAAATGTCAAAGTTCAGTACTGTTTGCACATAACTAATTAAAGGAACCAGTCTGACATGAGTCTCTGGAGACCACCATTACACCTGTACGGTCAAACAAGCGTGGATGAATCACTTGGGGTTTTCAATAGAGGCATGCCATGGTTTTCTGCTTCTTTGCCTCACGGTGCATTTGGTTTAACAAAGAAATAATAATAAGGACTTATCTTGGGTCGCAATGAAAACTCTCGGAGTCTCTGCGTGGTTTCGTTGCATTGTGTATACACTTTGTACAGTGCCATGCTTGTATAGACTGGCCCCTCAGATTTGCTTGACACGATCTTCCCTTAGGGAAAAAAACACATAGAGAACATTTATTTCGCAGCAGGCATTGGCAGCGCATTGCCTGTTTTCCAGCTGCCTCAGTACCCAACTTTACAGGCCCAGCTTCTGTTTTTGTTTTTCTTTCAAAGCACACTTTTTGTCTACCTCAAATGCATTGGATGGCTTTAGAAAGCGTGGCTTTTTCTGGTTACATTTATCCTGATCACTTAGCATCCTGCCCTGTCGCTGAAAATAAAACTCCCCTGACACAGTCCTGCTTTCTAATTTAGCCTCTCTCGTGGATTTATAGTATTTGTCAGGGTCAAGAAACAGACATGACTTTTTTATGCAAAACTCATCCATCTTGCGTCTCTTAAGTGCAGCCTTTCATATGAAACTGGTCAATGTGCCATTTTCTTGCAAAATGTTACATAATGCTCGAGTGACTACACTGCACCTTATCGCAGACATCAAACCACAGCATCTCAGGCTTTCAGTTCTCGGAAAAGAGCGTGTAACCAAGCACTGCATTTTGCCAGAATATGCAAATGATGAACAGTCAACACAAGTGATTGGGAATCCCACTGACCTGATTGATTCATCTGATGTAGTCATTTGATTCTGTAAGCTTCCTAGTACTAGGGCTTGTGATCAAACCTGTTTTTGCTTTCAGTCATCAAAAGATCCATCAAACCACCAAAATTCCAACAAGCCAAACCAACCCTGGCATTTCCAGCGGATATGCCGGCACCATAAACAAACTTCAAACTTCAGAATACTAATCAAGATATACATACTAATATATCTACTAATATATATATATATATATATATATGTATATATATATATATCAAGACTTATATATATAAATACATAAATAAATATATAAAAATTATCTTATGTATTTTCTAATATATTCATTGCTATAAACCTAAACACCAATGTCTACAACCTAAACTTGTGGGTTGAAATAGACATTCTTAAACATAGTGTGTACCTCACTGTCCTGTCCTTGGCCATGGCAAATTTGAAAGCAAAGAAATGACAAAGAGGTGTAACAATTACCTTTCCGAGTTTTTTTCTAGAAGATTCATTAATGATACTGCATGTTTATATAAAGGCAGAAACAATTAACTCTCAGCAGTTTGGCTCTCGATGAAACTCCACAGCGAGCAACAACCGCCCTAGGGCAATCACTGCACGGATTGCAAAAGGCATATGTCAAACGTCAGCTTTGACTTCACAGGAAGGACATGTTCTCACAGTTCAAGCAGCACTCGTGAAGCCGCTTGCATTGAACTGCTGTCGCAGGACAGGAAAGAGCTTTTCATCCCCTTCTCTTTCTCTCTTTCTTCTACCCTTCTGCGTCTCCCTCCCCCCTGCTGTGTATGTTTAGATAAGAATATTTCTGTATGAGAGGGCTCATGAATAGTGCACTATCTATTTACTTTGAAAGCACAGCTAACACATCCTTACACTTGACTTGGTGACATCATCCTACACGGGGGAGCAAAAAGCTTGTGAAGCTGCACCAGGGTTTTCCTTCGCCCTCTGCACGCAATGAGCGCCGCAGAGTGCTTGGGCCAGACCACCAGCACATATGCACAGGACAAACATACATCTAAATCTTTACATATATGCATGTATGCATGTATGTATGTATGTATGTATCTGTCTGTCTGTCTGTCTGTCTGTCTATCCTTGAATTATCTGTGTTTTCATGGTAATATGTTTTTGTAAACAATACAATCTCCATCTTTCCTTAAGTTTAGGTTCTTTATTGTTTTACAAATATTAAGTTATCCACAAAATAAAATAACTTACATCATGAATAAAAAATTATACATTTTAATTAAAAATGCACACTCTCTCCACATAGCATTTTTTACATCAGTCAAAATAACAGGCCTACTCATGCAAAGAGCTGATCTGAACTCAAACTTCTCTGTGCTAGAAGACATGTGAGTTGGTATTTGTTGTTTAAATCAGTTAGCACACATCCATTTTAGAACTGCTCTCATAGTATAGTTTGCAGTTATTGGCGAGGTACTGTATAGCAACATCACAATCTTAAAATTGACACATTAAAATGCAGCTATGGGGCTTTTATACAGGGATTTCAATGTTTCTTTTTTTGTTGTTGTTGATCTTGGACAGGATTGCAGGCCTCATGAACACAGTTCTCTTGGTTGCTTGTTGTGGCCTGTAGTTTTTATCCATGGCATAAGCATATCTGTCTGGTCACAGTTAGTATTACATTCCAGGGCCTAGTCGAGAACAACTTATAAAGCATAGACAGTGAAATGGCCAAAATGTTTACATTAAGTCTGAACTTTCTAAAGAAAATCTGAATTGCTTATATCATGTCCCAAACTATGGGGCGTTTCTTATGGATTTGAACTATTTCCCAAAAAATGTCAATAATTCTCTCTAAATTCAAGCATCCCCTTATATCAGCTGTCATTAAAAAGGTGATTCTTCTCATCTGAGTACACATTTTTACTCAAGCGACATGTTCCAGTTAATCCAAGAAATTTAGACATGACCCCTTATGTGATTGTGTATCACCATACGGTTGCATTCTGAAATAGCACTTAGACCATGGCGCTCTGTGTTAGGCACTCCTGAATAAGAAGTTTGGTCATGAAAAACATCTACAATCTTTGTCTGGGATGGTTTTCATTAAGTGTTGTTATTAATTATTCCTTTATCATTTAAAAAAAGAAAAGAAAAATAAATGCACAAAATGAAAGTCCTGTGCTTGTGTATGTGACGGCAGAAGTGCTTTTTGCTCACAACATCATCAACAACAACAACAACAACAACAACAGTTGCATCTACACAGTTCGGTTTGCATTTCACATTGGCTGGCCTGAGCGGGTAGCGATGGCAGAGCCAAAGATTACCAGAGTTCAGGATGGGTGTGCTCACAGGATCCACCTCTGTACAATGGGTGTGGCTCTAACCATGTGGTAATACAATTATGTGTGTTCACCATCGGCTTGTCTCATCAAAGGGAGCGCTGACATATGAGTCACGACCCTGCAGCTCCAACCAGCAAAATCGCACTGCCACAACAGGGCCTGCTTACGCCAGATAGCTGTCCAGTGAGCTCCCCAGAGACAGAAATGATGTGTGATTGAACGTCAACATATGTGAAGAAAAACGTTGCTTCTTTTCTTTGCCTTGCTCTTGCTTTGGACGTGCAGCCCGTGATTTAATAATAATTTGTTTGGTCTCTGCATTACTATGGTATTTCTACCCAGCGCTCTCATTCACTCGATGCTGGGCGCAGACACAGAGGGGAACAGATTTATTTTTCCCACATTGCTGAGATAGTCAGCGTTTGCATGAATCAGAAATGACAGACTATAACACAAACTGTACAATCAATGAATAATTGCAGAGACATACTGGCATGTTATAACTTATAATTATAATCTCATTTGGTATATGATACCACTTTATAACACTCAAACAGAGTTTACCAGACTCTGTTAAATGATGGCTCTGTGCAAATGTAGGACTTACAAAAGATGTTGGGATTACAGGCAATTCTCTTCTTTCTTTTGCCTTTTTGCTTTCTTACAAATTTCTCCTCCTAGTACCGGAATCCCGAGCCATTATTTTATTGTTATGATCCTTTGACATTTTGAACTAAAGGAGTGCTCAGATATTAATCTAACCCCACTGTAGCTGTATTACTTATTTAACTTATCTTTAACTTCTCTGAAGGTTATTAGATGCAGTGCAGGTCCAAATGCTCAATCTGAACTACTGTGATTAGACACATGCTGTGTGCACTCTCACACACACACACACACACACACACACGCCTGTGTGCACCTCCTTGCACGACCCGCTCTCATTTTTTCATGCTTTCCACTGGCAGTCCATTGCAAAGGGAAAGGTTATCCTTGCAGTCTTCCCCCTCTGGTTATAATGTCTGTCATTCTTTTCATATATATAGAGCTATTCATTTATTAGGGTTTATGCGTTTGTTTGTTTGTTTGTTTTCTATCATTTACAGACGTTGACCCACTCTGTTATCCGGCACTCTTCGCAAACAACGTAGCAGCACCAGTGGAATTTGCAGTTGCATCGCTCTCTGCGTGTCTGCTGCAAGATGTTGTGGCCCCGACCACAGCACAGGCTCTCGCAATTGTCCATGCCATGGCTGGTCTTATTGCAGATACGGCCATGAGTGCCCGCTGAGTCGGAACTCAGGTCTTGCTCGCAGAAGTCGGGCGACTTCTCGAAGTAGACCAGGTCGTTGTAGTTGGCTCGGCGCCGGTGGTGGTGGTGATGGTGGTGATGGTGGTGGTAGTGATTGTGGGAGTTAAGGTGCATTGAGTTGGCATTCTCCACCTGGCCCGTGTTACGGTTGTGTGGCTTAATGAAGGCGGCAAGGTTGAAGCGCTCCTTGAGAAGCGTGCCCACCATCCGGAAGTCGGGCGTCACCTGCCAGCAGGTCTTGAGCTGGCAGCTTCCAGATGTGCCGTGGCATTTACATTTCCTCCTCATGTGATCCATCACGATCTGCAAAAAAGAGGGATCATCAGCTCAGCATATGGACATTACAAAATGCATACTGTCATACTGTTAATTAGAGTGTTGAACAGATAAATAGTTAAAATACCCTCAGTATTGTGGAATGAATGGAGGCCCAAGGCAGTGAATGAGGGTTGCACACACACTAAAACTAAATTGATTTAAAGAAGGCTCAATAGTATTAAGATAATTATATGAGTATCTTGGGCATTGTTACACTAGCTGTAATTGGACAGTAAATTCAATCTGACAGAAAAAGAAATCTCCAAAGGCAATCACAACAACAACAACACCCAACCACTAAACAACCTCCAGTAACACCTTGTCAGTGGGAATGAAATTCAAATGAAACCAGCAGGTACATAACATTCCTTTTCAGCTTTTAAAACACAGGATTGTGAGTGCTTCAAAACTCCTCTCACAAGTTCATTTCACGGGCGAGGATGCCTCACCTCACCCTCAACCCCCGTCCCCCCCCCCCCCCCTCTCCTCCACCGCCTCTGCAGTCACACAGACCTCCCATTCGCTCAACAATGTGCTCGCCTGACAGCCCGAGTTATAAACTTTTAGATCCAATTACCAACAGGAAAAGGGGCCACCCTGCATACTGACAGATGCTCCAGCAGACGCCCCTATCAACAGTGCAAGCACAAACACTCACCTCCAGCACTCCCACATTTTGCTGGCTTTTGTGGCCTCCGAATGCAAGTTGGCCACGGGAGGCAGGCACGGCACGACCCATAACACCTCGGGAGATAAATGGGAGTTTTGTCTGTCAAAACCCCCTGGATTAGGTTTCAACATGTGAGTCGTGAGCAATGCTAAAACAAGATGAGACTTCATTATTTCATGCCACTCGGCAAGCGACCCGGCCCCTGCTGCGTTTCTCCACCTTGGTTTTGTGAGTGAGGGATGAATCAACAGCATTGTTGTATTTAGGGTTTACGTTGTGTTTTCTTTCTTTTTTTTCGCCCCTCTGATTTCCCTCAGTAGAAATGAATTGGAAAGCTACTATTCAGCAGAGCTGTGTTCTGTCAAAGGCAAGCACAACTCTGCAAGTCTGAGCTGAGGACAGTGCCTTCCTTCCCTGCCAGGCTTAAGGTCATTTTGAACTGATGCCAACAACACAAGATCCTCTGTGGCAGACAGGGTATGAATCCTTCAAACTATGACTTTGTGTGCTCTGGGTTTCCATTTCAAGGGCTACTCTGGTGGGTGTGGGTGGGTGGGTGTGAGGGGGTTGTTGGAGGTGACCGGGGAGGGGATGAGGTTGGAGGAGAGCAGAGGAGGCTGGAGAGCTTCTACTCTGTGTGTGTGTGTGTGTGTATGTGTGTGTGTAAATATCAAAAGGATGGAGACAGGAGGGGCTTCCTGTGGCTTCAGGCTGACGACGCCCGCAAAACATCGGCACCAACACAGACATACCAGCCAGACCACAGTGTTGCAACTTACAAAAGATTTCACAAAAAAATCAGACAGAAAGCAAATGAAAGACAGCCAAACACAAAACCCTTAAACATTCCCATTTGAAATCCCAGCCGTTTTCACACCTGACTCTTTCGGTTTCGAACGCTACTCCCCCCCCCCTTTTTTTTTTGCATCTGCATTTACGGCGTGGGCGTCCCTGTCATACGCAATCAGCAACTTCTGATTGTTCCAGGAGGGGAGCGGAGCCTCAAACAGGAAAAAACCTCGCAAATCTGCAGCCCCAGGGGCAGGCGCGGGTGTCGACAAAAACGGATATTCAAATTGGCAGTGGCTTTGTGGCTCGTGCGCACGCACGCTCGCTTGCTCGCTCGCCAGACGGATGTGCGGAGCTGACCTAACATCTCACTCGACAGCAGCAGTGCGACCATACAAGGCTCGCCAGTGGCCCTTTTGACATCTGTGACCCAGGCTGACATGAACACGGTGGTTCAGATAGCAGATAGTAAGAGAAGCCTGATTGTGCTCTTTCCTCTTGGGTCTTGTCTTATGAGTACCTGGGGGGATGAGGGGATGGTGCGGGCGAAGCCAAGAGAGAGGGATAGACAGAGAGCAAGAGAAAGAAAGGGGGATATGGGGAGGTGAGAGAAAGAGAGAGGGTAAAAGAGAGAGAGGGATAAAAAGACAGACAGAGGAGAGAGAGAGAGGGAAAGAGAGGGAAGAAGGAGAAGGGGGAGAGAGAGAGAGGAGGAGGAAAAAGACAGAAACAGAGAAGAGAGAGAGAGGGAGAGAGAGAAGAGGAACAGAGGCAGGAAGAACTCTCCTGGAAGTGGCTCACAAGAGTGATGACAGGCTAGTGATATATCACACCCGTGCAGAAGCGGAACTGTGCTGTAGCAATGGCAGCCAAGAGAGAGATAGAGGCAAAGAAGAAAGGGGTGTGTGTGTGTGTGTGTGTGTATAGGGGGGTTGGGGGCCTCAAACGCCTGGAAGGCTCACTGTCCTGAGGGGACTGGCAGAGATGTGCAGGAACTGGTGCCTCATTCCGCCGTCTGCCATCCTATCAAGATTAGCATCTCCTCTTTCCTCTCGCTCTCTCTCTCACTGTATGTCTTTCAGTCAGATGTCAGCACAAGACGCAGATCGCTTGTTGGCACAGGCCAAGGTCTTTAGAATAACAGGCCCATATTAACCCATCACTCTATAGGAGATCACAGATGATTAATAGATTTGATAAAACCTGACGTTGTCCTTCGAAAGACAGCAAATGCTAAAATGCCAGATATGGGTCTCACCAGAGCAACGTGGGTTTCCAGAATAGTCAAAAGCTTCCATTTGCATTTAAATAAAATGAAAAGATATATTTCAACCCAATGTTCAAAGTATTTTCTATTGTTGCTTGCAACGCTGTACGCTCCCTCTTTCACGTTTTCAGTGGGTGCGTGACAGTAGGAAGTAGTTAAGGAACATGAACGAGACCGAAACGTTTGCTACCCCTGCTGCCGAAATGAAGTAAAAATAAATAGATTAATAAGAAGAAAGATTTTGAGTGTTTCTGAACGAAGCATTTACTATTCCTTTGAGAATCCCTTTGAATAATGTTTTTGCCGCTCAGGGCACGTTAGCTCCTAGTATGTGCCTTGTGTGCTATATACAAAAGTCATGGAGTTACAATTTCCATTCTCAAATGTATGGTAATTGGACCTGCGTATATGTGCACGTAAATATGTGTGTTCTTTCAGGCATACAGCGTAGATGTTTAAAAGCGAGAGAAAACTTCAAGAAGTAATTGCTGCATGTTCATTGGTCGAGACCTGCAAGACACGCACATCTGGGCCACTTTAATTGGAGAAGAGTGAGACAGACCGCCCCATAAA
Source organism: Tenualosa thibaudeaui (assembly GCA_027481765.1). Classification (NCBI taxonomy): domain Eukaryota; kingdom Metazoa; phylum Chordata; class Actinopteri; order Clupeiformes; family Clupeidae; genus Tenualosa; species Tenualosa thibaudeaui. Next base: position 1,003,841 of record JAIFZK010000010.1, on the reverse strand, counting down.
CTGGCACCAGACTGAGATCAAATGAGACATATTGGTAGCACATTTGGACCACAGGCAATATTCGGTAAGTGGCAAATCCAAAATGGTTCTCAATGTTCCTCCTTCTCCACACACACACACACACACACACACATGCGCACACACACACACATACACAAAGAAAACCATCATTCAATTTACATCTAGTTGTTTGAAAGGATTTATGACTCAATCAAGACACAGTTACAGCAGTGACGTCCCCAGACCACTTCATGGGTCACAGTCTGTGGTCTGTTTTGAATTTCATCTATTACACAATAATGGCATTGGTTCAAATTGGAAAGACACTCAGCAAATTACACACAAACTAAAATGTTCATACTTTGTTGGGCTTTTAGACACATATCTGGCAATACTGTGACAACCTTGTCAACCCTCTTATTAAATCTCAACACCGCCACAGTATATCAAATGCTCTGCTAAATAAAACAGACCATTAATGGCTATTAAAGCACATGTGCAATTACAGCGATGGGGAAACAGATGCCTGTGAAGGATTACTTGATCAACAGAGGAGAAGGTTTATACACAGAGTTTGTATGTGTTTATAAACAAGTTGCATGCGTTGCATGTCCAAATGGGTGAGTGGACGTTAGTTGTGCGTCTCCATCCCACCCTGTGCCACATGCGGCCGAACCCGAGGACCAGTCGTTGTTAACCCCACCCCACCCCACCCCACACCCCACTCCCCGGAGGTCAGTCTCCAGCTGGGACTGGACTGTAGTTACAGGCCTCGCCTGTGTCATGACAGGGCTTCCTGATAACCCAAATGGAGTCCACCGCTGTAACATCTAATTGCCTTAATGTGATGAATTGCCCGAGCCACAGAAGCTGTGTCTGGCTTTGATGCCAATGAATGCCTCCTACAGAACAAAAAAAAAACCTCACAGTGTGCACATCAAAGGCAAGCACTGAGGTGCCATCTGATCGTGTCAAGGTAATCTGTCTATTCCACTCCCACGGAGTGTGCTTGATAAAGAATGAAGATGAATGTCGGAGTCACCCACTAGAACGCCAGAGCAAAGGACTCCATGGCCATTTGCTCCTTTCAAGAGGAGGGAAAAAAGAGGCATTTCTTAAAATAATTCCAGCCCTAAATGAGCTTCTGCCCTGCTCTTTGTTCTAAATGGAGACGGGCTGTTGGCCTGGGAGTTGGCCTAGGAGCTTCACCAAAGCAGTTCCAGTGCAGTGCTCCAATGAAAACACAAGTAAAGTCATTTACTGCCTTTGCAAGTGTTACCATGTAATCGGCAACTACTGTAAACACACACACATGCACAAGCCTCTCTCTCTCTCTCTCTCTCTCTCTCTCTCTCCTGTCTAACATGTATCAGTCACACGCACAAATAACACACACACACACACACACACACACATACACACACACTCCTGAGCGAAATTTCCCCTTTTGCTACAATACTAGTTTCTTCCCTTCGATAAATGCAACTTGAAGTCGTATTGGGGGAAGGAAGGGCGAATCTCTTTTTACTTTCCGCCGTGTTTGATGTTGAAAATCTTTTGCTGGGTTTAAACATCTGTTTCCAAACAGCCTTCAGCCACTAATTAGAGCTTTTAACAAGACTGAGCGTCGTGAGAACCAGAGGGTGGGCATGAGACGACATGTATACCCCACTAAAACCACCACATTCCTGCACAAAAGGCTGCTTTTTCGGGGGGCGGGAGAGGAATGGAAGAGGAGAAGGTGGGTAGGAGGTTGTTATTCCAAACCTCACCTGTAAGTGCTTTCTTTCTGATTGGGGGGAGGGGGGCCTTCATTAGCCCTGTTTTTCATTAGTCCCATTGACACAACAGAGCTGTTGAATAGGAAACATACTGTAATTCACTAACATTTCAAATGAACTCTTCCTCTCTTATTCTCTTACTGTCTTAGAGCTGCTAGGCTACTCTGCAGGGTGTGATTTGAGAGCATTTAAGGTGTCAATATCAAGTGTGTGTGTGTCTGTGTGTGTGTGTGTTTGTGTGTGTGTGTGTGTAATTTGACCTTTACAGGCAAAGGTACATATCTCCTGCTGCTTTTGACAACAGTCTGGTCACGGAGGTTAATTGACTGTGTGTCAAAACACATGTGCCACTGCGGCTGCTTACCTGGCAACAGTGGGCGTCCACCTCACCTCACGCTGTGGCAAGAACCAGCTCTGTAACCTTTTCATTCAGCCGAGGTTAAAAACACTTGCTGACGAATGGAGAAGGCGTTTTTTTGTAACCACAGATACTTGGATTGACATGTGCGTGTTTTGACTTAATATTATTTTTGTTGACAACGTGCCAGCAACTGTTGACATTTTTTCAGTAGCCGGAGTGTTTTCCTCCGATGCCAAATAGGCTTCCTGGCAGACGCAGAGACACATTATGCCTGAACAATGCACCCCTCTCATGGTTTTGAGCATTATTTGACGGTGCAATCAAAAAAGCCCATCTTCCAATTTGCACTGCCATAACTCAACTGTGCTCAAACTCTTTAGTACTAAATGAGCCATCACTGCAAGCACACACACACACACACAAACACATACACTCACAAATCATGCAATGTTTGTCCCCAGAGTTCTTTTGTTTATCACACTGGCAAAACCACTGCCGCACTCTACTCAAGATTAAAAAAGTTTCTTTGGATTGGCGTCAAAGCCAAATCAACCAAATTAAACTATTAAACTGCACTTTAACTTTTGTAACACAGGTTTTTTGGAACATGTCCGCAAACAGTACGGGCTTTGGAGCTAGGCTATCACCGAGTGTTTGGTCACGTGAGTGACACTTGAGGGACCACATGGGATCAGTGCCTTATCGTGCTCTCAGCGGGGAGAGCGGAGCTATTATCTGCCACTTTGTTCTGGACCAGTTAGGCAACTGGGCATTTGTGTTTTGTCTGAATAATCAAGGAAACCCCAAAAAAAACTAACCTGATGAAAGATCCAGGGAACAAATTACACAGGAGGAAACAGCAAACAATGACTAATTTGCCAGTCGTGCTGCACGAATCAGAGCACGGAGCACAATCAAAGCCATATCGCTATCATTTAAAGGCCAGCTTTATGACCGCCAGATAAAAACAGATTTGGGCAGGCAGTGGGATGAGGAACTCTTATCAATGGATTTTAATGGGTGAATTAATTTGATTATAAGATTTAATCTACCTGCAGGTAGACATCCATGGACCCATCAGAGATATGATACCCATGACAAGCCATTTGAAGGGTCTGTAGTATTAATAGGACTGGTAAAGAGTAGAGTGAATGTTTTTCTTGCGCTATCAGTAAGATAACTCTAGGCCACTCGGTTTAAGAGAGGGAATGCCGGGGGCATTAAAGGAGAATTTACCGGCTCTAATCCCCCCAGTTCAAACCATTCACTTTACAGCATGCAGAAAGTTCCACTAATCTGGCTCACATTATCCAGTTAGTTCAACACCTGAGCAACAACAACAGGGAACAACCCCTGAGCATCTCGCTACGCTGTGACGCCTAACGCGGTGCCTCCCTCAGCACTTGACCTGGGGATAACCACAGCAGATGCGCCAGAGACGGACACATCACCTTTGTTTACCTGTGTTAAGAGAAGCCCCCCTCCGCCCCCACTGTTTAGTTGCATCTGGCTGCTATTTGTGTGTGTGTGTGTGTGTGTGTGTGTGTGTATGTGTATGTGTGTGTGTGTGGGGGGGGTGGGGGTGGGTGTTGTTGGGGCTCTGGTGAACAGTGGAGAAGGAGAAGCTCCTCAGATCTCATGAGTGGATGTAATTGAGCATGTCTAAGTCGCAAGCGCATGTTTGCCTGAGCAGACATGAGTTATGACTAAGCCAACACCACCGCCCCCACCCCTAACCCCCCCCCCCCCCCCCCCCTTCTCTTGCAGGTCCTAGGATGGGAGAGGGAGACCTTCTGCTTCCAAACTGGAGAATGATAAAAATGTGGAGACCATAGAGGTCCCTTCGTCCAAAAAAACCAAAACACAGGGGTCATTCCGAGCTCACGCACCCAGCTCATACTGTGAGGCACTTAAGATAAGCTCAGCTGCTGATATTCGAACCAGCCTGACACAGCGGAGAGAAGTTCAACTCTGTTCCACACCACCATCAGGATCAAAGGCTATTCATTGTGTAATACATCATTGTCTAATGTGTCATGGTTATAATGTGTCTGCTTGCAGGAGTGGTCAGCCTCACTTTCTACACACCAAACAAAGGTGAGAAAGATGAGCTTGTCATTTCTAACAGATGAGGTAACGTAACCCCGTGCTGATTCACCTGGGCGCTGATGAACGGTGTGTCATCAGGCACCCAAACCACACAGTACTGCTTCAGTGGAATACAACACCGTTATACCCCCCACCCCACACACACACACACTCTCTCTCTCAAAGTGCACACACACACACATCACAGCAGCTTCAAAGACAGCCTCTTACCTGCCTGCCAACTCTGTTGTTATGGAGTCTCATACGGGCGTGGATGTCGCGGTGCGTGTCACGTGAGTCCAGAAAATCACGGGAGAACTTCTCGCCAAACTCCACGTTGGGGCTGCAGCCGCCCCACTCCCAGGCATCCTGCGGCCCAAGAGCCTCGGCTGGGAAGTGCTCCATGACGCCATGGGACATGCCCTTGCCACGGTTAATGGCCTCCAGCTGGAGCCGGTTGAGTTTGGCCCGGAAGGCCTCCTCGTCGCCGCGACGTTTGTCGTCGCAGCTGCAGGCCTTCAGCTTGCCCATGGCACACGCATTGGCCACGGCATGCACCACTCCGGCCGCAGCGATGGCGTGGGCAAAGGCGCTCTCCTTGAAACCTGCCCGCAGGTGGGAGGGCGGGAGGGGGGCAAAAGGAGACAAAAGAAAAGCTTATCAGCACAAGGGGACCACCGTTCCACACACTCAGATCTTTTCTCTCCCTTCCTCCCTCTCTCTCTTTCTCTCTCTCTGTTGTTCCCTCTCCCTTTATTTCTTCCCCTTTTTGTTGTTCCCCTACTTAGCGCTCCACTCATTCTCCCAATGATCTGTGCACACACTGAGAGACAGATTGTTATCAGAGAAGCGGAGGGGAAAACCACATGGGGCCCACAGTGGCTTTTTTTCTCGTGTGAGATTGACTGCAGTGCCAGTGTGTGCCCTCCTTTCACACACACACACACACACACACACACACACACACACACACACACACACACACACACACACACACACAGAGTGAGTCAGATAGAATGAAAGAAAAAGAGAGGAGAGGGAGGGCAAAGCAACATCTGGGATAACAGAAATCAAGTGATCAGTCCCGCGTCCTCTGTGAGCTGAGATAAAGCAGACCCCTGCCAGTGCTCTCCACAGACAGACATGAAGAACAGAGAGAGTGGGATAGAGAGAGAGAGAGACAGGGAGGGAGGGAGAGAAGGAGATCGATAGCAGGCTTAGAGGGCAGAGGCTACAGGAAGGGCCTTCAGGAAGCATCGTCACTCACTCCATAACCCACACCCCAATGTGTTTACAATTAACCTGACTACTGTTGGCAGCCGTTTGATCTGCGGCAGCGCTCTGCCCTGCTCTAAGCATTGCTCTCACACTGTGCTTTTAATGTTGCTTTTACTGAGGCTCAGGAACCCGAGGGGAACCCACGTGTTCTCCCTCCCTCATTCAAAAGAACACACCAAACGACAACATGGAGAGGTTTTAGTGGACATTAACCGTGAGCAGGGTTGTTATTTTAAGCTCTAACAAGGCTAAAGCGTGTGTGTACTTATTTCAAATGAAGACCCTCTTACCCACAGGTGTCATAATAAATCCATACGCTAACTAAAGCAATACTGGCTCTGAACAATAATGAGCCCAGATCATATAAAGCCAGTAGGGGCACCTGGTGATATTATAGAACAACATCCACACTTGACCATAAAAGCACCTCCTTTGAACCATTCAGTTTACAGTATCCAATAGGCCCCTTTTCAATCGAGCCACAGCTGTCTAACCTTTCCTATACTAACATGTCTGAACTCAACGGGAAAGTTTAATTCTTGTTACATATGAAAAACCTCTAGCAATCTCTAGAAAACCTTTCACAAATCACTCAAAACATGTGAGCAGCTGAACAGCTATGATGAGATTATCTTGAGTACAACAAAAAGTGTTGTAATGCACTGTTTACTTTCCAATGCAACCCTCACACCACAAATATGAATTATCACCCGCCACAGCAGCACCTTAGTTAATTTGAAAAGGCTCATTCAAAGTCATGGAGTGTGCCAAGTTTGAACAAGTTTTCAACTGGCCGTGACCCTACGTCAGACACTTGGAAAGCAAGTTCTCCGCAGATTGGGACTTGTATCATTAGACCTCAGATCACCTCTGCCTCCAGTTTGGTCCATCTCCGATAAGGTACTTGACTAATGAGGCTTTAACACTTCAATCAGGTGTAAACCAGCAAGTGTCTGGAATTTGAAGTGTGCAGGGGAGGGAGGGAAAGGGAAAGAGAGAGTGAGAGAGAGAGAGAGAGAGAAAGAGAGAGAAAAAGAGAGCTCCATAGCTGCTCTGATTGCTTTAGAGCATTTATCAGAAATAGCTGAATGATGTTCAACTGATGAGTTTCCACCACTCCAGTGAGCGAGCACGCATCAATAGACATATACATATACACACACACTCACACACACATGTACACACACACACACACAAACACGCACACACACATACACACACACACACACAGTGTATCTCACACACACAACTGCAAAATACACCTGCACACACACACATATACGGACAGAGACACACACACACACACACACACACACACACATTAGCACACACACTATATAACAGCTACCACAAACACAAACTACATCAGCTGCAGCTTTTTCCGTGCTAGCATCCCATGATTCCATGGGGGGCGAATGGCACTTAGAAGCAGCCAGGAGACATGGACATGGAAAGGCTGTTTTAGCTTTCCTTCCGAGCCAACAAGAGACCTGGAGCAAATCAATCTAACAAATAATTTAAAGTGAGAGGCACGCCCGGCTGCGCTGATGGCCAAGGGAAGTGGGAAAATGAATTAAAGATTGAAGGAAACTGTCACTTTGGGTTTCGGAAACCAACTAAACAGGTTTATGCTTTTGCCACTGAGAGTTGAGAAAGTGCTCAGAGCAAATTCACAGCACTTGCACTGGCAGAGAGCAGAAAAGCATTAGCCGGGGAGAGGGGCCTCCTGCTGTGTCTGTGTGCTTTTGGGGAGTATTTTCATACTCTCAGTATACCAGTCCGAGGTACAACGAGGAAACCTTCTGACATTCAGAAGCTTGGGAACCTACAATTCACGGTTGGTCGAGCCGGTTTCTGATATAACTCTTCTGATACGTTGTGTATCTCTTTTTAATCAGCTTTTTTTCTGCTCTCATCTTGTGCCGTCTAAGCACATTAGCCTGTCTGAATATTTATAGAGCAATGGTAAGGTGACAGCCATCGCTGACAGTGCAAAAATGAATCAGGTTTGCAGGCTTCCAAAACCAGAGCAAACAAATGTGGCACAGTAGCCAGAAAGTAGAACAAAAGTTGCCATGCGAGCATCGTTGTACCATTGCCCGGAGCAAAAATTTCTCTGGTATTTTACTAAGCCCTGTGTGTGTATAAATGTGTGTATGAGTGTGTGTGTGTGTGAATGTGTGCATGTGTATGTGTGTGTGTGTGTGTGTGTGTGGGGGGGGGGGGTTGTTGGTGTATGTGAGTGTGCTGTACCTCTGTTGAACACCAAACTCTCATAGGGGATCTTGTTCTTGGTCTCCAGGCTGGAACAATTCCATCGGTGTCCCCTAAACTGGTGCTGGCACTCGTGGATAGCGATCTGGATGCCCTGGATGGCAGAAGCCGTCACATCTGGGTTCTTCATGCACACCTCCATCTGTTTCTTGGTCAGCCCGGGAAGGGTCATGCACACTGAGTTGGCATCCAGGACAGGGTCGGTAGGGTTGAGGATTTTTAACCTCAAGATCTCATTGGAACCTGCCCTGGAGAAGAGAAGAGTTGTGATGTAATTCTTGGTTAACTCTTAGGAGAGACACAGGAGGATAGGTAATGTGGTAAAGTCTGATAAAGTTGGGTCTCAGTCTGTATTCATTAATATAGTAAAGATTACATGGATGGAATGGATATGCTTGCATGCCGAAAGGAAGGATATTTGTTACATTTACATTTAGCCACATTTAACACAACTTCAAACTGGAGAAAGAGAAACTGTCAACTAGAGAACGACTATAGACATTAGGGTACTACTGTTATTACACAATAACAGGCAACCTGATGGCACATTATTACTGGATCCTATAGGCTATTCTCTTTGACTGAGCTATACTTGACATTTTCAAAAATGAACCATTTTACTATTGACATGATTTAACAGCAACAAATCAAACATTTAGAAATCAGAATAGACATCAAATATTCTATTTTAGTACTATTTACAAACTTTGCCAATTTACCTGTGCAGCCTTGCAGGGGATTTTTACAAGTCTAAACAACTACTGTAAACCTGTAATTTTTAACGAGTATAAACACTTACAGAGAAAATTCGCAGATGTCTTCATTCTTCAAAGTATTTATTTTCTAATTTAGAGTTGTTGTATGAGGGAGGTATTAGTGTCTTGTGTCTATTTGATATAACCTTGGAACACCTTCTGTCAAGATTGTCACCTAAATATATCATCCGCAGACATGCAAAAACATGTTGCAGCCTAATAGCCGACTCGGTTTACAAGTTTTATTGTGTCCTCATAAAATGCACTGAAAAACAACAACTTCCTGAATTTAGCCTGATATTTCATTTTCATTGCCAAAGTTATGTGTTATCTTTTTGGTAAAGTTTGTAGAAACGCTAAGGGAATCTCATTGACTTACCTTTGAAGAATATGAGAGACGAACATCACTGAACACAAAACGTGAAACAATAAGAATCCCATTATATTGCTTGTGAGCCAAAACGTGTGCGCTCGGCAGGTATCTTTCCTTTAGGATGACAGATGTTGATTAGAAACGCTCTCCTAAGGTGAGTTTTTGCCCAGTGGCTGACAGGTTGACGGGTCTAGTCCAAATCAAGCTCAGATGTGCAGATCAAAGTGAGAAAGGTGTGCTGGAACAAACGATGTTGTGTACGGAGAAGTTTAAGGTGTCTCCACTTTTCGGATGCCTCGGAAAAGTTCTTGAAGTGGTGTCAAAGTGAGAAGGTGAATGAATGAACTGTCTAGAAACGCACGGCGTTACTGAATCTGTCCAGTGGCACTTCTGCTCCGACTTGATGATCTCCGCATTGAGTTACAACCGGGAAGCGGTCCATTAAGTCTCCGTGAGCCTCCTACCTCTAGTCTCCTTTACTTGTGATGTTATGCTTATCCTGATAGCGTTGTAAACCACAGCACTTAGCACATTGCCAGCCCACCTCGACGTCATTTGACAGTAAAAAAAAAGTTGCGACAGAGAAGGACAAGTGCCTCGTTAAGAGAAATAGATTATCAAGATAAGAGGACCCCTATGCAAGCAAAAGAGACGTTTCTCTATTATGGACTTTGATTTCAGGAGGTGCACAAACACAAGTAATGATGCTGATGGTGATGACCATCTTCAGAAACTGCTATCAAATCACCACCTTATTTGATATATTCTGTAGGTTACATCTTCAACATAATGCAGTTGACTTCAGTGGGACTTTGAACAAGAATAGCTCCACTAAATGACAAAAAAATCTCTTTCTATTATTCAGGCAAAAAAGCTCAGACTTTTGCTATAGCACATCGAGTAACAATACACACTAATTGCAAAATACTTGTAGGCAATATCAATTGTGAACAGTATTTCATATCAAATGGTTGTGTTGATCTTGGGCCAGAATACATTTATTTTAATTGCCCCAGTAGTTCTCCTGAAAGGCTGTTATTCATTGAGATCTGTCACCATCTCCCACTCCTTCCCAAAACCACGCCCCACATCACATGAAGTGTTGCCGAGCTCAAAGAGAGGGTAACGGCTCTGTCACACCGGACTCCAGGAGTTCCAGTCCATATGGCCCTTTGAAGTCCTTCATTTTGGGAACTAAATGCAGTCTGCTGGAGCGGAGGCATCAACGAAGAAAACCACATAATGCAATTCAACCATTGTCGATGCGATGGTCCGTTCCTTGGAAAAGTACAGCCACAGCATGAGTCTCTGTGGGAGATTGAACGCCCTTCTGGGGATAGGGGTGCCTTGTCTTCATGCTGTAGGCCATGTGAGTACACAGAATCACCACTGTTTACCACAGTTTACTGTCTCTTGTCCAGTGTTACTCATTTGGGATGGTGGCTTCCATCACAGGCCTTAAAATGGACACACTCTATTCAAACATCTGGCTATGATGTTGCTGCCTTGAGTGAACAACAAAACAAAATAAGGTCCTCATCTGGCAAATGGACCACTGCCAAAGATATCTGTGGTTGAAATTATAACACATTCTGATGTTAATTGTTTCCCAGCCTTCACCAGGGATTTCATTTCAGTAATATTAATTTTAGGGCAAAATAAAAAGTGAATGCATAGTCAATCCCCCCCCCCCCCCTCCACACACACACACACACACTGCAGGATTTGAGTTATTTAATAAAGTTATGGTGAGTATAAATTTTACTGCTTGCCCATAAAATCTTTATCTGGTCCTCAGCAATAATTCCTCAACATACAGCAACAGTCATCTGATACCTCTGAGGATACATGTGAGGAGAGTTGCTGAAAAATTCTTTTTCAGAGCCATGACCTTGAGGTTTAGTGTTTTGCTGTTGTTGAATTCTCCCCACTGACTGTGTGTTAAGTGTCATAATGCTATCCTGGACCTTTTGACATAAAAATATAAAGTAAACAAATTTGCAGTGCACTCCCTCACTTAAAAAAAAAACAATCTGGGAATCTTGGAACAATCTGGGAATCTGATGTTCACTGTCTGGTTGACAGCAATTAGCAGAATAAGATATGAAGTGATGTGGCAGAGTGTGTGTTGTTTTGTCTTTGAAATGACTTTGTTTTCCCTTTTAATGACAAAGCTCTGAGTGGGATCTGCCTTTTGCCAAGTCAAGGTCATGATCTACTGTACGCCGCACTGGGGCTTTTGGTCACGCACATTATTCCTCTTTCAGGTCACCCTGGATGAGTATTTATGCCCCTAATTACGTCTATCACAATGGTGGCCAACCAAGTTCATTCTCCATTGGAGAGCTTAAATTGTTCAGTGTTGAGAATAATGCGCTCACAGGCAGGTTCTCACTGGGCTTGGGGAAAACTATGGAAACAGAAATAATAGATCTAGCCACAGCATTTCCAACACTTGGAAATTCCAGCCTGGGTTTATAGCCCCTTCAACCAATTGGCCTTTAAGACTAATTTATGAAAAGTAAGTTAAATTTAGTTGAATCTATTTTTAATATTTTTATGGATGTTTACACACAAAAGGATGAGATATGGATGGTTAAGAAAAGTGTATGGCTTTTCTGAGGGACAGCAGGGAGTCCTGTGTGAGAGGAAGAAGAAGAAGACAGCTGAAGAGGTTGGGCAATTACTAGTGTCTCCCCCAGCAACAATTTTCTAACAAGCAAATACATGAGCTGCCGAAGAGGTGAAACTCTGAGCGAAACAGCTCTGGGAAGAGAAAAAAGAGGCATTTCAATTACAGGGACTCCCAGAGGACATGCGGTAATAAGTAACAGCCTGTCTTTAGTGAGGATGAGGGTTAGAGAAAGTTTTGTTCTTCCTTTGAACAACGTCCAGCTATGGGACAATGATATATTTTGAGGGATATGTGATAGCATACACTGAGCAGCTTACTGCATTTGAGTTTTTACCACAGGACCAGGTGCTTTGAGGATTCCACTGATTTTGTCACCACATGAACGCTGAAAGGAAATCTGATTGTTGTTGAAGGAAATTGACAAACCACTTTATCTCTTAGACAGATTACAACAACAATTGCCACAAGCAAAAACACATTTTGGTTTGGAGGCTGCATGGCCCAAACTTTACATTTTATAAATGAATGTTTGGATTGAAAGGGAGGGATGTTTTTAACTCAGGAAACTGTTTATGTGGGAAATCACCATTCAAAGTCATTTCTGAGTAATAAATAGATACATAGGCAACAAAGTTCAAAGGTCACAAGTCCGATGTCTGCATCAGCTGCCATCATTATTTTAGTACAAGACAAGCTCACGTCATTGGCAATTTTGGCCTTGCATGTGGTCTGTGTTGTTTTGATATTTCAATAACGAGCATGAACAGACAGTTGAAATTGAGCAAAGCGTGGCGACTCTGCCGTGCGCCGTTGTGTTTGTTTACACGCGGCAGACATGCTTGAGTTGAACGCTCTTGAATGCTCTGATGACCTCTGAGATGAGAGAGAGAAAGAAAGAAAGAGAGAAAGAGAGACGGTGAGAGGAAAGGACTGCAGTCACAGTCCCCAGTGCCTCCCCCCTCAGGAGTCAGTGCCTGCCAAGCCTCCCATGAACACAGACACTCAAAGTTGAGGAGGCCTCTCCATCCACCAGTGTGCTCCGCCAAGACCTGATGTAAGAGCTGAGAGTCTACAATATATAAAATAGTTCCAGAGATGGTTTAATAGGAGAAGGACTTATGGCAGTATGATATGGCATGAGCTGAAACAGAGTTCCTTTCTCAAAGCCTAAAAAGGTCCATGTCCTACTAATGACACTATTTGAGTATCCATTTTATTAGACTACTCATCTTGGTACCATCACCAAATGAATTTAGATGGGATATAGTGATATGAAAAGTGATATTTCCACCAGTCCTTCAGGATATGGCCTGTGTAGTTCTGGGTGGAGGGTAAGAAAAAAAATCCCTTTACAGATTGCCATCAATCACCAATAGGAATTTTCTAACAGTGCCAATGAGACTGGAAAATGTTTGGAAGATTTTGTGTCCCTTGTAGGTAGCTAGTTCACCAGTTTTACAACAAGAACTCCACAGCGTTGCTTTAGAGCGATGAGTTCAAAGAGAAGGTATTCTCCCTTTCAAGTACCTTATGCTATCAGGACAGAGCAGGCCCAGTGAAGTCCTAGGTTGTGGTTTGCAGGTCTGCAAGATACAGTTTCAGGGGAAACATAAGAGTTGGTGTAAGACTGCAAGGGAAAACAGAGGCTCCCTCTACTGGCCAAGTGTGGAGCAACCCAGAGAGTTTCCTCTGGTGTGCTTGGTCTGTCCCTTTGATCCAGGGGATCCCTAGAACAGGTATGTTGCTACCAGCTGGATCTGCTCCGAGGACCCCTATTGAGGGAAATCAGAGCGTTGCTTGTTTAGCTTACCGCTGCAATTACTCCTGGGTATCACTAATTAGGTGGAATTACCTGTTTACTTTTTTGCTCATTGTGTGAGAATACTTGTGTACACACTGCAAGGGACAGCACCAAGGTGGTATGCAAGGAGAATACATCAATTCAGCTCGATCAACAATGAAACATGAACACACAAGTGGGCACCAGCTTTCAGACGTCATGCTACAGACAACAGAATGACACGGAGGAATGAAAACACAGCATACATTATAAACATACTTTATGTTCACACACACACAAACACTCAATTTAAAAACACCCTTTACTTTGCATTGAATTGCCATGTATTTCTACCACCACAGTCATTGTCACAATGAAAAGAAAAAAAATATTTGGCTTAACTCCTTTTATTTGTCTTAGTGTCTGAGAAGAATGGGGGTGGCCTGTGTGTGTGTGTATGTGTGTTTGTGTGTGTGCGTGCGTGTGTTGTTGACGGGTGGGAGGTAGAGTGGTGGGGGGGTTTAACTGTGGCCATTGAGTGGGATGCAGCCGTCTGGAGTTTGTTTCCCCTCTTGAGACTGGCCTCCCGTGAATCATGCAAAACTATGCTGTTTATCCAGACAGGGATCAAATCTAACCCATGACTGACGTCTTTACAACCTCACCAAAGTGCACATAAACGCCATGTTTCCGGACGGGGGACAAGAGTAGTGGCCTTGGGGCTATGTGAGTACACCCACTAGAGAGGCACAGACAGACGGGGGGCGAAAGAATGACAGGGAGGAAGAGTAAGCGAGACACAAAGAGAGAGCAGGAGAGATGGATAGGGAGAGAAAGAGAGATACTATATGTCATCTGTTTCGAAAAGGATGTTGAAAGATGAAAGTAAAATCATGGTGGAAGACGAAGATCTGTGGAGTGGACATTGAGAAACAACAACAAAACTTGTTTACGTTGAACAGTTTTGGGGGTCATCAAGATGAAGGAGGAGATAGTCAGAGAGCAAGAGAAAGAGGTCTTTCTGGAACTGGCAGCTGGACATTGTGAGCTGACCTGACAAGTCCAAACACTACTTGACCCCCCCCCGCTCAGGTAGACCCCACTGGCTTGGGTGGAGAAAGCCTTGATGAGAGCACACAAGCTCCAGGCTGTAGGTGACTCCCAGGACCTGGGCAAGTTCCTAAGAGTAGTGGGAGTCCCTCTGGTGCTCAACCCCCCCGCCACCCCCACCCCCACCCCCATGTGGGGCATCCTGGAGTGTGGAAACCGCTGCTGTGTGGCTCCTGTGAAGCGTGGAGCCGTGAAAGCCAAGGGGGGACAGCGCTGTTCAAACAGCTCCATCTTGTGTCTGAACACCAGAATGAGGCCCTGACTGACACTACGGGAGAGCCTGGCCTGTTCCTGGGGGATTTCATACCGTCAAAACCGCATATCATAAACACTGCGCCAGCAAGTGGCTGCGTGACTAGACAGCCCGCATTTGATTGAGGACAAAAGGCTCAATTTACATCAGGGAATTCCATCGTGGCATACACACAAACAGTGTTACTTGTTGACTTGGACTCTGAGTGTTCCCAAAGCTTTTGTTTTATGACTGATACAAACAAGACACACACACACACACACACACAAAACTAAAACACTTGAGTCAAAATAAGACCAGTCCCCTTTCTCAACCCCGGGGACCTACCGGATATGACAGTTAATCACTGCTTGAAGCCTTAATGGCCACCAAAAGAGCCAAAGTATATGTTTATTCAATGAATGAAATGGTGCAAGTAATTACATTATTTACTGAGTGCTACAGCAGAAGTCAAGGGGGGGGGGGGGGCTTTTTTAGACTCCACATGCCACCACTGAACTTCCATTCCCTGCGGCTCACCCTACAAAATATCATTGATTCATCCCCAACAACACGCGATGCTCCGTTAAGAATGGAGGCAAACGCAAAGGAGCTTGTAATTAGAGTGATTACCCTGCCAGATAAAATCTGATGCTGAGTTTAAAGCACAAGTGGAAATGTATGAATAGATCCACCTTGTGTAAGCAACTCTATTTAGATAACGACTAGTTGTCAGAACCGGAGGCACAGATATCAGGTTGCCAGGAGAAGACTTCCCCTCCCTCCCTCCTTCTCTCTCTCTTTCTCTCCTTCAGTGTGTGAACTCAGTGACTGTTTGCATGAAGGTAGCCCACCTACACAGAGAGGCCTCACAAATAATGAGAAGAGAGGGCTGAAGAACCATCGGCCTCCTCTTGTACCGAGGCCGTCTGACTGGGATGCAGTTGGTTCCAAAAGTCACATACTTTGCCCTCAAGTACAAGTTGGCAAAATACCACAGTCACCAACTTTCAAAGCAGCTGATTCTTGGTTACACAAGGTTTTGGGGACAGGCAAACACACAACCACCAAAGTGCAGTGTATACTATGACAAGCTGGGGAGTATTAATTACTGGCGAAGAATGTCCTTGCTCTCGGACAAATGCAAACAAACATACACCCACCACCTTCCCCACCACACTTTCACCCACGGGTCTCTTTTGTTTCTGAATGATAATCAGACAATACCTGGAGCCAGTCATTGACCCCCCCCCCCCCCATCTGCCTTCTAGATTGATCTAAGGAAACGAGCGTCTGCTCAGTGACATTCATCCACTTACAATGGCAGGCCTTCATTAGACCCCCTTGTGTGTTTTTTTTACAATCAAGCAGGCAAAGACAGACAGACACATCTCCAAATGCAGCACATTCCTTGTGTGGTGTGTGGAAAAATACACCTCGACGCTCCAAAAAAAAAAAAAAACGCCGTACCGAGGCAGCCACATTAATACAGAGGGGGCCTCTATAAATCTATCCACTGTCTGAGGAGCTGCAATGGTCTTTGCCTTCAGAGCCATGCCTCCTCCTCCTCCTCCTCCCTCCACCTCTGCCGCCATCGTCACAAGAGCTGCCGCTAGTACTGCTAGTGCTGCTGCTTCAGCACACCGCTCCTGGCGCTTCCACCGTCTGTAGCCTACCTCCGTCTTCAACGCTTGTTGGCTCTGCAGACCGAATTCCTGGAAAATATGAACCTGTGCTGACATGCAAAGGCTCAAGCTAATGCAGAGCAAGTCTTTTCCAACAGCATAAATAACTCAAAACAACACCTTTTTTTCTACAGAGTGGCAAAAGGATATAGTTGAAGCAGAAGTGTCAAAAGTTTGTTTTTCTTTTTTTCTCTTTTTTTTATACTCCGTGGGTCTAAATTGTCATTGGAAAGCGTCTGAGGTGAAAGCCACTCAGCCTTGACCCAGTCTGAAGTCAACCAGTTAGAATAACACTTACATGATATGTTTGAGGTGGATGAGAGGAAAGAGTGACATAAGTCTTATGGAGCCCTCTCTATAAATAGCATCCCTTTGAAAAAAAAAAAGTTATTATCTTTGAGATCAATCAGCAATCTTCTTTCTCTCTAGCCCATTGTCCGGTGTCTGCTGTCGCCCTTGAAGCCTGCAGCAATCAAAACAAACCAGATGTAGCCAGAGAGCATCACATTTTGAGTACAGAACAGTTGACTTTTATTAAAGCTTTGCATAGTAAGCTCAAAAGAACTCACTTTGTCATGTTTTAACTCCCTTTTTTCTACACACGAATCTGGGACAAATCGTAACAGCTGGAAATGATAACATTGTGGAGTTAATATCTACGTTTAGGGGGTTTTCTTGGTTTTCCGACGGAACAGTTCGTTTCAGCATCCAAACAAATGGCCTTCAAGTCCCCATAAATCATTTTGAAACATTGTAAAAGGGGGTCATTGTGTTGAAGCTTTGTAAAAATGATTCTGGTAATCAAAAAGTCAAAACAAAACAAAAATATCCACTTAGAAAAAGCTCAGATACACACTCTTCAAACTTATAAACAATACTCCCAGTGAGTATTTGGGGAGGAACACAGCTATAACATTTTCATGCCAGTTTCCTTGAAATGTTAAGTAAAGTGTTACACATGCAACTTGTAGCACATGACACATCAGTGTAATTAGTTCATGCCAAATAGCACTAACAAAATTGTCATTACTGTGTATGAACTAGCTGGATGCCCACATGTTTGAATGCAGAGTATTGTGTTGACTGTTTCTAGTGGAGAAACCTTTTTACCTACATGGACTTGCATCCATCTCGTCAGTAAGAAAGGGTTGTGCTTATTCTCTAGTAGTTTATAAGGAGGCAGATGACTGGAAAGACAGGGCTCATGTTTTTTAATGCAAAAATGTCACTATGATATGCCGAATGTCACTGGGGCTGTCAATGCTTGATTAATATAGACTGCCGGGAAATGGAATCCACATAAATACCACTGCTGTATGTTTTCAATGTCATGGCAACAGTCTTATCCATGAGCCCTCTAGCTAGGAATCATTTAGCAATAAAACATCATGGCACTCAACTGTTGCAACGTCATCTTGTTTTTATGATGCTTTTCCATTTTGTTATGCCCACTGAACATTATGGAACCCAAGAGATGTTCATTTGTTCAATGTCACTAAATAACTATTGCATCCTCACACCCTGTAATATTATTTTCCAGATACATCAGGATCGATATATGAATGCTGAAGACTATGTGTCTGAGTAGATACATTGTATTTGAGGACACAAGACAAGGCTTGTATATTCTATTAATAACAACACAGGGTCTTTGGTCTCCTGGTCACATAGTAACAATATAGCATTGCCATAGATTGACATGATAATCTCAACAGGACTGTCCATACAGCTATGGTAAATATTTACCATGGTCTCCTGCGCTACAACTAAGTGAGAGAGAGAGAGAAAGTGAGAGAGACTTCCTCCAGAATCCACATGGTTTTGAACGTGGTTTGACTGGCCGTGTTGAACAAAAAAGAATATAAGTTCCACTGAAAGTGCATATTATCATTAAATAACTGAACCAAAAATAGAAAAATAACTCATATAAAGGAATGTTCTGACATGTGTTCTAATTGTTTCTATATGTCTTCCTTTTTATCAATTTACAAAACTACGTTTAGTATAAAAGAAAGTTTACATATGATTTATATAACTCCTATATTCAAAGTGCTTCTGAAGAAGATGGAAGGCATGTTCCTCATTTGTATGAGTAGTCTTGTTGCTTATAAACGTTTATAAATAACAGTCTTTGGGGGGCAAGCCTCTCCATATGCACAGAACTTGTGCACTCCCCCCCACCCCCATACCCACCTTTTATCCCTTTTTCCTCATAATTCCATTATATCCTTTATCAGTGTGTTGTAACAGCATAAACTAGGACCACAACAACATTACCAAATGTCTCTTCGGGAAGTATCCGCCCAGCTGTGGCCTGCTGTGTGTCGATGCTCCTGTCCAGCTATTCCTGTGTAGTCACTGGGGAGCCGTATGGAGGAGCCACTGTCCCCCATCTCAAGTCTGAACACACTGTTGAATGACTCAGGGCTCGACAGTCACTGCAAGTCTCTACAGAAGTCTGTCTGTGAGCAAAACCCTCTACATTTCAACTTAGTCACGTTGGGGGAATCTCAGAGATTTCTCAATCGGGTGAGTTTCGACTGGCGCTGGATAGGGGAGCCGCACGCTACACAATTCTATTCGGGTTGGCGAACTGAGTCAGAATGCAGTCAGGCTGGGACCGGACCTGAAGGAGTCACCCGCTGGAGCACACCCAGAGCACACCCTGGGTGATGCTGCGGGTTTTTTCTCTCTCCCCCGCATCCTCAGAGAGCCTGAGGTTCGTGAGAACTACAGAGGGCTTAGGTCCAGCCCTTGTCTTTTTTTTGTTTGTTGTTTTCTGGTGCTGGGTTTTTTTGGCGGGGAGGAAGTTTTGGGGATGCACAGCAGGGATAGATGAGTGTTTTTTGCTTTTTTTTGTTTTTTTAAGGGTGCAGGCGGTGGTGGTGGTGTTTGCGGGTGGGGTGGGGTGGGTACTAGAGGCACAGGCTGAGCTCCTTACGCACCAGGCACTTCTTACACTGCACCACGCAGCACCAGTGGAAGCGACAGAGGCAGTTCTCCTCGAAGACCACCGTCTCGTCACGGTAACCACGCTCGCAGCACAACAGGTCGCAGCCGCTCATGTCCAGGGCGGTGCTGTTGCACATGCGCCCGCGCGTGCCCAACGAGCCCGTCTTGCGGTTGGGCTGGCAGAAGTCGGGCGACTCAGCCGAGTAGATGAGGTCCTGCTTGTCCGGCGGCTTGATGTTCTGGCCCACCGGGATGAGCGTCTTGCCGTCGTTGCCGCCCATCACCTTGGAGGCGCCGTTGAAGCGCTCCAGCAGCCGGTCGCCCACCTCGCGGAAGTGGGGCATCTTCTTCCAGCAAGTACGCAGCGTGCACGAACCCGACAGCCCATGGCACTTGCACTCGGTGCGCATGTAGTTCTTCACAGCCTGTTTGTGCAGACACAGAGAGAGGGAGGAGGAGGGAGGGGGGAGGGGGGCAGAGAGAGATAGATTAGCAAGATAAAAGCAGACGCTATTCTGAAGGAATTTCACCTCAACCCCATCCCCCCCCCTTCTCTCCTCCCCTCTCACCCCATCCACACCCCTTCCCTCTGGGCATTCTTCACTTCACAGACAGTGGAAACGAATAAGAGCTTGTGCCTTTATAAATCTGTCTTAATTATGCTCTACTAAAACGCATAGCTGGGCCTCTCTTTCACAGAGGCATGCCGAACGACAAGAGAAGACTTTTTTGGGGGAAAAACTCTAAAAGCTCTATGACTCAAAGCATCTCTCTTGCGCTCGCACCACACCCCTTCCCTCCCACCTTTTCACCTGTACGTGACCTCCACTGACAGGTAGGCTTCAAGCCACGCAGACAGTGACCTGGTCTGGCCAATCGGCCAGCTCACATGGGATTCCCTTTGCAATTTCAGCCCACAACGTGTAATTAACACCCGCCCCAGATATCCTCCACAGAAATGTTCTAGAAAAATGCAAAACAGGGCAAACAATTCTGTGAGCATGCATCTGAGGCATGAAAAAGAGAGCGTGCGGTGTACACTTGCTTTCTTGTTTCAGAGTCATAATTCTTGTTCAGGTATTGGTTTACTGTGTCAAAACCATAGCTTACAGCCATTCAAGACAACACAATCAATAAAAGGCTTGAATGTTTAACACGCCAAATAATTATTTCGTACCAAGTAAAGGTTTTTGTTTTTTTTGCAAATAACATCTTAGCATATTCAGTAAAAAAAAAGTGCATAAATCATAGCGATTAAATGTCAATTAAAAACGTCAATTAAATGTCTCTTAAAGTAGTTTTCTAAAATGGAGCATTTTTTCCAAATATTATGTCCATGCCAAGTTTAATCCACAATGTTTCCTGACTATCCCCTACCTGTGCTCCTAACGTGTCTATCAGTTCATTTAGGCTTGACTATCTAAAGAGATCTGTGCAGGCAATGCAGTGCACAAGGCTGTACATGTAACACCTATGCTTCAATGCAAAAAACCCTCCCCACAGATTTGCTGAGTGTACAAAAACAAATCTTTCTATCAATCAAGGAGAAATATAGTGCATGACTGACTGAGTTCAAAAACAAAGAGAAGAGGCCGATAAGAACAACATATTCACTTCAAAAGCTTTTTTTTACCAGGCGCCCCGCCTCATTGTTGTGCAGATCGATGAGGGTCCTGATGTCGCTCTTGCCTTTCTTCCTCTTGGCGTCCATGAACTGCTTGGACTTCTCATAGCCGAACTCCACGTCGTCGCCACAGCCACCCCACTCCCATTTCACGCCCTCGGTGGCGCTGCCGGGCACGGCAGGGGGCCGCGGTGGGGCCCGGCTCCGGGTGGCCTCACAGCCGCACTGCAGCAACTCACCCATGCTGCATGCCTGCGTCACCGTGTGGGTCACGCCTGCTGCCGTGATGGCGTACACAAACGCCGTCTCCCGGATGTCTGGTGGGGAAGCACATTTTGACACTTTTATTTGGGTTCTTAATGCAGGGTTAGAGTTACTGATCCAAACATGACTGGAAGTGTGGTGTGCCTGCACACGCACACACACACACACACACACACACACACAAGCAAGTCTAAAGACGCACACACACTCAAATACACACACACACACACACACAACAGGAAAATCAGACAGGGCCTCTCCACAATTCACTTAGGACAATGCCTATGGCTGACACTGGACGCTGATACACGTGGCATGTCTGATAGCCCACAGCTGCTGGGCTATTTCTGTAACAGAGCTTACCAGTCCCTGGCCCCCGCGTGCCCTGAGCCACATAACAGCAAAAACAAACTTAACGGGTTTTATGTGGAATAACAATATAACCCCCAGAACCCATCTCTCAAATAGCTCTCCCTCACAAAGCACTCATTCTCTGGCACTTTTAAGTGAAACTCCAAGTGACATTTCACACTTGGAGAATGCTGTGAGCAAACCAGAGACAGAGAGAGTGCAAGGGAGCTGGGGAGGGTGCAGAAAGAGAAAGAGACAGAGAGAGAGGGACACAGAGAAAAAGGGAGAGAGAGAGAGAGAGATGGCAGTTAGCAGCCCATTGTGATGCAGTTGAAATGAATGACTTTTATTTTGCTGGAGCTGGAAGATGTGAGCGTGCAGTCACTGCCGAGGCCGCTGCCAATTCCATATCGCATGATTCAGTGAATGGGATTCATTAGGACCAGTGAAACGGAATCGGTGCCGTGCGAGGGGCTGCAGACCAGCACTTACTCTGATATTAATCCCAGCTGTCCGTCTGCACACCCACTGATGTCTCCATGCAAGGCAGCATATGTGTGTATGTGTGTGGGTGTGTGCATGCATGCATACATGCATGCGTGCGTGTGTGTGTATGTGTGTATGTCTCTGTGAGTGCGTGTTTGATTGCAAGTGGCCTCTGACAGGCCCTGGTTTGAACACCTGAACACACCTGTGGTCCTCTGGTGTGCATTAGGCCTACTGAGTGGAGCCGGTGGGAGACCTGCCCCGGACTCACAGATCACAGCCTTGTCACATGCCTTTCGTTTGCCTGCAGTTGTTTTTTCTGGAACACACACTTGTTTTGAAACGGAAAAAAAGAAAAAGAAGTCAGCGCAAAAAAAAAAAAAAAAAACAGCATTGTGTAAACGTTTCCCCACCCAGGCCAAATGTGACTAGAAGATGAGTCGATCTCTAACAGCCTTGATACGGTCGGCGCTAATGCACTTGGCCTTCCTTTGTGGCGCTCCAACCATGGCATCCCGACTCTCCTAAAACAAGAATTCCTCAGCAGCGCTGATAAAAATGAGAGAGAAGAGAGAGCGCAAGGCCTTTCTTCACATCACGCTTTAAAAAAAAAAGGGGACAAACCGATCGTTCTGGAGCAGCTGGGCTTTGCTGAGGCCTAAGTGAACACAGTCGCTGAGAGCGGTGTTGATCAAACGCTTCGAGCATCTCACTATTCTTAACAGCCCATAATGTGACTGCTCTCTGTCCGAGGTAATGCGGACCACATGCACGAGGAATGTATCGATACCTCTGATCACGTCAAGGGCCCAGCCTGTGAACTCACTCACATTCTTTTAAGGGGCAGGCGGCAATTGACAGATGGCTCTGGGAAACATGAAGAGGTCCTTTGTAGGAAGACACAATGGACAGAGAACACCATCAAAAGCAAAAAATAACCTTTTATGTGAGTTGTCGTTTTAAAATAACAAATGAATTCTTTATTGTATCCCCTAGATTTGAATTTCAGACCCAATTAGGTTAATGTCTGCAGTTGAGACACTGAAGTTGTGAGGTGAGGGACATGAAGATTCTCTTCCTCTCACCTTCTTTTTTTTTTTTTTTTTATATTTTCCTCCGAGACACAAATTCCAAACAAATTTCTGCCTCTGCCTATGTCTGGGCCTGCCTGAGCTGAGATGGGACCCGATGCCAGAAGGGGCTTCTGGAAGAATTAGCTATTTTTTTCCTTTTAATACTTCAATCTTTGAATCAATGATGCATGGGTGTGCTGGTTCAAAAGGATGAACAGAGAGTACAGAGAGAGACAGAAAGAGTGAGAGAGAGAGAGAGAGAGATAGAGAAACAGGGCCTCTCTGCTTGTAGAGGGAGTGGACGGTGCCTGACGGCTGTGAATAATTTTGATTGATTTATTTTGCCTCCATGCACTGCCTTCTGACTGGGGGTGGGGGGTGGGGTGTGTGGGTGTGCTTCAGCCCTTCTCCCCCACACTGATGCGCAGATCCTGTTGCATACCTGACAGCCACATTCATTAACTCGACGTACACAGGGGTGGTGTGAGTAATTCCCCAAATATGTTTCCTTTACACAATTACACCAGTAAACACGCATTCCTGTCGGTGTCCTGTTGAGCTTGAACATTTGGGGGAACGAGGGTGTGTGGGAGGTGGGGGTGACATGTTAATTGTTTTGTTACAGTTGGTCCACTGATCCCGTTAAAATTGTCCTGTCTGTCATGGATGAATGGCTGTACGCCATGACCTCCTCATCAAACAAAAGCTCATATATATATATATATATATATATATATATATATATATATATATATATATATATAAATAAATAAAGCACTTCACTCCCTTAAGAAGAATGATGCAGAGTAAGGAAAAGAAAAAAGGAGTGCCATCTTTTTGATGTTGAGCTGGATTTGCATGGCCCATACTTGCAGGTGTGAAACGGGATTGTGGAGCAGGAACAAGAGAGGCTATAAGCTTAAGTCCTAAAACAACCGTCTTCCCCCGGGGGAGAGTGGTGTATTTACTCTACAGCAGCGTAGTGTTACCTGATACAACCCAGCCCCTGCCCCAGCTAACCAAGCTAACCACCACCCCACCTCACCTACAACCCCATCCCTCCCACCAATCCCCCCCCCCTACTCCCCCATCCCACTCTCCCACTCTCCCCACCCCACCACTGTATGTTACAAATACAAAGCACATCTGCTACACAAATGGCCTATCTGTGGTGAGACGAATCAGGGAGATTTACAACCGAGCGACGACGGGATCTCCAAAAAATCTCCAAATGCAGACATTTCAGATTAACTACAGGCGTTTTCAATTGAGGGACTTTAGTCAAAAGAACTCTCTGCAGAACTATAACTCAGACACTTATGTTCCTCACGTTGTAGTTTGGTCATTGTATTTATGAAAGCGTGCAAATGGCCCATCACATTCGATAATCACTGAATCCATGGAATTGTCAAGGAAGGGGATGCCACATGATACACAATTTACATACAAAGACTAGGGACAAGCGCAATGTTGCTTTCCCAAGAGCAGCGTGAGACAGAGACAAGGGAAAAAAAAAAGAATTGAGAAATATATCCAAAACCTCAGAACCCCAGACAATTCAAAAGCCTGCAAACACTGACTGACAGAGAAACAGACAGAAGCTTCACTGCTCCGAGGGAAGAACTAATGCCGCACATTCCTGAGGTGACAGTAGAAGATTGCACAGAGGCTGCATTATGCTGATGATTACTTTTTTTTTTTTCAACCTCATTCGGATCGCACATTGTATGCAAGAATTTCTAATTACTCTATTACAAGCCCCCTAAAAAAAGACAGCAATGCTTAAGCGGCTCTGGAGCCTTCCAACAAACCCTTGGCATTAGGGGCCTCTCCCTTGGGCCAAGACAACAGCTTTGGTTTATATATTTGAATAGAGGAAGAAAATAGCCCCCAGTTATTTTTGCAATGGGAGAAATATGTGAGCCACTTTGCACCGCGCCGCATGTCTCTCCCACACCAGGAAGTAAACCTGTCTTTGCAAGAGCTCTCTGGGCTGACACGTGGTCATTACAGGTACATCTTACAGGTAATTGGAGTAAATGCTTCCAAACAGTGGAGCACTTTGCTCCCTACCCAAAGACACTAAGGAATTATTGATTCATTTCCATTTGGAGGAAGGAGACATCTCTGTTGTTTCTTTTTGTTTTTTTGGGATGGGGAGGGATGGCGGGGGGTAGGTTTGGCCAGAGCAGACAGTGCGAGTCATGTTGCAATCCATGTGGAAACACGTCTGTGCTAGGAGCGTGGCAGTTGGCGCGGCCACATCTATGGATCTGATTTAGCTCTAACAGCTTTGTTGGTCAGTGCAACTAACATGGCAGACAGGGCAGGGCCCATGACCTGGTCAGATGGATGACTGCACTTGGGGCATATCTTCAAAGGAGTTAGGGTTGGAGGGAGGGAGGGAGAGACAGACAGACAGAGAGAGAGACAGAGACAGAGAGAGAGAGAGAGAAGCACTCTGCCCTCTGCTGGCTGCCACCAACAACACAAGGCAAACACAACAAACAAACAACACAAACACAAGTGCAACTCTAACATTGACTGAGATGTGCTGCCATCGGAAATGAACACACAATCCTCTCAAATGCTCATCCTTCCCTCTGACAAACCAAAATGCTGCTTATGTGCCCGCAGAGTGTGTGCCAGTGGTGATTACAGGCTTGGGCAGGGAAGACGTGGAGCGCTTGGCTATGTGACTCTGTGAATGTAATACATCCCTCATCGTGAGTGCAATTCTGAGGTTCATTTAGTCTGCAAATCTTTAAATGATGTACTCGCATGCATTTCCAATTAAGGGTACCAATGGCTTCTTGCAGCGATGCATTCAATTATGGTGCTTCACTGGCACTCTGAGAATATGATGAATATCTCGTCTGCAGTTAAATCGTGGGTTATGAAGCAAGCCAATAGACAAAGTTTACAAAACAGAGGATAAAACTGTGCCACTTAAAGACACTCGAACACAAAGACACACACACACACGCACAAGCCTTTCATTGTTAGGCCATGGAGAATGGGGCCTATGAATCAAACGTATTAACGGAGAGGCAATTGGGGCAGGGGGGGAGCGGGGTGTTGCAGTCAATGAACTGCAGTGAGCCGCGGGGCCGAACATCACTTTTATTAGTCTCTTCAAAGGCCCCAAGTGGTGCACGAGATCACTGATTATGCAAGGCAATTTTGGATGATCATTTTGAGTGTGTAATCTACGGCAGACGAAAAGCAGTCAAGGGAAAATCTGTCTCTAAGACAACAGCTGGCCTTGTTATGCACTAGACAGGCCTAGGAACAGACGGGGGAGTTGAAGTGAGGGCACTGGACTCTTGACTCTCAGGGGTCAAGGGTTCAAGACAGCAGTGGTCCCCGGTAGACGAGTAACATAACTCTGTATGACTAGACCAACACATCAGTGCACTGATGAAGCACTATTTTGTCTTTGCAGATCCAGCTACTCACCTTGCTGCAGGACTTTGCCAAAGTACTTGTTCTGGCTGGTGCAGTTCCAGCGGCGAAAACGAAACTGGTACTGGCACTCCCGTACACCCAGCTTGGCGCCCTTGGCGACCTCGTTGACGATCTCTGGCTGCGTCTGGCACAGCTCGGCCTGCTTGCCCGCCAGCCGCTTGGTCTTCCTGCAGATGCTGTTGGGGTCCATGACCAGCGGGCTTCCCACTGCCCTGTGTGTGTGTGTGTGTGTGTGTGAGGGGGGGGGGAAGCACAGCAGGTTTACTGGCACGCCGTGTCCTCCCTCGTAGAATAACACAGGGGCAAAAAGTTTAAGTTTCACACACGAGTGGAATTCATTGGACTTCCTGCACGTAGTAATACTCTCAGCCCTCGCGTTCGCAGTTATGATTTACTTTTTAATAAATCACATGTTATGTGAATAAAACGTAACAACGCATTAGCAATAAAGAAGCACTCTTTTTGAACATGCGCGGATAACATATAAGGGGCGAATGCCGCACACTAATTGCTGGTTTTGTTCAAAAGCGTTGACAGATGTATGTTTACTCTTGGGTAAATTGTTTATTTCAAGTCTTAATGGCAGTGTAGGCCTCAGGTCCAAGACTCAGAACTCCTGCCAGAGCTTCCCATGACAGTCGACTATGATGTAATGTGAGAACAGTGCTGGATTCCAGTTTCTGTCTATTTAATAATGTTTGTATCGGACTAAAGTTCAGCTGATGGGATTTGTGCATTCAGGTTTTTTTTTTTCATTTTTATAAAGCTGTCTGTGAGAGCAGGGCTTTGTGAGAAGACCTCATAGCTTCTCACTCACCCCTGTCAGGCCTAATCTTTCAGACTAATAGCATTCATCTGCCGTGTGAGTTTGTTTTAAGAAGTCACCCCAACACTCTTGCCAATCCCTACCACGGCGGTCCGATAAGAAATATGAGACACGGGATGGCTAGCTTTAAAAAAAAAGTGATGCATCCCATCTTGATTAGTCAAATACTTCACTTTAACAACGTCATTTATATAGTGGTGCTCTCAAATGACTGGACTCTTAAAATAAGCACATGTTCTATGCATCCTGTACGGCCCTATTTAATGGGTCCAAGCATTCCAAGAGCACACGAAAAGGCCCTGAAGAAGCAGAACACACAATAACAACCTGCCATAATGTGGACGACTCTTTGGGCAATCTCCTTGCAGTGAGAACAGACATCTTCTCCCTCGGGCCGCAGGCCTTACGACTTTTGGATAGAAGCTTCCTCCTGCCACTTATTGACAATATATTGACAGTGTTTCCATGGAGACCCGTGAGAAGAGGAACATATCTCGGGCAGGCATGACGGCAACTCTTTGCACACGTCTCAATCCGAACCCAATCCACACCCCCGGCGTGATTAGGACATGCAGATACAGTACTTAGCAGACGCCCAACCACCTTCAGAAACCAATGATTATCTGATGTGTCATGGTCTCCAAACCTGCACAAATCCCAGTGCCAAGATCCTGGGCTTTGAAACTGGCTCTTAAAATCTGCGCACGAATTGTGGAACCATATTTTACAGCAGGAGGTGTAGACTCGTAAAAAAAAGCAGACTGTGTTGGACACCATTTCTGCCCCAAGTCCTGTTTCATTGTAAGAGAGTGGCTGAGAGGCAGACACAGTTTTTTTTTCAGAAGAAAGGCTTGAATATCACAGAGGACGTCGGAGCACTGGCAGGGATGTGTGTGTGTGCGGTCAGAGTATGGTTTTCAGCGATATGGAGATGAAGATATTTGTCTCAGCCACCCAGAGCTCCAGCTATAATCAAAACCAGTCGTGACCCAGAAGGGACCCTGGGAGAATCAGAACTCGATGGATGTGCCTACCGCAAGCCGAGAACACGAGTATGAGCACAAGCACAAGAGACAGCGACCTTGTGTTCCAGATAAGGGTGTCCATCTATCTCTGTTTGCCGACTGGCTTCCCTTTTCTCTTTATCACTACCAGTAGAACCAATGAACACAACGATAGAGCCCAAGATAAGGCCCAATCACAACACAGATGAGGATGAACTATCGGTGTGCCATCAGGAACCAACTAAAATAGCAATATCATACATGAAATCATAAAAATAATACGAGATGGAAGACAAGAATAGGAAAGGGCCGGAAATTATGATTAAGAAAAACCTAATCCAAACAATCCATTCAAGAGTCCTGTGATTCAGACTACTTGAGATGAGCCGTTTCTATGGCCTGGGGAACCTCAGGTTACATTATGAATTGCCCGACTACAGATAAGTCCTTTTTCACTTTGAGAAAAAGAGTGAATTTCATCCTCCTTAATCCCCAAAGTATGCTGGATATGAAGTCAGTCACGACAGGGCTGGAACATGGGAGAGTGGCTTGGGTTAAGTCCTGTGGTCCGTGGCTCACGGCCATGGCACAATCTCAGCGCGAAATCGACACTAAATCAAGTGACTGGAACCCCGACGCTGCATGACAGTGATGCGTGGCTGCTGTCTGTCACGGGCGGGCCAGGGAATGAGCACAGACAGGGGGTTGAGGCACTTGAGGGGGGGAAGTGACATCCAAGCGTATGGGAAGCAAGAGGAGGCCACATGCTCGGCGGTGAAACACTGTAAGCACACTGGCCTTCGCCAAGCCCCCTGTCACTCGATCTTTATCTGATTCAATCTCTGCTGTCCTTGATTGGAAGTCTACTTGCCTACAGCTCCTCTGCCCTCACCAACACTGCCATCACCACTGCCACCATCACCTAACACACCCATCCAATCATGATGCTGAAAAAAGGACAAAAGAA
Organism: Tenualosa thibaudeaui; assembly: GCA_027481765.1. Lineage (NCBI taxonomy): Eukaryota > Metazoa > Chordata > Actinopteri > Clupeiformes > Clupeidae > Tenualosa > Tenualosa thibaudeaui. The sequence continues at coordinate 974,474 of JAIFZK010000010.1, read as the reverse complement.
CATTTGGCTTCTCTGGACTCTGTGCAAACAGATGTGTGCAACATTCATGGAAGATAGGCTCACAGTGGTATGGGGCAGCTCATGAGCTGACCGCACAGGTGCTGCTACTAGTAGTGGTGATGGTGGTGAGGGGGCGTCAATACATGCATGCTTGACTGGGCAGGTTCAGAGTGGTGGTTGCATGTGCGTGGCCACACAGGGGCACACCTGTCGGGCACAGACCTGGCATGTGGCCAGCGGTTGACCCCTAACACTCTGGTGGAGGAAAAAAAAAAGAGGACTCTAGCACAATCTAATGCTGGCCTTTACTTTGGGTTCTAGGGGCTAGAAAGTCATCAAAGGTCATGCAGCAGGGTTATCAAAGCAAGTAGACTATTCATCTCTTTACCTTCTCCTCAAGAGACTGCCGGCCTGTCAATCTGGAATGGGCTGCATGAGTGTCAGCATGTTGACATCATGACAGTGTTATCTAAGCTCAAGTTAAATTGTGCTTTGTCCTTTGAAACTGCTCTTCACTTTTCAGGCTTTTTTAAATAGCTAATTTCTGGCTGGACAATGTTCAAATTTGCAAACTGCAATAGCTCAGAGAGTGAGACAAATGAACAGGCCTTTTACTGTGTGTCCAGTTTCTGTCCAATTTGACTTCATGCATGTCAGACTAGACCAGTGAACCTAAGATTTTAGGATGACATCCATTGCCTGAAGGTTCACCTAGAATTCCAACTCTGACCTCCTGATGTCTCTGCCTCTTCACAAACAATAACTCATTCCACTCACAGCAACTTCTTGACTGAATACTTGCACACTCCGATTTCATTCATAGCCATTTGAGTCACATTTGAGTGTCTTGCATACTTAGGCTTGTGAGACAGCTAATATTTTAAGTCTAAGCCCAGTGACAATGAAAATAGTCTACACACCCCAAATGGCGGGTTAGATATGGTAATGTTTAAACAGCACAAACGTCACAGCATGGTGCTCTGAATTAATTATTTTCACCGGGAAAGGCACTGATCACGTTTATCTTAGCCTGCTATAGAAGATGTAGATCTATTTAACAACGCTTAAACTGTTCGAGGTATAGCCTAAAGTGAAATTAAGTGTGGAGTAGAGCGTAACATGTGACACAAAATATGTACTTTCTGCGATAAATTACGCTAAACAGTTATTAGGACTAATAATATGCTAGCATTATTTATCGCAATGCAAAGACGGGCAGACAAACCTCTAACGCCATAAATTTCAATTTATTCTATATTTTACCATAAGGCTGGCATTACGGTGAAGCCACCTACATAGTTGTTAGCACATGTCAAACATGTTTTTGCAGGGTAACTTACCACCACAATCCGATTATGTTAACCGGACAAAGGAGAATAAAAAACAGAGCAAGCTGTGTTCGCGAGAGTGGAATCATCATGACGAAAGTGAAAATATCCCTTCTACGTGCTCAGAATTTAACAGGAAAAAATCTAATCCCATAAGTGTGTCCGAACGTTTGCCTCCTGTAAAGTTGTTGAAGTGTGGATGTTTTTTCAGCACCCCCACCAGAAACTGTGTGGAAAGTCTGTTGAACTTCTTGAGTTCATCACTACGGTCCGACTACCCAGCGAGGACAGTGGCAGCGACATCCGTGCTGAAATTGCTAAACGTCTTCATTGCTCATTCTCTGGCGGAGTTTTTTTTCGAAGGAGAGGATATCTAGAGGAACTCTCCTTGAAGTGACACAAGCGCGTCCTGACTAAACTCCCAAATTCCAATACCAAGGCTATTTCAATCTGCCACAAGGATACTAGCTTGGAGCCCGAGGGGATGGAATGCGGCCAGACCTCGGGCAACACTTAGGTAACAAAGAATAACTATATGAACTGTGTAGATTCCATTGAGGAGTTTCAGCTCCACGTTTTAAATATTTGAAAATGAAAGGTTGTGACATGCATTGCCATGCGTTCTTGAGCAGTGGTATCCTGCGTCTAAGAGGGGCGGCAAGAGTCTTCAGCATACAGGTAGGTGGATGTCAAGAACAATTTCACTTGTGGCGCGCACGTTCCCAAGCACTTTTCCAGCCTTCAACAGCTCTTATTTTCTCTCAGTACCAAATGCCCTCATCACCCACCCGGTGTGACGTTGCTGTAGGCAGTTAAATCCTTACTGTCACTCTGAAGGAGGAAAGGAAAGCAAAAGGGAAAATCTTCCCCTTGTAATATAGCCTTGTTTTTCGTTACAATGTATTAATAATTTAAGTTGCTTTTAGCGATACATTTAGACTACAGCTGGTGCACATTCTTTCCAAAATGGCACGAATCAAGACCAATTTCACATATCTATAATGCATACTAGTAACCATATATGTCAGTTTAGTTTTTTCTGGTAGCGAATAAAATTGGTGTTGCTTGTTACAAGCATATTGGTAGTCTAGCCTACTCACGGCACTTTACTCATGGCCATATTTTGGATGATTATTATGTTGATGCATCAAATGCATTCTTCTGAATGTTTCTGAACTTTAGTTTGTGAATGATACTTTTTGGGATATTATGGTAAACCAGTGGACCCCCAACACACACACACATGCGTGCGCGCACACACACACACATAATCACATATCAAAGAGGTTGCCTTGGGCTAAAAATCAGGACTGTTTTATTCTTTTGTTATCATGTCTGAATGATTTAACATTGAATTCCAATAGGCCATAATGATGTAATCTATTACCATGTGGGCAGTAGCAAACGGGTCATCTCTGACACAAGTTCTCATTTTTATTTTTCATTTCACCCCTTTAATAGTTTGGAGCAGCTGAGATCAGATGGGCCATTTGTCTGCTATCTCACAGTCAGGTCTCTTTGATTCTCTCTCTTTGTTTTCCCTCCAGCTTCAAAGAGAAAATATGGAACAGTTTTGACTAAGCCACAGGTGTGTCACAGTAGCAATACTTCAATTTATCATTACATAAAAGGGCAGAGATAACCAGCCTTGGCCTGATGATATTGTTAAAGGACTTAAAACCGTAATCAAATAACCCTGCTGACTCCTTTATTAAAGGGCATGGGAAGCAAGAAAGTAAGCCAACAACAGTCGTGAAATCTCTTAAAGAAGAAACACAGATTGTTCTGTGCACAGAACAAATGCTTACATATCCCTGACTCTAACTTTCTGTAGCATCAATTACCTAGTATACAGTTATTGTGCATGGGAAATATAAAAATTGTGTTCAAGAAACAGATTTGTTATAAGATGGGAATACACACATGCACACACATAGTATAATTGGAAACATAGTGAGGACAACACTGGCTTACTTGCCACTTCTCTCCCTCTCTCCATGTATGTGTGTTTTGTTTGGGAGGAGTGATTCTTCATACTTGGCTTAAACTTTATGGACAATAAAGATCCCATTTCAAAGTGCAGCAGGGTGTTGAGCCTGGGGTCTTGGCTGAGCGTTCCTGGGAACAGCCCTCTGAAGACCCGCTGTATGTCTCCGGCCGACGCGTACACACACAGAGCTCCACGAGCCCTCAGCTCAGGCAGTGCTCTGGACTCAAAACGGCCATTTACCTACCCTCACTCGCCTTGAACTCCCTCTCTTTTTCACACTTCTCTCAGTCGTTGTCAAACTCACCAGCTTTAGGGTGATTGAAATCAGCAATTCCTCTTCCCTGATTCCCGAAACTGGTCCATCTAATTCATTTGTTGCTTATATCTTTTAAACTGTTTAGCCGTTTAATGTCAAACAGGGAGTCGATTCATTCTCTGGTGGATTATCATCTGATATGATTAGAATTCCCATTGCACATAATATTTTATATGCTAAGCTTAAAAAATTACTTCTAAATCAAAACCACATGACGCTTATGTGCCATAACCTTTTTAAACAAGCCACAGTCATTTCTGGAATCCCCATGAGAAGTCAAGTTCACAGAATTCCTTCACCACTGGCAATGGAATTCCATTATAAAACATCAATATTACCACACGCCTTTGGATTTCTGTAAACAGGAACTTTGTTTAGAGAGAGATGCAGAGTCAACTCATGCCACAACAACAGCAAATGAGAGGCCATAGATCTTGATGCATAGTATTTTGAAGAGAGACACACATGTTGTGTTTTAGTAACTGTAGCTTCTCCAACTGTCAAGTCACCGCAGTAAGAAGTCACAAATCAGACCTTTCCCAGCAATCTCACCTGTGACCTGAACCAAAGAGTTCTGACCACACACTTCCTTCACTTTTACCCTAAATCCGAAGTGATGTCTGCCTGTAAAAGTGTTAAATAAGCCTTTTACTGATCATGAGATCACCCCCTCTGCTGCAAATAGTCTACTCAGAAACAGGCTTGGCTATTGGAAATGTAATTAATTCCAGCAGTGGTCGCATCTTCCAAGTGCGTCATATTTAATACTCCATAATAACATCACGGCTGAACTTTTCTTTATTAGATTAAATTTGGCCTGATCGATGGTGTTACCCATTGTGTTCTGTGAAGGGGTGAGACACCCACTGTGTGTATTTGTGTCCCCTTGTATGCAGCTGCTTTTGTAGACACGCACTGTCCTATTGGCCAGCATCATATTTACACAAACCCTTGGAACTTCTCACGTACTTAATTTCATAAGTGTAAGGCCAGCCATATTTAAGGGATGCTATAGCATAGCCATAAGCTCTCGTGACATTTTCTATATCACTTCAAAGGTATTACAAGTTTAGCATGTGGAAGTCTTCAGTTATTGTTGTATTTATTTAATACAATATACTAATATTAGGAAATACATTACTACTCACATTTTGCAACCGAGAAGTCAAGAGTTGAGAACAAAACAAGACTGTGTGTGTGTGTCATTCCCTAAAATCTCTTCAGTCAGTACAATATGACCAACGTGGTATCACCATGCCCAATCCATGCCCATTTAAATAACACACAAAAAGGAAAATTACCAGCAATTGTCTTTTGTGTCCTCTTTCAAAAAATAGATCAGATTTTTAAAAACCAGTAGAAAAAAAAGTAGAGCACCCAAGCTTATTGCACACTGAAGACAGTTTTGTAAGTAGGTAGCTCCCTCTAGTGTAATTTTAATGAAAATCTTTGTCAGTATTTCCAAGTGAGAGAAAATTTGTCACATTATAGCAATCCCTCCTTCCCCCAACACCACACACACACAGGTTAATCTGTCATTTCTTTTCTTCAAGCTGTTGAATCACTGAGGGGAAATTTCAGCAGTATGGAGAAGCAGAACAGGAAGAGGTCAAGTAGTCATCACAATAAAAATAAATAAATGCAGCATTTTGTATTAGTTAATTTTAGCGAGTTCTAATCAACATATCGTGCGATTTCAATAATTGTCACAAACACAAAGACTAGTTTGCAAGGTTTACAAGTATATAAGTAGCCTCAACACTACTTCTTATATCTTGACAAAATCTTGGATGAGACAACACACATGGTGTGACAAACCTGAGTGTTAATCTGTGACTGAGCTGCTTGTGTTTCTCTCTTAGATCAGGAAATACTCTAAGGAAATGTCAGTTACAGAGGCATGGCTGCTTTCTGAAAATGCTGTCCTAAGATATGTGTGGGCAATAACATCTGACCAATTAGATGCACAGAATCACCTTAGCTTAGTAGGACCTGTGGCAACAAATGCGTAGATATTGGTTGTGTGTGTGTGTGTGAGAGAGAGACAGAGAGAGAGAGAGAGAGAGAGAGAGAGATAAGGAATAACAGACGACTTGCAATGGTGATAAGAATGCTGGTTGCTTCTATCTTCTGTTTAAATCCTACTGAGTATTATTCTCTTATATGACCTCAGTGTCACCTCTCTGTTTCATGGAGCACAGTGCCATATTAGTAGCCCATATATCATAACTGTGTTTTTATCCCATCACAAATTTATGACTGGTGCAGAGCTAGCTTGTGGTCACTTTGTCTGCTTGTGTTTGACATCAGTGCTTGTTTTCCAGCATTGCAACGTGAGTATTGCTCACACACTTGCGCGCACACACACAAATTTTACCACACAATCATCCAGAATGTTTAGATTTATGGTTGGTTAGGATTATTAAGAATATTTTACACATATTTTATTTCCCACACTAGCAAGATCCTCTTGCTTGGAAATTTGGAGATAAGACCACATCCGTTCCAAAGAAGTGCACTTCTTCAGATAGGAGGGGAGATTCTGTGTGCCAAACGACATGCTATATTTGCCTGCCAGCTCTTGTCAAGAGGGAACCTGTTAAGAGCTTCTGAGGGTAAAGAGCAGGCATGTCCCAGACAGCCAGCATATCCTATCAGTCAGACAGCTCATTTCTCCCCTATCTTAAAGACTAACCACAGAGAGAGTGGATAACAAGCCACTCAGACACCATGACCAGTCTAGGCCAACCTCTCCAAACCCTCTCCAACTACTATAGTCTACAATCTACATATTACACAAAGGCCTATAATGTATAGAGCTCCTGCTGGTGTCAATCGCTCATACAAACCTTTCCCTCTGATTAGAGGTGAGATGCCTGGCCCTTGGGTTATGGTGAGCAGATTTGTAAGACGCTGACCTGCCCTAGAGACTACAGACCTCTCACCTTTCCTGACAAAACCAGCTGCGTAATTACTCTTCTTGGCTGGACGTCTCTTTAGTGATCTAGTGCTAACTACACTCATAGAAATGAACAAACTAACAAATGTCTCCAACTGACAGTGTTCTTTTGTAACCTACATTTCCTAATACTGTATAGAACAATGTTTGATTTGCTTTTATTCTTAGATCATGGGTCATCAATCATTTCACTATTTGATTGCTATAAACATGAACTACATTTGTACCATGTGATCTGGGGTACGGAAATAGACCTTTTGAAAAAGTTAAAATCTTACAAGGGGTGAAATCTTACAACCTACTTTTGGGCTCCCCCAAACTTTTTTTTTTCCATAAAACTTTATAAACCTTTTGATTCTAGATCGCCCTCTAGTGAATTGGATTCTTAAGGCGATGACGGACTGAGTCTTCTGTCAGTTATAAGCAAACAGCAGCCTTTATTAGAAGGCACGCGCGATGTGTAATCGTTGATTTGTGTTCATTCTTGTAAGTAGCCTTCATTAATTAGATTTCTTGGTCTCAAGGGTGCCTCTCTCTGACGTTTGATTCTCTCTTGGAGGAGGAGCCAAGGTGCAGTGACACGTAAGAATTCTACATTAATTTTGAGAGGAGGGAGTTGAACGCGATGTTGCACAGGGAAAGAAATAGTTCGACATCTTTATAGATGTGTAGAATCCTTTGGAATATATCCAGTTTGAAAGTCGGTGAGATTGACAGGAACACTGGTGCCTAGTGTTGACTAGTCTACAATGAGGTTCGCCACGATTGTAGGCTATCTAAAGCCGATTGGGCCAGTTGTTGTCGGCATCTCTTTAGGATTTACGTTGAGTTTGTTAAGCGTGTCGTGGGTTGATGACATTTGTGATCCGAATTTGAGAGAAAATACTATCGAAGAAATTTCCTCTAAGGAAGATCTTAATGCGGCAAGGAAACCCAACGCATTACTGATAGATGACGAAGAAGACGTTCAGCCACGAATTATACCTTACCACCAAGTTACTCAAGAAGGACCAGTTGAAAAGCCTGTCAGGTAGCCAATATTTTAATGTTCTTTCATCTTGTATCAGCCAGCTGTCGTTCACGGATTAGTAGGCTACCGAGCAGTATGACGTCCATGTGTTGCCGTCGGACTGGGAACATTGTTTTTGTCGCTGTTTCCTTAGTTCGAACTGCTGGTCAAAGAAACTTAACCCTGTAGTGTGTGTGTGTGTGTGTGTGTGTGTGTGTGTGTGTGTGTGGGGGGGGGGGGGTTGCTATACATCCTGCCCGACGTGTGCCCATGTAGCTGCTTTATTAATGTCCTGTAACATGTGGAAACAGTCGCCAAGTTTTCTTTTGTTGCTTTTTTCGCTTTATTGTTTCAGTCACTGACCATCAACTTCTGAAACAACTTAGGCCAACGCTGCGCAAACCCAAACAAAGGGGGGATAGCCTACTATCTCAACCCCCGTACCTTAACTGCCATTCAAAAGTAGGCTACCGAAGTAGATAGACGTACCTGTTGCGTTTCTACATTTTTTAAATTGGTTGCCTCTTGTATGTCAGTAGTAGCATGTACAGTTATTTTTCCAGTTTAAATCCAAAATCATTATATTAAACACATTAAAATATAACATCAGTCCTTAGGTCATGTTTTCATGACCTCGTCAGGGTTTGCGTTTTTAATTTTATCAAGTCAAAACCATAGTTGAGAAAGTTTGGCCCTTGGAGTATTAGGCCATGTAGGCCATACCCAGTGAACTAAATTTAAGTTCACTTAAGACAGAATAATTAGGCTACTTAAGAGATCAGACCCAGACCAAACAGATATGCATTTTATATATAGTCATGTTATAGCCTACTGTAAGCATTTTATTTGTTGCTGCCTTCTCTGACCACAGACTGGATATACTGGTGAGTCTGGACAGAACTAACAGGGATGAATCACTCTCCATTCAAGTATATGGATAGCCTCAGTCGTCACATTCTAAATAACATTAGTTTATGTCTAAAGCTGTCACTGGAAGAACCATTTGTTGAGTGTCTGTCTTACCACACCCACCACAGAGTTTCACAATATTTCCTACACAATGACGTAAGATCTTTGTTAACACATGTATGTTGAGGAATGTCAAATACAATACATTGATGTTGTCCTTGCCCTACATTGTATTAGTATATTTCACTAGCCTATCTCTCCCCCTTTTAAAGCTCTTTGTCTTTTGAATGCTTCACTTGTGTAGTGTAATTCTGCCCTGACTGGCAAATTCTTTGGTCCTGGCTCTATAATGACAATAAACTTCTCAATTAATCTTTCAACTATTTGATGAGAAAATAATGACCTGATAAAAACAAACAAACAAACAAAACAGTTTAAGCTTTATGGCAGCTTGTTTCTGTAGGTTTGATTTTTTTTTTCCACCCTGCTTCATAGATCCAGATATGCCAGCACAGAGCTTGGCATCCGAGAGAACCTGTTTGTAGGTGTCTTTACATCCAAGAATACCATAAACACCCTGGGGGTGGCTGTCAACCGCACCATCAGCCACCACCTGGACATGGTGGTGTTCTTCACCGACATGGACAACTGGAAGACACCCCATGGCATGCAGGTGGTCACCCATGGCGACAATCGCCCCATCTGGAACATGTACAAGACCATCCAGTACATCCTAGAGCACTACATTGACGAGTACAATTGGTTCTACCTTGCTCAAGACGACACATACACCCAGACGGACCGCATCAAGGCCCTGGTCCCTCACCTGAGCATGGACCGCAAGCTTTACATGGGAAGCCCAGAGGAGTTCATCAGCTGGGAGGTACAGGGAAGGTACTGCCATGGGGGGTTCGGTTACCTGCTTTCCCGACCCATGCTGCTCCAACTCCAGGGTTTCCTAGAGAAGTGTAGGAATGACATTGTCAGCACCAGGGCCGACGAGTGGCTGGGGAGGTGTATCATTGATCATGCCAACACTAACTGTGTGGATGAGCACGAGGTAAGAAGAAAATTTATTCTTAACACTAAATGAGAAAATGTTCATAGTCATGATGTGTTTTTTTTATGTTTACATTTACATTTACATTTAGGCATTTAGCAGATGCTTTTATCCAAAGCAACTTACAAAAGAGGATAACATTCAAACTACAACACAATGAAAGAACGAACAAGGGGTGCATATTGCTAACATAGAAACTGCACCATCTTAAGTTGAAAGTGCAATAGTGCAGAGAAATTAAATTGTTAAGTGCATTCTCAAAGTTTACGCCAGGATTATTATGTATAATACATGTTAACTTTGTGAAGGCTTCCAGCTGGTGTTGTGTTCTTTGATGGTTTCATCCATCACATTACTGTAAGTCTGTCTGTTTTTTAAAGTGCACTGTATTTAAGGACTGTGTGTCTTTACTCAGATAGGACAGTGAGGACTGGGATGGAAGTGACTGGGGAAAGATTTTAACTTGGGTTCATGCGGGCCCTAAAACCCAAATCTGGAACGGATGTAGGTGCAGTCTCCTGCGTCACATCCTCCATCAGCATTCCTACTTTTTGACAAGGACTACCCGGTGTAGCATTTGAACTTGGTAGTCGAGGCGTTGTGTAGTATAACCTTTGCCATGGTGCTGATTCTTTCAGACCTGTAACTTAATCTTTCAGAGTTTACGGTGTAACCTTGCCAAACTGAAATGTGACACACCACACCACCTCCTCTCATTTCATTTGTAGTCTTTGGTCTTTGGTGAAAGTCATGTTGCCTGTTCGGACTCAGCCTAGAGGGCTTACATGGAATTTGTGAAAAGCAGGCCAGCCAGTTTTTGATAAGCATCGCTGCTAGGCAAACGTTATATCAAGGTGCTTCTCTATGAGTAATCTGTGGGGAATGACGACAGGCTCACCAGCATTTCAGTGTCAGTTTCAAATTCTGTCTTAGGGATAGTCTTTGACTAATTTGCATTTCAGCATTTTTCAGCTATCTGTGGAGAGTGGGGGGAAAAAGAAAACAAAGGATTGCCTGCCCTGTGCTAGGCATGTCATCATGTCCTGGTCTTTAGGGAGAGGTGTGTTGTGCTAACCTGTCATACAGGCTGCCTCCGCCACCTCTGTCTCTGCCACTTTGCCTCTGCCACTCTGCCACCTCCATGCCGTACGTGCTAAAGCTGGAGACAAGACTCCCGGCAGGTGTGAAATGTGTTGCCACTTGCCTCCCTGGTGGGGAAAAAGAAAACGTGTTAAGCAAATGTTGTCTGCCCCCGACTAAGGGAGATGAAGTGAACTTTTCATGTTGTGTTTTTATTTATTTATTTATTTTTACCTGAGATGCTCCCAGTACCGTTTTTGTCTCACAGTCAGAGTGATTTGCTCCCATGGTTTGAGGTGGATCCCTGGTAGCCCATCTCGCTCAGGAGCTGTCGGCCGCACATAAAGATGTCCCCGTTTCTCCTCACCAAGGTCGACAGAGTTGTGGTTCGGCTGATTCAGTGTCAGAGTCAGAGAGCAAAAGATAGAAAGACAGATGGAGAGAGAAAAAGGCGAATTTACATTTTATAGATACCCGAGTTGCTACTTAACATATATACTTTGTCACTTGAAGGAAATAAGTGAAAATAGTTGCCACCGAAGATGTATTTGAATGACATTTCCGTGTTGATCTTTCAATATGTGACGGATCGCTGTTTGACTGCAGTGAAAGCAATTTCACCTTAAAAACCTCTCAGATAAATGGGAATATTCTCGGAAGCCGGAAGGTGATGTGACACAAGCCTGGCAGAGAAGGTGCTCACAGCACAATGGCTCTCAAAGACGTTTTAGTTGTTAAAAAGGCCATTTTATAGGGCAATCTGCTGTCCTAGCGGCTGCCTGGCACACAGTGTCGCCCCCCCCCAGCCTTTTGTGCCTTTTAATAGTCTGGATGAGATTGGATTCATCTTTTTTAATTCACCACTAATACTCTCCTATTCAGGTAGTGGCTCCACCCAGACCGAACTATTGTATTGTAAGAGTGAGAGATTTGCACTCATTATAAAATGTGGTCTTGTTAGCCATATCCTAAAGAAGACCTACCAGAATACTGTCATTCAATCAAAGGCATTCAGGCTGCACACCACTATAGTTGCCCCCTTCTTCCTGATTTGTGCCTGTAAAAAGCTAGCAAAACAAAATAGAAATGGTATTTATGGGGATGTGTTTCTAAACTGCATGTACAGTTTTAGCCTATGCTCTTAGCCTCATGATTTCCATGGCTTTTTTAGGCATGCATACCGTAACTGTTAACTTGAAATTCCAACATATGCTGTAATTTTGCCAAACATTTCACTGGCCTATAATTACAGTGTCATTTTGAACGTGGAGTTGAAAACTCACAGAATTACTGCCTGGTGTATAGACAGGCATCACACACTAGGACATGGTATCACATAGCATGCAGTATCAACTGACCTTGACATTTTTTTCCCTCCCTTGTTTTGGGTTTATGATTCTTTTTTGTAGCGACAAAGGCTGTGGACAGACTGAATCTAGTGGGTTGACTGCATCATAAGTCACCTGTTGTTGTGGATGATCTCAGTCTTGGCAATCCATCCGCGGCCGAGACAGCAGGGGGACCTCAATTAAGGGACCATGTCCCTTTGATGTATCAGATGGCCATTAAACGCATGAGCGTCCCTCTGAAACATCGGCCTGCCTCGTGAAGAAGAAATAAGGCATTAGATCAAGCTGCTGGTAATCGAGTGTGTTTTTTTTTTTTTCCGCCTTTTCGCTTCGAAGCTCTTATCAGATAAGTGCTTCCTCTCCTTAGGAGCTCATTGATGTGTGTGGGGATAGTAAGTACCACATGGTAGCATCTGACTTGAGCTGTGAGCTTCCAGAGGTGTGCATTTTGTGCCTCAGAAAATGTTACTGGAGATGGGAGATTCAGAGATTTCACTATTGTTTCCATTGTAAAACTCCGGAGACACCTGGCGTTAAGTGGAAGTGACAGTGCCTGTGCAGCCAGACGCCTTTGGCTTGTTTCGGCACACAGAAGGTGTTTGACCACCAAAGGGCACCAGTGGTAGTTGGCACTTTGTGAGCGTTGACCTGCTTCCACAACAAACAAGTAGTGACACATGACAGCCAGCAGGAGACTCTCTGGTGTGCACCCCACCACCACCACCACTTCCACCATGCACTCTCAGACAGGTGGACAAGTAGTGTCTGCCCACAGTACACAGTAAAACTTCTAAGCTGCCAGAGCTCAAAGAGGTGACAGACAGAATCAAATTGCTAACTGGAGTTTCAGACTCTGGAAAGCGATGTTAATGCCCAGTGTGACCCTTTTGGTTTCCACTGGGAATCTCCCCAAGCTCCTCAATTCTTACAAATATTCCAGAACAGGGATTGTGTGCCTTAAATGATATGCATTGAAGTGGCCTTGTTCCTGCAATGATGGTGACCCGCTACACAGAGAGGGAGCCGCTTTTCCACCAAGGTTGATTGTGTTTTAAAAGTAAAGTAGGATGAAAGTATAATGTTTCTGCTAGTAATCACAGAGAATCACAGACTTGCTCCATGTCTGACTTTTGAATCCCTGTGGAATAGGTTCCATCTTCCCCTTTAAAGTCCTCTGCACAGAGGCAGTAATTTACTGAGATGCAGCGAGGTCAGCGTTGCTTGATGATGAACCTACCCTGCACTGGTTCATGAAAGTCCAGCTTTTTAAGTTCCCTTTATTTCATAACTTTTATAGACTCTGTGAGCACACAGACAATGGGACCTGTGACTGGAGAAAATGCATGAGGATGCTTCTTATTTCTCGCATTCATTTTCACTTATTTGTTTATTTAGACAGCTTTAATAGCAAGTTGTCCTCTTAGTAATGGTACAGTGTTCTACTTCATCTTGTGTATTATTATGTATGAAGAATATATTATAGTGATTGCATTATTGTTTGTGTCCAATAATATCGTTATATTTAAGTTTAAGCAGCAGCAAGGTAGGAAAATAGCTGAAAAGGCATGCAAAAACCTAATGTGTGGTATTCTTTTTCTTCATTCATTCAGGGTCTGCACTATGACCATTTTGAAATGGGTAAGAACTCTGACCTGGCAAAAGAGCAGAGCGACCAGTTCAAGACCACTCTCACTGTCCACCCTGTCTCTGACCCAGAGCAGATGTACCGACTACACAAGTACTTCACCGAGATCGAGCTGCAAGAATCCTACCAGGAGATTGAGAGGCTGCAGGTCAGAATTGGATAAGCATCTCTGTTATGTGCAGATATTCTAGAACCTTCTCCAGTTAAGAGCAAAGTGGTCTTTAAAATATTAAGAGAACAATACCTTATAGCCTACTAAAGTTAAAACATTGAGTGTATTGAGTTAATACGTAGTTGTTGAAAGATGGGAGCACTGGAAAATCATCCTGCTCTAAGGATAATGAAGGTATTTTAGGCCAGGCAGAGAGGCTAATCTATTGATTTTCTTTCGAGGCTTTCATCACATCACACTGAATAGATTTTAATTGCCGTAATTGCGCCATCATTTGCCCTAAATGACCCTGCTTGTCTCTCTCTCTCTCTCTATCTCTCTCTCTCTCCCCGTAGGCGGAAATTAAGAACTTCAGTGTCTGGGCTTATGAAGGCAACCGGACTGCCATGTGGCCCATCGGGGTCAATCCACCCTTTGAGCCAAAGACCCGTTTTGAGGTCCTAAAGTGGGAGTACTTCACCGAGGACACCATCTATTCGTGTCTTGACGGCTCGCCAAAGTGTGAGCTCCAGGGCATCGACAAAATGGATGTGACTGACATCATTACCGTGGCCATGGCAGAGCTGAACAAGAAGTACAATCCAGTCCTTCACCTGAAGAAGCAGCGACTGGTCAATGGCTACCGGCGTTTCGATCCCACGCGGGGGATGGAGTATATCTTGGACCTGCAGATGGAAGCAGTCACTCAGAAGGGCCGCAGCCGCTCCATCACCAAGCGCATCCACCTGGTCAGGCCGCTCAGCAACCTGGAGATCATCCCCATGCCTTACGTCACTGAGGCCACCAAGGTTCACATCATCTTGCCTTTGACCAAGAATGACGTGAGCTTGGTGAAACCATTCCTGGAGGGGTACACTTCGAACGTTTTGCAGGATGAGAACGCCATGCTGACCATCCTCTTCATCTACGACCTGTTCCAGGCCAAGCAAGTCAACCAGAATGACATTTTTGCTGAGGTGAAGGCTCAGATCACCTTGCAGGAACAAAAGTCCCCGGGGTTCAAAGTTCCCTGGATCAGCGTCAAAACGGGCACACCATCCCAAATCAAATTCATGGACATCATCTCCAAGAAGCATCCAGTCGACACGTTGTTCTTCACCGCCACGGCCAGCACGGTGGTCAACATGGAGTTCCTCAACCGCTGCCGCATGAACTCTATCAGCAACTGGCAGGTGTTTTTCCCCATTCACTTCCAGGACTTTAACCCCGACATCGCTTACTACGGCCAGGAGCGTCCAGCCACCATCGACCTGGTCAAAGACGCGGGGCACTTTGATCGCAACACCTTCGACGAGGCCTGCTTCTACAATTCAGACTACATGACCACACGGACTCACATGGCTGCCGATTTGCAAGAGAACAACGAACTCCTGGAGACCCTGGACATCTACGAGATGTTTGTCAAGTACTCGAGCCTGCATGTGTTCCGTGCCATTGAGCCAGCACTGCACCAGAAGTACATCCACCCAGTGTGCAACCCACACCTGAGTGAGGACATCTACCATCGCTGCATCCAGAGCAGTCTCGAAGGCTTGGCCTCCAGGACCCAGCTGGCCATGGTCCTGTTTGAACAGGAGCAAGGGAACAGCACTTAAGTTGGTCTCTCGAAAAAATGTGCCCAGATTGGTTAAAACCATTCAACATGAACTGTGGCTGTAGATGGTCTTGTGCTGCCCATTCCCAAGGAGTCTGGTTGCATGTTCTTATGTATTTTTTAATTCACTGCAAACCAAATGTACAGCTAGTACTTACTGCTGCTGGTGTATTTTTTTTGTTTGTTTTTGTAAACTTTGACAAGGAAGCTCTGTGGGAGAGTTCTTATTGTTCTGATATTGGACATTTCACCTCTCCTCCACTTACCTTCCACTTTTAAGGACCTGACTCACACAAACAGGGTATAACCATTCAGATCCAATCAGTAGGTACTGCTCAAATGTTCACTTCACCAAAATACAAAATACGAGTGACCGTCACTGACATTTTTGTTACATTGATATCTACATCACGATGTACACGATTGTGACCATCAAAAAAAGTTTATTTTAAGAATTTACATCACTACTACAGAAAAAGTCCCACATTTGAGGATGGAAACATGGTACTACTTATGTGATGATCACATATCCAGATATCCTATACATGAATCGAATCTGTTGGTTTGCCAACATGATCCCATTTACCTTAATTTCTCAATTTCTTGGAAGAGAATAAGAAGCATCACAATTACCTGTCTAATAATCTATTTTAATTTTGCTCTTTATTAAGATGATTGCCGGTGTTACTGAGCAATTAATATCTTGTTTCCACCCACAGAAGATGGCCTTTTAATGTTTTTTACTTGTATGCAGAAACTTGAATAGTGGTTTAACTAAAATGGTAACTAAAACTAAAAAGTCTTTATCTGACTGTAATGAGTGGATACCAAACAATGCCTTGTGAGCTAAGAGGATCCAAGTAAGACCAGTTCTGCTGAGCAGATTGGACAGCATATGTGTAGAAAGGAGTGTCAGTGGTGAGAGGGCTGTCATTGTCACTGCATTGGTTTTGTCAAATGTATCTCTGGAAGATAAACATCAACTGCTTCAATGGTTGAAATCTTGCACTACGAATTTTAGGGTGGGACTGTAAGTTGCTGAAGCTTTCTACTTTAGTATGTGAATGTCTTGTGTGTTCTTTTTTTTCGCCAGGATATTCCTGGAGGAAATTGTTGTAATTTTTCATAACCTTTCAGTCTTGTCACTGAAAACAGAACACTAAGATGTCTAAAGATATGTATTCACCAGTTTCAACCATGAGTGTCTGCCAGTCTGTGGCGTCATGTCATAATGCTTGCCAGTACAAGACCCTCATGGGATTCGCAAACCCGCAAATCCATTCATCTTTAACACAATATTTATGATTGGACCTTGATGTTAGAAGCCTTGGCTTGTCTTGCATGTGCCTCACCCTCTAGACAAGTTGACACATGAAAGGTGGGCAATGAGCACAATATCCCTGACATCAATGTTCATCTGATGTTAACACAATGTAATGTAATGTTTGTAAAGAGTTATTTATGTAACTGTGATGTGCTCAGTTGCTTTGACAACTAATTCAGTGCCAAATTAAACACAACTAGTGAAGCAATAGTGCAAATGAATAGCTTCACAGTTCTGAATACTTTGCGATGACACTAAAAGTACCAGTTAAGGACCTTGAAATGTAATCACGCATCAGTTGCAATATTAAAATTGCTGGTGAGCTTGAATATAGATCCTGACATGTCTTCTGACAACAAGATCTAATACTTCAGCTTTTTCTCCTTAGTGCACTAGTGACACATTGTAGATGAACGTCTGTTTTGACCAACCAATACTAGGTCATATCGGTCTCTAACCCATGTCTTATGTTAACCTTTAGAGTTTACTGATATGCTGGCAATCATTATAACATCCAGCAGTAGACATCACCTGTGGTTTGCAAATAGATTTAACAAACAAGACTAAGATAACTATCAATATTCACACCAGAGGTCTGGCAGTTCTAGAAGTGTCTATATGTACATTTGTAACACTTCCCTACCGATGTGTACA
This sequence comes from Tenualosa thibaudeaui, assembly GCA_027481765.1. Classification (NCBI taxonomy): domain Eukaryota; kingdom Metazoa; phylum Chordata; class Actinopteri; order Clupeiformes; family Clupeidae; genus Tenualosa; species Tenualosa thibaudeaui. Next base: position 957,085 of record JAIFZK010000010.1, on the reverse strand, counting down.
AAGCACTGCAGATTGTATCTTTTGCTGTACTGATGGATCATGGATCATTCCCAATACACATTGCATACGCAAAATGTTTGTCTGTGTTGTGCCTCGTAACCATTACAAGGATACTGCAGTCCCATGAAATTTGTGCAATACTGTATGTTCTAATGTTTCATTTTGGGAAGCAGGTTTTTTTTTACATAATTTGGGACTGAGTGAGGCCTTGTGATGTGTAACTGCTGGTCTCTGAGAAAGAAACAGGTTTTTATTCTGATACATTGTTTACTCGTTTGTTTGTTGTTTTTGATGCACACTAAATTCCTTAGTCATTCCTTAGTTCTCTGGCTTTATTGAAGAAACACTTGAGGATTTGGTGTCGGTGGTCTTTGCTGGGCTTGAAATTAGATTCTATAAGATGCTATGGAACCATGGTTTTGGTGTAACCTTACAAGTTGTCTTACACATCTGGTGTGTAAAATACCTATTTTTTTGTACCTGTGTGATTCTCACTTGTCAGAATCTGCTGGCTTTGTTTATACTGGTACTGTACAGTTGATTTAGTGTTGTGCTAAATTGATCTAGTCTGGCATTTGTGAGAACAATAGATGAAATGCATTCATACTTTCCAAATAAACACTTCCCTCAAAAAATAAACGTTTTGATCATACATTAGAGTGTTCAGAAATGTACATTTGCATACTGGTGGTAACTGTTAATTTGTATTTAAAGAAAGATCAAATAAACATCATGTCCTACATTTTGTATCAGTCGAATCACAAGCCTCTATCCCACAGTGACGAGCATGTCTTCTGAGCGTGACGGGCTCTGAACAGCTCTCCGTCAACAAAGCCGCACTCTGCCTTTAGGTGTCAGCAGACGAGCACAGATCCTGTCTGGCGCTGACAATGCTGACACCAGGGGCTACAATGGTCTCGTTAAAACTGCTTGACTTCCATGGAGGGGGGTTTAAAAAAACCTGAAGACAATCAAAAGGAAGGAGCTCAGGGAAGACCTACACTATGTACCATTTTAAGTTTATCAAATAGGCTTAGAATTTTTTTTGTTCTGTGTTGTTTTTTGTCTGTCATCTTTTTTTGTCTGTCAAGTAACTTGTCAATAGTGAGAGATTCTTCACTTTTGTATGTTGTTGGTTGGTTTTTTTCTTTCCTGCAAGATATTGAAAAAAAGACACCCTACAGACGTCTGAAATCTAATTATAGTGTATGTATTTAAGACCAGTTGGGCATACATGCCACTTTTGGGCATCAGGCGAGCAGTGAAGCTGCATAACTGCTGGGCAACACAGGGGCCAATTGTGCATAATTACATTCTCCAGTCCACAAGGCGGATTTAGAATTTTTTTCTCACACAAGTTCCACACATTCTATGAGTTCTGCACTGATGTAACTGACTTCTATGTCAAGCATTTAGTCTACTTGTTGCAAATATTCAAGGTTTACGTTACAGATTCCACCCGCACAGTCGCGCTCCTGTCTCTTGTGACCTTTACATGATGGTGCAACCTTGTGATGGTTCAGATGACATTTTCGGGCTGCATCCCATTTTTATTCCTCAGATTCACACGTTCATCTCTCGGCTCCTGTTGAAATTGATGACGGCGCGAGAGCTGACAAGACACCCACCCTCTTTGCGCTTGGAAGATCTCTCACCCAACCCAAGCGCACCATTCTCAGCCTACCTACACACACAGATGGGGTGTCAACAGGGGTGTCTTTGAAAAATCTCTTCATCTCTCGCCTTTTGTGAAGCCCTGAGATGGATTGGTTGAGCTCAACAAGTAAACACAACATGAGAGGACATCACAGAACATAAAAGACCATCAATTTATCAATCTAAAGTTTAATATTTCATACTGTTGTATACCATCGTTACATTTATAAAATGTGTTCTAACAGAAAGCACGGTCACAACAGCAGACTTCTGTACAAACTGTATTCAGCGCTCCCTGTTAATTTGATGAAAGGTCCATTAGCTTTTGTGTCATACAACTGTATGATGTAATTACTCTGATTCTTTTTCATTTTCAAAGCTTGACAGTCCGGTAACACCGCATGCTGCATTGGCATCGCACTTAATGACCCCCCTCTTGCCGTTATACATGAAACATTCAGTTCAGAAATTGAGATAAATAAGCAACACACTGAAGGACAGAAGAGAGAAATTGCATGAATTTACAATCTGCAGAGGAACCTGCATACCAAGAGGCTTCAAAAATAACTGTCTGCAATAATTCCAATTTAAGAAACGTAGAGCCTGTGTTTTTTTTTTTTCCTCCTTGAGACTGTTTAAAAGTATTCTTTGTGTGTTTCCTTTTGATGGGTCAAAACTAAGAATTATTCAGTGCTGTCTGGGTTTCCAAGATGTGGGACAAAACAATGCCAGTTTATATTATGTACCCTCCCAGAAAACACACACACACACAAACACACACGCACAGCAGACAAAATGCCTGAATCACAAACACAGGTAATATTTTATCCTGTCCACCTCCATTTCTGCTTGCTTACGAAACCAGAAGACAGAGTGCCCATATAAACTAACTTCATTAAAAGCACTCTTTGGACATCCGGGGCTGTCAGGAGCACACCAGTGGACCAGTCTTTTATCTGCTCCAGTCGAAGCCCTGGTGATTTGCTCCTGTTTCCCCCTGAATGACTCAGGTATAGATGCCCCCCCCCCCCCCCCCATCTTTATTGGTGTGCGGTGTGTTATTTATGACAGTGGAGAATGTTATTATGCAGAGGCAGTACAGGATGCCATCAAGGCTGTGATTGGGAACCTTTGAAAATGTCATTGCGATACATTTTTTATGAATATTAAAAAACCATGCCTCGCCTTGGATTGGTTGCCATGGAGGTATAATGTGTTTTATGTGCCTCTGACTTGTTCCATAGAACATGAAGCTCAAAGGGCTACAAAGCGGCGTAGCAACATCTGTAACACAAAAGATACACACACACACACACACACACAGACTCAGACACTCACTTTCTCACACTCACATATTTACTTACACACACACACACACACTTACATGGACAAAATATGTAGGTGGGTATTGACAAGCGGAGTACTACAGGAATATAATCCTTTAAGAACCCAATCAAAAAGGTGAGGTTATTGAGAACCACAGTAGATTGTCATCAAAGTGTATTCAAGTGTTCCATTCTCTCCATGAGAGGGTTTTTAATTGGCAGCAGTAAAGAGTTATGGACTGCAGCGGAGAACACAAGTAGCTGCACAAGTCTCACTTCATTTCTGCTCTGCTCAAGGCCAAACTTTCCCTGAGGGTGGAAAGATAAGTGCCGATTCTCTCTCCCTCTCTACACCCCCTTCAGCCTTTCATAATGATCAAAATGACGGTGTTTGTCCATTATCATCTGCTCATTTTAACCTCACAGGTCATTCCTGCGTATTAAAAAAAACAGTTAAATAAATAAGCACACACACTGGGATATAACCACACTTTGTACATATCTTTTTTTCTGTAACACAAAAACATGTCTCTCATGGTAATACACTGCCTCTGCCCTACAGCTAAATTTGTTATATGCTGGTTATTAGACTCAGGGTATAGCATATCTTATCACACTTCAAGAGTGGGGAAAAAATGGATTTCAGCAGGAGCCACTTGAACGCTTTTTTTCTCCCTCTTCTTCCCAGCAGAGAGAACCCATTCCGCAGTGACACACAAACACATGTAGCCTTTGCAAAAAAGAAACGCATTTGGGTCTTTGAAGACCCATTTGAGGATGCTCAGGTTTGTCCTGACAGTAGGAAAACAAGCCTCTTTCTGAGAGACAAAAATAGGGTCTTTTATAAGGTTATAATATATACCAGTGGGGCCTCTAATCTTCTCCTGACCATGACTGCATGACTGGCCTTTACTCATTCAGCCCTAATGAGAATTATAGATTCTTATACTTTAATAATGCATTAAGCTATGAGAGTCTGTATGGCCTACATAGGGCCATATTCCTCATACTGAAAGCTAGTCTTTGGCTTCAAGCGGTGAGGGCCAGTCAGAGGCCACTGTTTCCCGCTGATGTCTCTATACTGCTGCCATGGCTGTCTTGTTCAAGCTACTCACTGCCATAAAGTCAAGGAGTGTGTGTGTGTGTGTGTATGTATGTGTGTGTGTGTGTGAGAGAGAGAGAGGTCGCTGAGATAAGATGCTGATGGCAACCATAAATCATTAATGATACAACTGCTATTGTACAGTCCCCTCAGATCTAAGACGGTGATTAGGGAGAAAGAAATGAATAAAATTCACAACACATTTCTAAAATGCAGATCACACTTTCGATGAAATAAATCGCTTGCCATATCTCTCTATATAAATAACATTACAAAACTTCTGGACACGTTTATTATAGTTCAAATGTTGTGAATGGTCAACCATTCGAGGAAACTGAGATAGTACATTTATATATATATATATATATATATATATATATATATATCTAGGCTGGATCAACACCTAGCTCCATATTTTGAGGCAGAACTGCACTTGCGCCTGTACAGAACAGCCTCTCCTGCATCTAAAACTTTATTGTAACATTCTGGTCAACAGGCGTTGGGTTTGTGTTCCACTGTAGCCTCGTTCTTTCTTTATACAAATGAGAAAACCATGGCCTGTGTTTGGCTGAGGTAATGCACGGCATGGGGACTCCATGAGTATGAACCTGCTTGTGCGCAGTCAGACATGACGTGATGGAAGAAAACAGGCTACCGGTCAGAGTATAAACAGGATCTAGATGACATGCTGTCATTGCCTTTCCTCTGCGTTATGAAGATGCACCAACAGAAGGACACAGAAGAAAATTAGGAGGTGCCAGAGAGATTGACTTTCAGGCCAGAAGGGGGGGTTGTGGGGTTTGGTGGTGGTGGGGGTTCTGGGGGAAGAGGAAAGGTCCACGAGTCTCCAGCAGGACCACTCAGTGGTGTCCAGTTTGTGCCTGCCCAGTCCGCACAGACCTGGGGGTTCGGCTTTGGCTGTAGCTTTCACTGATGACAGCAAAAGTAAGGTGGAACGGGGCCTTAAGGGTCTATGACATGGGCCCGAGTGCAGCGTCCAACCTGACCATCTTTTGTTGTCATCGTGGGTCGGAAGTGGACTGCAGGGAGCCCCTAACAGGCAAAGTCCTCGAACACGCCGTGGTGTGTATGATGGTGGTGGTGGTGGTTGGGGAGCATTTTGTTAGAGTAAGCCCCCTCCGGATGCCTTCTGGTCATTTCGGTGCTCTCCTGGAAAAGCCACAGAAGGGAAATAGTGAAGGGTAATAAAAATATAACTCAAGGCAGTGGTCAATTAGCATAATAACTAGCTGCTCAAACATGGGAAAAGGGAAATGTGTCTGGGCAAAAAACGGTGCACTATTAAAGACTCCAGGCTGTCCGACCACCCACTGAATGTTCTCTGTCCAGTGCCTTTTTTGTCTTTATTAAATGCAAATCAGGCTTATAAAAATAAAATAATTGGATAGTAATTCATTCATTTAGTATTCATGGCTGTCTCTGCTGTATGACATTAAATGGTACTAATATAGTGTCTGGTGATGGCACTGGCCCAAAAACAGAATGAAACTGGCCCCCTGTGTGGAAAGAAATGTTTTCTGGTGTGTGTGTGTGTGTGTTTGTGTGCATGTGCGTGTGTGTGTGTGTGCGTTTGTGGGTGTGTGAGCGCATGTGTGTGTGTGTATATGTGCATGTATGTGTGTGTGTGCGCGTGTGTGCATGTGCATGCCAGTCTGTTTGATGAGTTTTTGCCTTGTTTCTCTGCTACTCAAATGTTCACTTTCAAATTATTTCCAAAGTAGTACAATTATTTCATCACACACACAAGGCCTGCAGGAAACACACACACAATTGGCTATGATGATAAAGACTGTATGTAAACAAACTGTTTGCTTGTTTACACTTTTCAGACTTGCACTGGGTATCTTAAAACAATACACTCAATTAAATGTAACCATGCCTAAATCTACATAGCTACGCCACCACTCTACGCTTTAACAACCTGTAGTTTTGTACTCCTACCCAAATATAGCAGTAAATGTTATGATGTAAAACACAAATTGTAAACTGTATGTAAAAGGTTATCATTACAGCTTGTGGCCGAAGTTCACCTTGGGATTTGCCTCCTCTAAGCCCACTGTGGCAACTGTGCTTGGCTTCGTCGTCTTTGTCATCGCTGTTGTTGTTGTCGTCGTCGACGTCTTCTTCTTTTCCTTCGGTGGCCTCACCATCCGCTGCAGCCTGTGCTTAATCACCTGACCCAGACAAGACAGGACAGCACAGAGCACAGCTCATCACCATCAGCAGAGAGCGGGCACGGCTCTGCCGACACTATCTGCACACAGTGGCCGGGCCACGCCACTGAACATCCTATTCATTAAAGACATTTACAGGGCGAGCTCGGCATTAACAATGCAGAAGGGATGGGTGGGTGGAAGTAGGGGTGGGGTGGGGGCCCAAATGAAAAGAAAGCTGCTGACTAAGCAAGCAGGCTTTAACAGCATATTGAAGTGGATTTAACACATATGCATATAAAGGGGACAACAGATCTGCGGTTACCTCATAAAGGTAGTCCAGTATCTCTAAGACTGTGAGGATACTGGCGCCAATGAACAGGCCCATCTGCCCGCCAATGTCACCTGAATATTGAGAGGGAATATAACAAGAGTCAGACTGCATTCATAACACTGACCAGTCACTGTAAAACATCTTTGTGTCTTCAAAGGCATTCACAGCAAATGGGAAAGTTTTAGGAGGCCTAAGCATCTGTTGGAATACAAAGGGAGCAGGTAGAAACCACAGGTAGAAGTAGTTTGTCAGGAAACAAAGTACCTACCTAAAAGCCCAGCCACATCATATGCTTTCTTCTGCTCTATTGTTTCGTAGTTAAGCGCTTCAAAGAATATATCCAGCACAAGAAAGTTATCTCTAAAACACAAACAAACAAACAAAAAACAAGTCAAAGCAACAGTATCTATTAATCCCATACACAAACTGCATATTAATGCGAAGTTGCTCATCTCCAACAAAACCCAATTACTTCAAATATGACAGGGTAAACTTGTCTCTCCAGCCACTGATAGCTGTGTCAGCATGTGGCCAGGAGTGATGGGTTCTCACTGTCAGCCAGGGCTGTAAAGCTGTCGACCAGTGACTGACACCTGGCCCCGTGCCCTCTCTCCCCCCTGTCCGAGCGCGGTGGTGGTTATGATGATGATGTCAACGTTGATGGCTACCTGATGTACTCCTCCGTCTTGTCGTATTTCCTGGCCAGGTAGCGAGCAGAGCCCCTGCTGGGGATCTTGACCATGGAGAGCTCCTTGCCGTAGCGCGTCAGGTTGCAGGGGGTCTCGCAGGGGCAGCTGTCTTCTGAACTCTTCTGCAGGAGGGCTGGGACAGAAGATGGAGGAGGTTAGGGGGAAAGGCAGTACAAACACAACAAGGACACGTGTGCATTTACAGGCTCCTCGTATGATAACCATGTCAGTCCACAGACACACTAACTACACACATGCCCTATTGAAATTTGATTAGCCAAGAGCCAAGACCTTCTATATAGATCCAACTATTGTTTATCTAGACATAGTTTCTGTCTGTTCTAATTTAATTTACAGATAGACATATTTTTCATATTGAAGGTATATGATTATGAACTGTATGAACATAATACGGCTACAAATCCTGTTGCCAATATTAGAGATGATTCTAGCTTTTAAAAAAAACCTGAATATAAGGTCCAGATTCTGGTATGTCTCACTATTATCTTTGCCTGATGAAAGAGGAAAAAAAAAACAATTTAGTGAAAATGCAAAGGAGCTTCTGTGATCTGATAGCACTAATTCAAACAGGGAGAGTTATGTACCTTATAAGCATTCTAATTAGGTTATCTGTATGCACAGGCCGTGCAGGTCTTCTTCTAAGAAGAATGGCAGAAATCAGCCATACAATATAAATATATAAATAATCCTCAAACATATTACCCATCAAAAAGATAAAATTTATTCTTATAATTTGAAGAGAGAATGCAGCCAATATAAATGCGGTACCTTCTTGTGAGATATACCCGGGACTTAGTTCAGCCACCTATTAAATGGTTTCGGAATTCCTTTTGATGAGTGAGATAATTAAATTTTGGAGTTATTAGATTAGGCCATCACAGCCCTGGTACATCTCTGGTCACGTAATGAAGCATTTCGTTTATGGCCTGCTGTAAAAGTACAGGAATAAGGTGGTTCTTAGGGGGCCATAACGCGTATGGCACTAAAGGCTTGCGATGGCAGCGGTGGCTGCATTTAAATGGAGCACTGTCCACAGAGGAGGGAGGCAGACAGGAGTGTGCTGGGAATGCTCCCAAGGCCCAGGCCCAAGTAAACATGGAGACATATCATTGTCACTCAAGGCAGCCTCCCTCGACACCTGCTGTAATTGATGCATCAGCAGAGGTGCAATTTATGCATTTCAATCTCTCTTTCATATATCTTTCTTTTTCTCCCTCAGTCTCGCTCTCTCTCTGTGTTTGTGTATGTCTCTGTTCATGTCTGTGTGTGCCTGTGTGTGTGTGCGTGTCTGTGTGTGCCTGTGTGTTTGTGTGTGTGTGTGTCTGCATGTGTAACTCTCCGTGATATCTGTGGCCATGCTGTGAAGCACAAAGCTTCCTTCCTTTGTCATGTATTTAATTATTCTCAACAGCTGATTTCATTGTCACATCCCTTAAGACAGCTTTTATTTTGAATGAGGAGCATATCTTACCAAGCGCTTTGTCAACACACTTGATGCTGTTGGGTGTGCAGATATCAGCATTTCCTTGGATACAGAAAAAAAGAGAGAGAGAGAAAAAAAAACAAAAAACAAAATGAGTATGATCAATCAAGTAACAAAATGAAAGCCTTGCTGTCTTGTAGAGAGAGAAACAAACAGCAGTGGTTGGGAAAAGCATGGGGGCTTATTGGAATGGGAGTGCAGGCCTATCATTGGTCTTTAAATGATGGAGAACGCTATCTGACTGCAGGGGATGAGTTCCATTTCACAATGTCTCTGCCGTGTCCGATACTTGGCCCTGATTGTGGCAGCAAAAAAAAGAGAGAGAAAGAACTGAGTGCCACAGTCCCACCCCAAAGGCATATTTAGAAAGTCTTTAAAAACCAATCTGGGATCCACCCTCTCTCAGACAAACACAGCACAGGACCCATTAATGACAGGAATTCATCAGAGGCGCAATTAATCAGGGGAAATATGTAATGCACAGAAGACAAAATGTTCTTTGAGTTAATGTTTTGGGAACAGACTCCTTTTCAATTTGCATTAGGAAAGATTTATTCGAGGACATTAAATTCCTGGAACAGAGGCACTGGGCTTTCATTAGAGCACACAGTGAAAGAGAATAGGCCAACCCTGCCTGGATCTCCTGAATGATAAGGAGTCAGGTGGTCCTCAGTTAATTATATGAGTCGCTACTGTGAGTTCTCCCCTTGCTCCCCATTTGCCAGTGAGACAGAAGCCAGTAGCTGGCAACTTGCAGCATTTCACTACAGTGTGCCTTTTGTCTTGCACCATATTTCCAGCATGGCAGAAAACATGTCATCATGTTTTTATTTAGCGGTGCCATGAGGAAACTCCCTAGGATCACCCCTGCCCCATCCTCCTCCCTCCGTCATCATGAAAAGATGCTCCAATCAGAGGTATTAGCCTGCGTACCTGGCATGTGCACCATGCGGCAGTTGCACTCCTTGATGACGGCCAGACTCTCGCAGCGCAGGCGACAGGCGCTGATGCTGTACGTGTCGTAGCCCGGGATCATCTGGTCCATGGTGGAGCGGCAGTTCCCCCAAGGATGGGGCAGGTAGGTCAGCTGAGCCCAAACAGAGATAGAGGGAAGGGACAGAGAGAGAGAGAGAGAGAGAGAGAGAGACAAAGACAGATACAGGGGGGAGTGAGAGGGAGACAGTGAGAAAGTGAGTTAGGGAGGGAGAGAGGGAGAGAGAGAGAAAGAGAGAGTGAGGATAAGAAAGTTGGGAAGAGAGAAAAAGACAGGCTGATGAGATGAGGAGTCCTGGACGTGCCATGTGATCTATGGGGTGATCTGTGCTGAGAGGCTTCACAGAGGCCTACCCTTTGTTCCTGACATGAAACAAAGGTCTGGAATCCCGGGGAGACGCCAAAGCCCAGCTGGTGGATGTAGGGAGGCTCATCCTGGCTGTGAATCTGCACCCGAATCCCCGCCTCTAACGATGTCTCATCTGGGGTTGAAAGAAAGACAGATAAACCCTAAGAGAGGAGGGAAGCGACAGCAGGATGACGAGGTGGAGGAAGAGGAAGGAAACAAATCCCCACGTACATCCATCTATATGGAAAACAGTGAGGACTGAACCTCACAAGTCCTTCCCGTGACAAGTAAACATTATTAAGTTGTATGCATTGGGGAAATGTACATGAATCTCATTATGTTGGCTTTTCTGGTGTCAGATAGAGATTCATCTGTGGGAAGGGACAAGCACTGCAGTGGCCATTGGAGCAGTGGGAAGAGAAAGCTAACTTACTTGTTTCTCTCCAAATTGGCAGGTACTCATCCTGTTGGATATCCAGCATGATCTCCAGCCCATTCCCCATGCCTCCCTGCTTGGTCTTCCGGGATGTTGTCTTGTTGCCATTGAAAGTGTAGCACTTGCCATATCTTGTATATACCTGTGCAGCAGAGAAGCAAATCATCAAAGATGTCAAAGCTGTTTGGTGACATAAAAAACAAAAAAACAAACAAATAATCCTGGATTTAGCCAGTACCATGGATGAATCTTTAACCAGCATGGCTTCAGTCATTAACATGTGTTTTGCATGCTGTTTTCCTGTCTTAATAGTATTTTTGGTCACGTTATAATCTGCATGTTTGATTTAGCTATGTTTATGTCATCATTAAAAAAGTACAATCACAGCTCAAATGAAAGTAACTCTTTAACAACACTACCATAACACATGAATGTCAGCATTCAGCCTAAATATTTGATGTACACCAAAAGAAATTCAGCTCTGCAACAAATATTGATTGACGATTAAATATTTAAATTCCTCCCTACTTGCTGGTCTGAATCAGTTCAGATTCTGTACAAGGCCTATTTTCCCACATGTTCCTCTCATTCTCATTCTCTATTTACTTGAAATTATTTTTTTGCAAGTGTAGTTTGAAGGTTCAGTGTCAGCACCATTGTCATCTACTTCTAGTCTTCAAAACAGAATAATGCAGTCTGCAAACCATTCTGACTCATCCTTTCTCACAAAAATCATCGGCTGTTGGTTACCGAGACAAGACAAAAATGAGACAAAGCTCGATTCCAAATGGTGCTTAATGTTTCTCCAACACACCCGACGTCGCTCGCCTTTGTCTATGGCCATTGTTTCATTCTCAGGGTGGAAAAGAAGGACTGTGTTTCTGCCCATCCATCTCTCAAGCGGAGAGACACTGTCATGGCACACTCAAGAATCGAAAAAGAGCATCACTGACAAATAAATGCCATGAGAAAATAGAGCAGCTCTGTGGAGCGAAGGATGACAAGAATAATAACAGCCGGGCTAAATGGATGGCGGATGCCTCACAAACACACCACACACTCAAGTCTAGCTCTGTTCCTGCAATAACAGCTGTTTTCAAGCATCAGAATCAGCCCCAATGCTGGTTGTGGATGTCCGTGACATCTAAATCAGAGAAAAAATATGAAACAACACAGCGATTCAAAATGGCACAAACACTACAAGTCGTGACATGGCCGACAAAGCTTGTTGCTCCTTCTTGGGCAGTTGGGAACTCTCTGTTACTTCATGGGTCAAAACAAGGCTGTGTTTACATAGCTGAGAGGTGGTGAAGCTGAAAGAGATGCAAATGCATCTACATGCACACACCCACAAATAAATCACCACACAAGATGCTGTGCAAAAGCAGATTTTCCCAGAGAGGTTATAGGTACTTGATATTTTAAATCAAGCAATCCTTACGGTGGAAATTGCTTTAGAAAATTGATAAGCATAGTCTACCCTACCTTAAGAATGTGTAGCTTGAAGAACCTGAAAATTTAATACAGTACATCCAAAATTCAATTTCGAAAGGGCATCGCTGACACTAACTGCCAGTTTATAACACCTCTAGTCCTTAAATGTGATTGGCTGGATAATATTAGAGCCATGCATTTAATCCCTGACATAGTCCTACACTTTTGTTCCAGAATGACAACCTTATATGAGTTGATTTTAACAATTCAATAAAAGTTTCTCGGCCTTGAATACCATTGTGAGTAATATGGTTGTGCCTCTTAGATCAGACCAGCCATGGAGTCACAAGTCTTGAATCAGGAGTGATAATTCACTCTTCAAATAATATTGCCACAGCAGTAAAATCATCTGAAGCCATAATCCGGAGTCAGTCAATCCATAGCCCTGTTGTTTGAGGTTGCTGAGTGCTGCAGATATGGCATGAAAATAAAAGACTTTGGTACAATATAAACTGAATAGCAAAATGGCAGCCATCGCTAAGTAATGCGAGCAAAGATATTTTGTTCCAGTTTTGTTTTCCTGTAACCCATTAAGTTGGTGTTAAGATGCTGGTCAGCAAATTCTGTGTCGGTTGGCTGGTTCCAAATTTTGCTCTTGTGCATACCAGCAGCACTCAGCACTCCGAACAACAGGGTTATGGGTTGATTCACTTCAGATTATGCTTTTAAGTTAAAAATAAATAAAGTACATTCTAGGTTCCATGATAAAGAGATGGTAGTTTGGCCTTTACTTCCCATGCAAAAATGGACCCATAAAAAAGTGGTATTCTTCAATGATTACATTTACAATGTCACACAATGTGATGGGAGCTTTCATAAATCTATGTCAATCTAAAAATCCTTGTGTCAAGCACTTTAGGGAGTAGGTTTAACAGCTGAGATTTTGTCAGGATATCTTTTGACACATTGTATATACACCTACCCTCATCTGCAAAGAACAAATCCCATTTTTTTTTCAGAGACCCATTTTCTTTTAGATCAGCACTTAAGTGTCTGTGCATCTTTAAAAACAACTGAATCATCCTTACAAACTTATGATATGAATTAGATTACAGTTCAAAGCAGTTTTGTTCCACTTCCCACTAAGAAAGAGGCATTACACGGACTCTTAAAATGCATCTGGAGGACAACAACACATTTTTAATGCCATAGACCAAAAATAACAGAGGCCATATAAAAGTAATTACAGCTCCCCATTCTTTCCAAATGTTCAGGGTTTTTCAGTGTTGTTCAAAAGGACAGTTATGGGCAAGGACAACAAACTGGATCCTTCTTTTAGTAGACTGAACAATAGTCACTGTCAGTGTGTGTTTTGTTGTTATAGTAGTGGTTTAAAGGAAAAATCATCCCATATCCCTGTTCTTTGAGACTGTCGAATTGGTAGGTATAAGAATTACAGCATTAGGTACAACGTAGACCGAATTTATGAACTGGCAGTTAATGCTAAACAAACCGAAACTTTTTTGCCCTCATCAGTTAGTGTTGGCTATCGTTTTGTTACTTGGTCTATGTTGTACCAAATTGTGACGTTCTCATACCTACCGACAGCGCTCGGCAATGTGCAAACAATAAGGCTACCAGTTGATTCACTCCAGAAAGTCCATTTCAACTCCTTCTTCATCTCTCTTATTTTGATGCCAGTCTCACTCCAATCTATAGTAGAGATGAGCCTAAGCTAACAGGTCTATCTTTTGCTAATTCAACACATATCAGTTAATACGTAAAGTTGACGGTAATGAACACAAATGGACTACACCAAAACAGAATCTTTCATTACAAAACTGATGGTTTACCTGGATTTGCAAAATAACAGCCTTTGAACACTAGTCATATCGTTAGCATAGACAAACATGCAGGGCAAAGCAGCGTCATATCAGCCTTGTGTTTGACTGTCAAGGCCCATTAACATTAGCGGTGTTAATCTCTTCAAGTCCGGGCAGAGTGTGGCCCAGGAGTTAAACTGCATCTATCATTGATTTACTCCAGCTGCTACTGACATACTTAATCCCTGAATTCTGTGATTTAATCTGATCCTAGAGGGCAAGTGTGTCTTGGGCAGATTCCCTTCTGCAAAACTATGATGTAAACAAACAAATAAATAAGAGGCATGTGAACATTCTAGCATACTCTCAAAACTCAAGGGTCCCTAAGTTCGACTCTGAAACCTTGGCTTTGCTGGGCGCAGGAGATGACAGCATTGTGTTCACACAAATGATGTCTCCAGAGAAACGCACAAGTTTTCCCATCATCGGTGGCTGGTAATAGCTGTTGGCAGAGCCTGCGCTGCCTCATTTCTCTGGTTTAGAGCCACTCTCCGAGAGCCCTTCTGATTGATGGACCATTTTTTCCCAGTCCTCCTTGTTACACGTCGCCCCCAAAGTCAGCAAAGGTAAAGAGTCTGACTTTGTCACTTCCAGAGGACAGGCCTTGGTGGATGCTGGGAAAAACTCTGGGAAGCCCAGAAAGAGTGAAGCAGCCATCTTACTGCTCTCTTCTGCTCCCTCCTCTCTCTCTCCCTCAATAGGGACCCACATAGGGTTCCACATCAGTTCAACCATTGCGCCAAGTAATTACACAGAGTAAATCTTGAGTTGGATAAAAAAAGCATTTTGATTATGATAAAATATTTTCTTAACCTCAGACACCCTAGCTCCCATTGAGCAGCTGCATAACTAACATGCTAGCCCCATTAAAATGCCATGCAAGCTCTCAGCTGTTTCTCCTGGAGAAATGCCTGATGCTGGCTCATTTGCATAAATCTTTCCTTTAGTAGCACCCAACTTAATTGGGCTTAATGTCTGGCCATTAAGTCTTTTGGAAGTGCTATTTTTAAAATGCTCTTGTTTCTCTCCCATTGTCTCTCTGTTTGAGACATGGTAACAGTCTTGCCCCATGCAGAAGAGGCCATTTTTCTGCATCGTTGCGCACTAAAGTCCCAGAAAGTGTTTTTTTATGATTGCCATTCAACAGATTTTAGTGCCTTGTTTAGTGTAAACTGGGGAGTACAGCTAGACCGTGGCTAAGCGGGCCCATATTTCAGCGGCAGGTTGAAAAACAAACAAACAAACAAACAAACAAAAAAAAACAGACATTGCAAGACATGGACCTATAGCCTATAAGCACACGGAGGAATCAGTCACTTGGTGCATGCACTGTATTTAATGGGCACACCTCACCACCGGGATTCTGAAGTTCACAGCAGCCCACTCATACACAGAGAAAACACACTATGGAGTAAGCCAACTGGCTTTAACTAAAGGGCTTCAACCAACAAAATTCTTTACAACCAGGCACACTGGGACAACATTTACGTACACAGCCGTTTGATCACATGTGCAATGGTGACCCGCTGCCAACAACGGGAACTATTCCCCTGCAGCCGAGGAGAGTGGTGGTATTTCGCTTGACAAGGTGTGCAAACAGATAGCAGTTTTGAGACTTAATTCAATAATAATCCCAAACCCAAGCATGACATGAGAGGCCAAGAGGGGCTTCATGGAACTGATCAGATTGGTCATGAGTCAACGCTCACACAAGCTCCCACGGACCAACACGCACGTGTGTGTTGTGATTTGGTTGGTTAGGGGAGCGGAGACTCCGGCCACTCCATTGCATCCAGGAAATCAGATGCAGCTCATGGCTCTCACGGCAACAGGCAGCGCTTGGCACCTCTCGGCACAAAACGGAGGAGACTTTTAAACAGCGCCGTCTAAACAGTTTATGTGGTTCTAAGAGGCGCATGGCGTTCCACTCCATTAACTTGCCCCTCATGGGCAGCCACTCAGCTCCGCGTCTGGGGCGTCTCTTTGGCACGCCATCAAACGCATTACATTTATTGTATATCAATTCCTAACTTCATTAAACAAGTGACTGGCAGTATCTTTTAAGTAGCTTATCCCCCATGCACACAGTGCACAGAGTGAAAGAGAGAGAGACAGAGCGAGAGAGAGAGAGCAGAAAAAAACAGGTCATGTCAGAGTCTTGTCAGTGCAGGCGTACAAGTGAGAGTGGATTATTAGCGCGGCTTTATCTCAGTACATTAATCTGAGATAGTCATAAATGCAGATCTGCCTGAAACTGACACACTTATTCTTGAGCTGATAAAAAACGAAGCCTTCTTAAATGCCACTGAGCCACTAATGAGAGTGCAGTACATGAGCCATATTCTCTTTACATAGCGGCGTGAGCGTAATTACCACAGATAAGATCAGGAAAAAGTCAAACACTGAGCCTCACAAGTCTGGCACTCACAGCAGCTAAATGATGATTCCTGAAGGAAGGGAATCTGGTCTTGAAAATCCTGCTAGCTCTGTGAACTACATGGAGACCTGAGATGGCATAAACTGGGGCACATGAATTGTATTCCAAAAGTGATTCACGGTGGAATGCAAATGCATGTGATCAATCTTGGAGACCATGTATGAATTGTTAAGCAGAACTTTATCTCGTCATAAAAGGAAGACTGGCTGTTTGTGACACCATGAGGGCCATGCCGAGATCTGGTACAGTAAGAGGGAAAACTGGAAAATATGGGGGTGCCTTACTGGCAATCTTGCTTCCAATTTATAACGGCTATGTGTTGAACGTGAGTAAACTACATTACTGTTCCAAATACCCCTCCCAAGCCTGCTTTATTCAGCCTGTATTGTGTGTGTGTGTGTGTGTGTGTGTGTGTGTGTATGGGCTCAGTGAAGAAAACAGCCAAGACAGCGTGCACTCTTCCCCTGTCCCTTCCTTTAACCCCCCCCCCCACACACTTCTTCCCACTCTCCCACCCCCTTCATCTGACAGTGCGTAGCAGCTTCTAATGGAGCTGAAAGCTGCAGCCTCTCCTCTCCATACCCCATGCCCACCGTGGACTGATAATGGAGCCATTTGGAAATCTGATTAGATTTGAAGACAATTGGAATCAATGAATTTATATTACCACGGGGGCTCACAAACCACAAAGCAGTCTTTTTTATGTAGTGGTGATAAGTCCTGTCTTGCCCATAAAATGTCTGCTGGCTACTGTTTAAATTGCTTGTGGAATGGGTATAAGGCAATTTCTTAGTTGATGTATAAGAAGCAAATTTTGTCAGAGTAGATATAAAATTAGTAAGGCACTGACATGCATATTTAGTTCACTGTTAGAATTCTTGTACAGTACAGCCTCAACTTCAGAATTCACAGCTGATCTCCTTAGGAGCTTTTTACATGGCATCCAATACACAGCGCTACACTGACAATTTTTGACTTTTGGTGTGTGGTGTAAGGAAAGATTTACAGAAAGTGCCAAGTTTCCATCTAAACTCTTAAGGTTTACTAGGGAGTGGATTCAGACCTGTTGCTTCAATCACCAGGCATACACACACAACAACACACAACCAAATTAGCTCTTCATCCTTTCAAAAACATAAAAGACTTCATGAAATCATCTATGCCTTATTTTTCCCCGGGGTCCACGACTATCTCGGTATCTTCTCCAGGCTTTCTCAAAATAGACCTCCAGACAGCAGTGATTCATTTGAAAGACTACTGCAAGAATTCTCAGAAGGACAAAGAAAACTGAACACATTGACCCCATTCTAAATCGTTGCAGTGTCTTGCAGTCAGTTACAGAATTGATGCTGCCAGGTCATAAAATACTTTGAGAGTCTCCTAAATAATAATAATAACAAAAACCATTCACTCCTACAGTGTTTTCAGTCTGAGTTTCAGTCAGGTCTGCAGATAATAACTTCAGTTGAAACCAATCTGCATGCAGCTGCTCTGGCTCTCCTCATTCCTATAGGATCAGGAAAGCACCATTTGTAGCTAAATCTATGCAGGAAATCAAAAATCTGTTTTTATTTCCCAAAGCCTTCATGCAACAAACACAACACACAACCAACAAAGAAACAGCTCACACACCTACATTTATTGCAGATACGTAGATATACTAGTACAACCAATATATATTTTCATATTTTCCATTTCTGCATTTGATGCTTATTGTTTAGACAGTACTGAATTACCTAGTGTTGGGTATAAAAATGGGTTCTTTAACATTTCAGTTCTTTTTGACTTGCCATGTCTTTGCCTTTCCATGCCTCTGGCAAATGAGCTACCATGTCTGACAGCCTCCTCAGCTGGATGGTCTGGGCCATAGCATGGTTGAGTGGGCTACATGACTGCACTTGTGTGTGTGTGTCTGTGTGTGTTGATGGTGAGCTGCTGTTACAGTTTTTTATTACCCATCTGCTGACTCTCCACCTCGGTATGAGGTCCTTCCTCCTCTCACATCCCCACTGCTGAGGAGAGTCCTGATGGAGCCAGAGAGACTTGTGCCAGACGGGGGAGATGAAGACAACAGCCCTGTCTGAGGTATCTGTCTTGGAGCTAGCCGAGGTTGTCACTCGGCCAATAGTCTCCAATAGTCTCCTTTGTCACTTTAATTAAAATTTGTTTCATTAGTGTGGAGCTTCCATTTTCTCGGCTTTCAGTCTTCCAGTGTCTGCTGCTGCTGTTGCACATTAGACTTCTCTTAGGGCAGTTTCCATTATGTTCAGTCCAGTGATGGCGATGGGGGTGGTGCACCAGAGCAATTGTGTTGGGAGGAAAGCAAAGAGGTTTTTTTTCATTTCACTGCAAGGCTGATGCAAGTGAAAATAAAATGTGGATAATGCAACATGGTCCAGACAAAGCAAAAGCAGACTGATCATAACTCAAAGTTAGCCTATGTTTTCATACGCACAGAGTAGATTACCTAGTGGGACTTTGATCTATTGTTATAATCTGAAATGTGAATTTGGAAAGCAGTAGGCTTGTTATCATAAATTGGGATATCATTAATGTTTTGATCTCAACAAAATCCAACCCAACAAACCCTGTAGCACTGTTCATTCACAGTATGGTGCAATGTCCTCACGACTATCATTCTGTTTCAAGAGTTCACAAATGCACTACTGTACTCTACTGAAGAGAAGTGAAGACTAAAGCACACATGGACACATTGTAACAAAAAACAAGACTCCTGTGTCATGTGACCTACAAAGCCTGCCTCCAAGTTGATGGACACTCAGTTTCAGCTCAGTCAGCTAAAGTTAATATAAACATAGTGGTAGTATAACTGAGTGATTAGGTGAGTGATTAGGACCCTGGGCAGCGGTGCTGACCGCTTTGATATTCTGATATTCTGAGGCACCCTGATTATCGGTGCACAGTTCTCCCTGTCAGGACTTCAAAGGGCAGGAGAGCATCGCAGCGCAAAGATGTGCCGAGCTATTATTGGCATGGACCCTGGCCACTCTCGCAGATGTTTGGCATGTGGACACCACGGCTGCCAAATTGGGATCATGAGACTGTGGGAGACTTTCCAAAACGGCCCAAGCAAAAGCTTCTCCCAACTTCAAGGGCAAGTCCGTGGTCAATAACATCCCAAGGCAGTGGCCTGCTAACAAGGTTAGCACTGAAAGTTTGAGGCTAACCCACAGCTGTTAGAATTGCAAATCTACGTGATATGAATAATAATACTTGGAGTTTCATTCTGTTGCGCTGCCAGACAGAAGGTCACTCATACTTTGGTAAAGCAAGCAAACACTGTTTTTTATACTCAGAGTTAAAGAAAAGTTCTATTTCCACAGAGAGAACAGATGACCATTGTCAGCCGCAGTGTTGGGCTTGCATAAAGTAGGCATCATGTATGCATGAGGGATATTGTACAATACCTTGCTCCATTTATTTTCAAAGAAAAGGAAATTGCAGCTGCACTCTGTGCGGTTCTGCCAAGCTAGGCTGGCAAAAGCCTTCCCCTGGAGATTCATTATCCTTACTTTTATTGCCAGTGATTTGATTTCTTTATTTGGGGGAGCATGACACACATCACATGAATAAATTATAGGTGGATTTAAGTGATTGCATATCATTTAAAATCGTGCATTTGCAAACGTACCTTTCAGTCTCATGCTATTTTGCTGTAGCCAGGCCCAGTGTCTGAGCTATGTGGCCTGCTAGGTGTTAAAGAGTGTCGAAGAGATGGTGTCAAATATTGAGGACCCTGCCAAACCTCCAGACGCAACACATTTGCATTCAGTACAAACATAATCCCCCCCCCCCCCCCATTTGGTAAAAGGCTTATGATTTATTATTTGCGATTTCAATGAGAAATTAATTTTCTGGCAGTTAGCCTCTGACTTTGACTGTGCTCTGTGGCTTACGGGACTGAAGAATGACAGATATGCCCTCGGAAATGGGAGCATTCAATATCGCTAGCAATTTATTTTCCTCTTGAAAGACACAGTGGCCAGTCAACAATTTGATTCACCTCATGAAATCATGGCGGCTGGTAGAAAGTGATCCAACACACAAACTTCACATATATCTGGCATTTCATCAGGATGGAAATGATACCCCAAGGTTTCAAATTAATCAGCCCGTCATCAGAGGGATTTAATGGATTGTGGGGCAAAAGAAGGCTAAGTGTCATAGTCATTTGCCATCCTTATTTTGATAGGGCACAATTTCCCCCAGAATCCCATCTGATTATTTTCAGAGTAGATCTCAAGGTCAGGTAGATAGAGGCAGAGAGAGAGAGAGAGAGAGAGAGAGGTGGGGGGGGGGGGGGTGGTAGTGATGCTGCTTTTCATAGCAAAAGGCTCTAGTGTGGTCACGCTCCTCCAGCGGACATTATGCCCTCACACTAGCATAAAATCTGCTGCAGCCATGCTAGTGCTTCAACCTATACAGTTTGAACACATTCAACTGTGCATAATTCACTTGTCCTAAGTGTTAGGACCACCAGGATCCAGTGCCCACATGCAAATTTGGTGAACCTGCAAATGACCACTAAATCAACACAATAAAATGGCTGGGGCCACAGCCACGCATAGAGGCTGCTGTGGCATAACATAAACTTTTATGTAGAGCAGTATTTGCAATGACCAAAACAGGCAAAGCTGAAATAGCTGGCTGGTCATAAAAACGTCTTACTTCACAAGAAATAAAACACGTGTAAATGGAAAGATGTTTATTTGAAATAAACAAATAATAGCTAAAAGGTATGTAGTATGGTCTTAGATTAAAATGGTGATAGAAGATGGAGAAATGTCAAGAATCAAGTACACAGCCTAAAATGCAACATAACTCTAGTGGAGCCTCGAAATCTAGACTTACCCTAGTGGTGGCAAATAGTTTTACATCTAAACGCAATACTTTCACAGGCACATTACCCAAGTGTTAATATTTTAAATGTTAATGTTAAATGTTGGCACAATTTTTCAAATCTGGCATGCACATTCAAGTTTGTTCTTCAAAAGTAACATTTAGTACAGATGACAAATGTTATGTGAAAAAAGGACAGCATGCTTAAAATATGAAAAAACTACTCATTATGTCCCAATTCTGAAGGGTCAGTAAATATTAACCTGTACTCTCAGAAATGAGACATTCTGGTTATTTATTTCTGGTTTTGACTTTTGATCTCAGAAGCCATAGTGAATTGGATTTGTTTGGAAACCGAAAGACCCCTATCTCTCTCTCTCTCTATTAACCTGCTTTAAATCCTTCAGTGTGGAGCCTGCCAAAATACAGAGCACTTCATGGCCCCCAAGAATAAAGACCCCAAATTAATCTTGGAATATGAGCCCAGGACAGCATGAAATGTTCTCCCATTTGGTACCAGGTCCTCAGGGAGCTTGACTTTCATGTGAGTGATTACAACTGAATAAGAAAGACCGTTAGGGAGTCTGCTTGGGAGACAGGAGTATTAGAGAAACCCTATGTACTCTTGGCCCCACGGTTGTTGTGTAGGTAAGCACCATCATATCAGCCAACATTTAGGCTATCAAAATATTCTTGCATTTGTTGAAATGATGGCTTGGACTATTTGCAAATGTTGAGTCCCTGAAATGAAATGAAGAGTTTTTTATTTTAAATTGAAAGAGTAAATGTCTCACAACATTGATCCAAAGACACAAAAACAGGGCAGTGGGCAGCGACTGCTGCAGTGGCCAGGAAGCGACTGACGGTGAGGTGCCTTTCTCAAGGGCATCTCAGCCATAGAGACATGAACATGGGAGAGCAATGTTCAACCACTTCCCCCACCCACATTTTTACTGTCGGTGGGGAATGGCTGCCCCAATGATGAAGTGGTGTGTGAGCTTGATGGACTCAGAATATTCCTCAACTGAGCGGTTTGTAATAGCATCAGGGCTCTTCCATAGGCTGTTGGCATGTGCATGTAGAGGGTCAATGAAGAAGTCAATGTCAGAGGACTCTCTTACACGCCTACGTGTCGAAGAGTCACTGATTCATGTAGGTGTGGTGAAGGGGCGTGTGTTTTGGCCTGCCCAGAGGAGAGAGGCAGACATCTGATATTGATGTGGTCAGGGCTTCTGGCGTCCAGAGAGGCTCTTGTAAGAGCACTGCCCAAGGATTACTCAAGTAATCATGTCCTCTTCAGGCCAATTGAAATACACATCCTGCCATCCCTTTCCTTGTTCACAGTCACTTGGTGGGTCGTTTTTAAACACAGCGGGAACCAGCAAACAACCTCATGAATAGCCATTCGTCACACATGCACGCACGCACGCATGCACACACACACAAGGGTTGTGTTTATAGTTAAGCAATGGCAACAACCTCCTTGAGTTTGTCTTAATTATCCCTGAGCAAGCACTGTACCAACCAAACAAACTGAAAATGGCCAAGATAGATAGAGAATTAAAATGACATCCGCAAGAATGTAATTGCTTTCGCTAATTTTAAAGTTGTTTGGCAAAGCTCAAATGCACTTAGAAGCCTCTTTATTCTTTACCATTACAAAAGCAGAATGAGTCACACTTGGATTCATGAAAACTGATTTAAACCTTTTTTTCTGATGGACAGTTGAATATTGTCCTTGTATATATAAGCTATGTATATTCTTATATAGATCACATATATATAGATCACATGGCATGTCCAGGACTCCTCATCTCATCAGCCTGTCTTTTTCTCTCCTCCCAGCTTTCTTATTCTCTCCCTCTCTCTCTCTCTCTCTCTCTCTCTCTCTCTCTCTCTCTCTATATATATATATATATATATATATATATATATATATTCCTTTTGCAAGATTCCAACAAAGGTGAGTCTTCCCAAGAAAAAGGGACTGGGTTGAATCTGAAGTAAACTATAGCTGAATATAAATGTCCACAAATTCAAAAGAACCCATCAGTTTCTTGGAGACATCAAAGAGTGGATTCTTGGAGATTTCTAGAGAGTCATGGAGCAGAACCCTAGTTGGTTTCCCTCAGCCAGTTGCTATCTGAGACGCATGCAGAATACGTGAAAAGCTATGTTTTATGTAGGTTGATAGATAAAATTGTGAAATAACAACCTCCTCAAGACGTAGCAGAGTCCAACAGACCAAATCCACATGAGAGTCTGTCATCCTGTTGATCCTGTTGAGTTCGACTTAAACTCTTTAGGTGAAGGCAGAATTAAAATGACTGCACAAACTTACAGTCCTGCATGGACGCTTGCTGCTTCTCCTTGCATAATTGGCTGTTAGGGGTTTATTTTACAGAAAAAAGGCTTTAAATTACCTTACAGAGTCAACATTATTTCACTTGAATATAAATGAGCCTTTTCCATAACTTCTGCGTTTCTAATATTTATTCTAAGACCTAGCACAAACAAACCTCATTTCTGAATACATGATTAATACATGCAGAATTTATATAAGATGTCGGTTTGACAAGCATAGCAGTAATCAGACTGGTGACCACGATACTTTGCCATTATCCTCAATTAAATCCCAACAGTAATTAGCCACTACACTGACTGTCTAAACCCCATTAATGATTCAAATGCTTCCCTTCCGGTGCTGATAGTGACATCTGTTGGTTGTAAATCCACTAATATATTTATTTCAACACAGTCATTAAACCCCACTGCTCGTGTGGGTGCACTGTATGGGCTTGGTTTGCTGGATATGTTCCATTCATATATTTTCATTCATATATTCATCTTCATCATCTTCTTCTTTAGCATTCCATGTATACTCCATGGTGTCAGGGAACATGGATAGTTTAAGTTCTATTGTAATATCTTCATCACAGAATAAACAAAACAGCTGATAATGCTCATTTCTACATGAAATATTCATGGACATGCCTAGGGGGCCAAGAGTCAGCAAATGTCATTCACGCATTGCAAAGGCAACGAAGACAACCACAGCTGTAACAGTACAACTACAGCTGGATGGCATTTGCTATTTACCATTTATAAAAACTATACAATTCCAACACTTCAAAAAAGTGTGTTTCTTGTCCAAACAACATGGCTCTTGATGTCAGACCAGGACACAATATCCTTCTTCAGAGTTCAGAGTGTTGAATAGGGAGAAATCAGCATCTGAATTTGATGAGCAGTCAGACCGTGGGCTCTTTTAGACTGTGCTCTGCCACTTTGCTCTTGGATACAAATGCATTTACATGGTGGGAGTGAGTTTGTGTGTGTGTGTGTGTGTGTGTGTGTGTGTGTGTGTGTGTCTAGAAGGGGGGACGAATTGGATGCTGATGACCAAGGAGCCCATCAAAACCGCCCTTTTTTTCCGGAATTCTTTTGTGAAGCCTCTCTTTGTGAGATATCAAAGAATAAGAGCAATCACGCCAGCCTATGAGTAAGAGCACATTTTCTAATCCTTTGTGTCTGCTCACCGCACATCCCCATAAAGCTTGCTCCAATCAAGAAGAACCATGAAGGTTAGGAGTGAGTAGAATTATGGTAAGGCTTTACTTTCAAAAAACGTACAAAGACGTGCCTTTACCATTCAAAACTTTTCAATATGTGATTAACATTAACTAGGCACCTATTAAAACAGCCTACGAGTTGAAGTAAGGACAGTTGTCAAAGGTGACCTCATACCTTAATAGTTATACTTATATACTCTACAGTCTGCCTTTAGCTGACTCTGTAACATGGCAAACTCCCTTTAGTGTAGTTCTTGGACAGGAATATGATGGAGGCCTTTCTCAGTGGGCACTTTCATGCTGACCCTTACGCCTCCCACTCTGTGCTCTATGTCCAAGCCAAGAGCCCAAACAGATAAATCAGCTCGGGCCTGGCCCACCCTAACTCCCAGCTTAATTACAGCAGGACCTGTAATTTGAGGTTCCCTTTTATTAAAAAATTAAGACGTGCTCTCCCCGAGGAGCTGGGGAGTCACTGGGAACTTGTGGACAATATGGCTTTAATTTCCCTGAAGGCCATTGCACAGCAACTCTTTAACGATGGCAGGGACAGCATGGCTGAAGGGGGGGGAGAAAAAGTTGAGGTATCATTTTTTCCCCTTTTCATTGCTAAGGATTTCCTTGTGTGTTACTTGACCATCACAAACACGCAAACACACACACACACACACACACACACACACACACACACACACACACACACAAACGCTAATACAACACCACTCTTTCCCCTTTGCTATGCGAGAATTTATGTGCTTCCAATTGTTAGAAGGGTAAACATCATCCATCTGTAACCACCATTGTGCTACCTGGGAAAAAAGCATTTGCTGATGCCTCGTGATGCAGCACCACGCCCATGCTGCCCTCATACTCAAACCAATTCTGTGTCGGAGAACACGGCGGAAGATGACTTGTGCATATGAATGGGGCACACGGAGGTTAATACAAAAGCTATTTTCAGGTGGAATATCTGCACTATGCTTCAGCCGTGAATGAAATGTACAGCCATTGCTTTGATGCAGTTTGTATTGTGTAGAGCAACCATAAAGGGCACACAGAGAGAGAGAGAGAGACAGAGAGAGAGAGGTATGTCGATCAAGCTGGTGCTGGTTTCACTCACAGCAGGTCGTGATGCTGCAGAGAGTGGGCCTCCAAGACCACCCCACAGAGCCAAGGAGGTGTGAGGTACTCTGAGTGTATTGAGTGGGAGGCAGCACCTGTAGAGCTCAAAGTTGCACATTGAAGCCTCAACTCAACGAGTTCTGAATCATCGATTTCGTGTTGTGCCTTTTGTGTTCTGTAATGCCCTAACAGACTAAAGGGCACTGTCATTTTTTTTATTTAAGTCCATGGCAGTTCATTATTGTTATCCACACTGCCTGCGGTATCCTACTTCAAAATACATCAGCTGCTGCAGTGACAAGGGGACACTCCCAACAAGCCTGACCAATGTCTGCCCCTGGGGGAACCGTCGGGAGCATGATCTCCATGTTCACAGGGAAATGTATACAAAAGAAGGGGAGAAAATGACACAGGCAGCTCCAGGATCCCATTTTTTTCAGAGATAAAATGGCGTAATTTTCAGGAGGGCCTTTTAGGGATTTACACCCAAGCCTCTGCTCCGTCTTCATTAAAAGCCTGACAACATCTGTTGGGCAGAAATAACACATGCAGGCACAGCCCTTTAGGGGGAATATATAGCCAGGCTTGTTTTTTCCCCACCAACTGGAGGTGTTTATCAGGCCAAAAGACGGAGCTTATTTGTCCTCTACAAGAGCTGTAGCTTTCCTTATCACAGAACAATCTACTACATGCAGGTCTCATTCAGAAATGCGTTTTTACATTCGGAGATCACATTGTGTACATAACTTCATACCGATCCCTTTCTGTCTTTCAATATGAATTTATTTAAACTGAATTAAAATACACATTTTAAGGTTATTGATGTCAATGTAAATCTGTTCAAATGACCCACAATATAGAATATTTCTGAAGATTACAGAAGATATTGAAGTCAGTCCAAAAAAATCTACATTTTCATTGAATGCAAACTTTAGATTATAAAAATACCTTATCTGGCAAATACTTCCTATCTCATTATGGGTATTTCTTTAAGAACCATCAGGCTGTGTTTGTTATTCTGCCTGTAATGCACAGCATGGGTGATGACACAAATCAATGGACTTAAAGGACATTCTAATCCTTAAGTATCCAAAAGGGCATTCTTTCATCCTTAAGGATTTTTCCACACTAACTTAAAAAATCTGTAGCAGTCTTTAGAGTGAATTTCTCAGTACTGTCAGCAATGGAGGGGGATTAAGTCTAAGATTTCAAGCCTCAAACTTTTGCCAACAGTAGGATGGAGGGAAAAAGAACAACAGTGAAATAAAATGGTGAGATGAGTTTTACATTTTAGAATCTGCTGATGTCCTAGTGTGACATAAACACAAAGAAATCACCCCTCAGAATGGCAGATGAAAAGCCATCTGTTATCTTCTATCACTGACATTTTGCCGCTTCGATCGTGAAAATGTAAAACTGTTCTCAGTATAGAAGAAACTGTTTTCCTCCATCGGAATGCTGAACAACAGTCAGCTGAAAAACAGACCACCTGCCTGGCTTCCAAGGATCAGTTGTCATAGCATCTGCATGCTCTGTTGTGCCAGAGCGCTGGAGAGCATATTATGTGTAACCTACCAATTAGCTAACAAGTACCTTGGCTGGATCTGCTCAGGTAGAGGGAGGTGCCAGAGAGGTGTCTGAGAACCATCTGCAAACTGTGACTACCAAGGCATAAATACATAGCATAGAAAGCATTCAATGTTTTCCACATTGAAACAGTGATATGCAGAGACATGTATCCAACATGTTTTACTGTAAAACGCTATGTGGATTTATCTGGCATGTGTAGAGCAACACAGTATATGACTGTCCTCACAATGAGGTCACTGTCTGTTCTGTTTTTTGTTTTGCTTGGTAAGAGAACGTATAAAATACTGTTGGCTGAAAGAAGAATATCATCTGCCAGGCTTTAGTTTTTGCTTCAGTGGTTCTTATCAACACTAATGCTGAATTAGTCTTGTTCTCTGTCTAAGATTCTTCCTTTACAAAGGAGTTTTTTTCCTTCTATTTCAAGAACATCAGAATGCAATACCACAAATCAGCAGGCACATAAATGACATGGAATCATTCTTTGGCCTTCAAATTGTGTAGTGGTGCTCAGTGACGATGACTGAAAAATGGCTAAGAGAGGATGGGAGATTGCCACCGCGGAAAAGTGGTGGCGTGTAATTGAATTGAAAAGCACAAAAGCTGCGATGGATCACACTCTAAGTTGCCCAAGCCCCAAACATTCAAACCCCAGTCACGACCCTGGTAGCCCTGAGAACCACCCAAGTCAAATCCTGCCCACGTGCATGTGTGTGTGTGTGTCTCTCTCGGTCACAAGCAATCCAAATTCCTCTGCCATCAATCGGACAGTGGAAGACACGATCCCTGACAACTTCTCACATCAGTCAGGGATTAGGGGGCACGTGCGTTTACATTACCCCCAGCCAGAATTGGGGATAACATTTTTGATTCAGCAATTTAAACTAATTTCAAGGCTGGCTCTGCAGCAATTTTCTGGATCAATGGCATGTCATAGCTCACTTGGTCACTAGTGCTCTTATCACAGGTACCTACAGTGAAGGGGGACTATGCTAATCAGTGGATTTTGGAGGTGGTGGTGGGGTTGCGTGGGAGGGGGTGTGCTTACTCAGCAGGGCATTACTGCCACATTTCCTGGTAACGGAAATGCCAGGACATTCCAGTTTGGGTGTTGTTGTTTTTTATGTTGTGTTTCCCAAAGGAGATATAGAGTGTTTGCATTTTTATGATTGATAAGGGTAGGTTAGGTAAACAAACTAATACACAAAATTTGTATTCCATGTGTAAATTCTGTTTTCTTTATTTATTTCTTAAATGCAAATCAATCAACTGGAGAGGCCTGGCTCATATGTGATGATCTTTTGAACAGTCATCCTTATACACTTGCTGAAGACCAGGGCATAAATGTTATCAAGGCCACAAACTCTAACAGTACACTTTCCAAGTCAACAACCCTGGTTCAAAAGACCCTGATAAATCTCACAAAAATGTCACATCTTATTCTACCTTTCATGTAAAATATCATGACCATTTTGTGTTTATCTCAATGGAATACATTCAGAGCATTTACCAACGCTCTAGGAATAAAAAAACAAAACAAAAACACAAATATTATAACAGTTGCTCAATTCTCTGCTAACTACTTATCAAGAATGTTTTTCTGTGTAAATGAGAACAGTTCTAGAATGCTCTAGGGCAAACCAAGGAAATGAATTATGTAAATAACAAATAACATTTTATTTTTTGTGAATGCATTTCAGATAACATTTTTACGGGCCATGTCACTGAACATTTGAAGAGGGGCAATCAAACACTTCTCTAGTCTAGTGAGGTTAGAGAGGAGAACCTTAGGGGTACAAAATAAATAAATATCTCCAAATCATTTCCGTAGGCTTCAGGGCTTCAGGGAGGTACAGCTGAGGACAGCATTAGAGAGCCCACCATATATTGAGGCTACTGGCACCCTTTTTTCCTTTGAACACCGACTCAAATGTGCTTCTCTGCCTTCAAAAAGTTATTACTGTTTTCTCTCTTTCTCTCGCTCTGTTTTATATATTACCTTTGGGGGGGGGGGGGGGGCAGAATAGAAAAAAAAACGCTTCTGTTGTAATCGTTGGATTACATTGTCATCTAAGAAACATTTCATGTTTCAAAAAAACAACCAAAAAACAAACCCACATTGAACACAAAATGTACATTGAAAAAATAACAGCCTGTTTTCCTTAACCTGCTGTAGTACCGTAAGACATGTTGTGTTCAACGTGCTTTTTTTCTAGAGCCAGGCAAAAAAACCCAGCAGCAGTACCAGGATCAAGAGGAAAAATGAAAGGGTTAAAAAGCAATTTCCCCCATCATGACATCTGTACAAATGTATGGTGGCAAACGTTGGAAGGAAAAGGGGAGAGCGATAAGCCAAGGGAGAAATAGAGAGAGAGAGAGTGAGCGTAGGAGGGGAAAAAAAAAAACGAGGGGACAGCAGCAGAGGCAGGGGAGGGAGGTTAATCCGGCTGTTTAATCTGTGCAGGTATAGGGGGGCCTTATCTCGGCCTCCTGCTGCCTGTGTACACTTATTCAGCAGCTGTCCCAGCCAGCAGAAATCACTCAGTGCTGCTGGCCCAGACGCCCCAGCTGATAGGCGTGCTACTCGGCCATGTTGGGGCCACAGGGAGAGCTGGACGCACTGCCTTGATGCTATCACGAGACGGTTGCCCTGCCGGAACAACCCCCCCTTTGTTTTATATTTGGCATGATGGACCTGGCCCACCCGTATGATATACTCACACTCAGCTCGTGGTCTTTACTTGCTCTGCCTGAAACTGCCCTGGTGAGAAAAACTCACACAACCCACAACCCACACCCCCTTCCGCTCCCCTCCCATGGGTCCTCTTATAGCGCAGCATAAGCATTTCACAAAGGAAAATATCAATATCATCCTATCTCTCAGCGACAAAGTGCCAGGCCAATGTTTTCCCACTATTAGGAAATATCTCCATTGTACTGAATACCAACACCAATGCATTTAGTATAGCCTTTAGATAAAGGGACACAATATTGTTAAGATTAGGCAAAGAAAACAATGGGGAGGATTTGTGCTTCGTCTTCAGCCCTTTGGTAATAAGTGTGCCGGTTGTGAATAGTTGCTTTGACGGAAACATAGCATATTGACACTGGGCTGGAAGCCTGGATTGGCGAATGGGCAAACTCGAGGCAAGCGAGCAAACAAGAGCATGGTGAGCTAAAAGCAAGGTGCTGGATTTGACGCATCAGGTGGTGCCAGTTTGCCTGAAAGCTCTTCTGAAATGTCACATCGACTAACTCTGAGTGCGCCCCGGAATACACACACACGCACACACACACACAGAAAGAAATCAGCCCTGAATACGACGACAACACTTGAAAAATCCTTCCTTATTTTGGTGCCTCTCATTGGTGCCCTTACATTGAACACAAGGCTCTGTCCTTGAATTGATGTGTCTTGAATGTCTTTTTATTGTCTCTTTTCATGAGCTGTTGAAAGAGAGGCCCCAGAACAACACTGCAAGGACCAAGCACTTAGAGATGCAGTAAGAACAGCACCAAACAAACAAATTAAACTGAACCTGACCACCAACGTAATCAAGCAGACAAACAAACCCACCTGATATCTACTCCTACTCTTCTATTAATAGCGAAAACCACTTCATGGTGGGCACCCAGTCTGAACAAAGCCTGGCAAAAAGCACTTATTCATGATTGAAAAGCAGTACATTATGATATATTTTTTAAGAGTAAACAAGTGTGAATGGAGGAATTATGGCAGGATGGTGATGGTTTCCTCATGCCTCCCATGGGAGCTTGAGGGCTATCTGAGGCCCTGGTTGTGACTGCCAGCAGCTTTATGGAAACATAGCTTCACTGACAACTCTAACTAAGGTGCGTAAAGAGAAACCTATCTGCTGAAATGGTACAGTCAAATTTGATAGAATGGGAAACCTATTTTTCTTTTTGATATGCAACACAAACACACTGACCACCTAAATGAGGCTGCCACACCGGCCTCCAGCTGCAAAAACAATTACCAGAAAATCCATTTCTACATACGACCACCTATTTTTTTAATGAGCCCTTTACAGATTAAATTCCATTGACTCACCAAGGTCCCAGCACTGTTGTTGTTTTTGTTTACCTTTTCAGAATACAAAAAAGCTACCAGCCAAGAAAGGGGATGGAGGAGGGTAAATAAGTAAACAATCTTCATCATTTCTATAGCAACTGCAATGGCTCCCTAATACCAAGCCTTTCATGTTGGATTCAAACATTGCTCCCACATCCTTATAGCTTGAGCCGAGTTCCACCATTTTCAGCCCTTTCTACTTTGGTCCATTCATGTCAGTCTATTCAGCAAGAGTTTATTCATTCCTCTGTGACTGCAGGAGCAGAAGTAATTTTCACTTAATGTAGAGTCAATGGTTAATGACAGAAGCATTAAGAGATCATAGTATTTTTAAAGGCCATTAATTCCCAATCCAGGGAGTAAAACTCCACCTGCTGAAAAGGTCCTGCTGGAGCAACAGTAATCCCACCAGACGCATGCAGTGATTTTTAGTTTTATCTCTTCCACATTGTCTTCTTCTCAGAAGAATGAGAGAATATGTTGTGCAGGCCATAACACATACACACACACACACACACACACACACACACAGAAACACAAACAGCAAACGTTAAATTTTTAACTACAGCTAAACAAACATTGATTGCCGCCCTTAACTTTCCACGTTGTGTAAGGATAAGATCAATGAAATAAACAAATAAATCGATCGTTAATTTAAAAGAAAAGTCGGCCAGGGTATACAGTAAAAAAAACGAAGAGGTGGAGTCCTCGTCGGCCCCTGAGGGCATGCATCTGGGCAACAGGCCCTATGTGGCCTGCCTACAGGCATACATGCTTTCAGGCAGTTACAAAAGCATGGGTTCTACATTATTTATTTGTCTGAATGAGCTCTTGTGGATTTGTATTGACAAGGGGATGAATGTGTTCTTGATGCAAACACATCAAGGCCCCTCTGAACCACCTTATCAAATATTTTCTCAAGTATAATGAATATGCAAATAGGAAAAGTAATGTATTATTAATGTGACATGCATGGTTTCAAGTATCTAGATTTTAATGCAAATCCTTTGTATTCACAAAAGGGTGTAACAAGTTGGAAAAAATGTATTTCACATATTGAGATGATTTAAGTACTGTGACGAAAATACTATTATAACCTTGACTCATTTCACTAGAATTCATTTTTAAAGACCTCATATTATTTTCTACTCTTTTGTTGTCTTTTGTTTGAATGACAGCATGTGGAGAGGAATATAAAAACAAACGCTGCTCTTAGCCCAAGAACAGCCATGTACGCGACAAAAGGCAAAACCAAAAATCATTAGCACTAAGTAGAGTGTTTGTGTGACTGGAGGTTTTGTCTGTTTATCACTCGTTCCTGTCTCCTCCTGTGGCAGGGAACATTTCCTCCGTCTCGATGGGGTTCTTAGATGAAACGGCTCACACGGATCACACACCCACATAGTATAAGTCCTGCTCCCCTGCTGAGAGCGCACGTATCAATGCTTCTCACCCACTGCCTCCCCAGTGAACACTTCACCAATTTTAGCACAAGCTCTTATTCCAGTGAGGGTTGTGGGGTGGGGCGGGGTGGGGTGGGGTGATGGATGAGTGGATTGTACTGTGTAGCACTTTCATATCTCTAACGTCTGTAGTCACAAGTCTTAGCTAAACCACAAACACCAGCAACAGGAGTGGCAGTGGTGGCAGTGGTGGTGATGGTGGTGGTGGCAGTGGGACAGCACTGCACTGGTAAGGTGGGTGCTGCTGGTCCCAGCTGGCCTGGCTTCAACATCACCCGAGTCACAGGGAGCAGAGCCGGGGCACGTTGCCGTCAATGTGCTCGCTCCCTCGATCAATTCATTTCCTTTTTCTTGGCCACTTCAGACATTTCATCAGGCCGCATTTTAAATGCCAGTGGTTTCATTGATTTCCATTAGAACGTCTCACGTCTCTTGGCGGGGGTGTGAGTGGTGTGTGTATGTGTGGTAGTGGTGGTGGTGGTGGTGGGGATGTGGCAGTGGTGATGGAGGGGTGTGTGTGTGTGGTGTACTTTAACACAGAGATTCAACCCACTTGGCTGTCTGCACATATCAATGACACAAGAGTGCACTGCCCTTATGGAATCAAACTTAATGTGTTTAATTGAACTGCTGGTGTGGCTTGAAAGTACAACACACACACACACACACAAATCCCAGTCAAGATCCAATAATTGGGTATGGGAAGATGTGGGAAGTCAACGTCAGCTCTAATATCTTATCTTATCTAATATGCACCAGTTTTGGTTTCACCTTGTGTCCTGCACCCTTGAGGTGACATTGGGTTAAGCCCTGAGGTCAGAGCACTCACTCTGAAACCTGTGGGGTGGCAGGTTCTGTCCCCCTGACGAGACGCATTGGGGGAGAGAGAGAGTGGCTTTGATGAGTGCCGCACAACACTAAGAGCAAGAGCCCTGTCCAGGGGACACACTTGAATGTCAAACTGAATCACGTCATGGGAATCAAGATAAGGTCAGACTGTATGAGCCACTGAGAGTCAAACACACATTCACACACACACACACACACACACACACAGATACAAAAACATGAACACACAAAACAGAGCTAAAATAAACTGAAAGAACATCTTAAAAAAATACCTCACATAGGACCGAAGATGAACCAAACTCCAATCCCCCTTTAAGGCGTAGGGATGGGGATGGTGGTGGTCGCAGGGGCACTCTGGAATACTTTTCCAGTCACCAGCTACATGTACAGTGAGTGACCCTTTATGAAGGGGAATTTGTAGTTCACCACAGCTGCAGCTACACAGAGAGGCCCTGCTAATGCAGTTGTCAGAAGGGGAGGTGTGCTATAATTGGCCTACAGGCTAATAATCTAACAGGAAAGTCATCACAGCTACTGATTAATGTGGCACGGTCAAATGTCTGCAACGATGATGAATGGCACACACAGTACCAGGAAACCATCACCATGGTAACAGCCAAACTATCCCTTCACTCTTTCTCTTTCTTAGTGTGTGTATGTATGAAGTGTGCGTATGTGTGTGTGTGTTTCTTCCTTTAAATTAAACATGAAATCAATTTAAATATTTTCTTTTAAAATGTGAAATATTTTCTTTAAATAGAGATGACACAACTGAAATAAATGTGGCAAAAAATAAATCTCATATGTGAACTACATTTACTTTCATTTAATCAATGAATTCATTTTATGAATTAAGTAATCTCCAATTTCAATGCGAACAGAGGCAAAGGAAAAGATAGTGATGAAGTTAATCAAGACACCAGTGGGAACACTTGTATGGAGGAGAGTAGTTTCAGACATCAGACCATGCGGATAAAATCGTCAGCATACTTCAACGCGCACACAGCTTAGACTACATCACAAGAAGGGCCAATTCCAAAGAGATCAGCCTCTAATCTTATTTTCTTGTTTGAGGCACACAAATTTACTGAGACATCAGACTGCTCATGTCTATTTTGACGCTGCGCTGTATGTTGAAAAAAAAGAAAAACGAGATAGACAGAGAGAGAGAGAGAGAGAGAGAGGAGAAAAAATCGGTGAGGAGTTAAATTCTCTAGAATCTGAGCTAGCAGATGAGCAAAGCAAATGCTGACTTACTGGATAAAGCTTATTCCACCGCCTCCCCACCACTACCCTACCACCACCTTCAGCTATCTTAGCCATAATAAAACATCTGCTATGTCAACGCGAATGCTCCCCTGTGGGTGCCTCTGCCTTACCTGTGCACTGCGCTCTAACCGTTCAGGTGACAGCAATGATGCCTCTAAGCTGCCGAGATCAAGAGAAAGCGAGAAAACCTTGGCTCGGCCTCACCCCCCACCACACGCGTTCACAACCGGACATGGCTGCCGCCGCTGCACTGCCTCTGTCAGCAAGCTTTGCGCAATCTCAAAGCTGAAGAAATGTCAGCCGACAAAGCATTCTGTGGGGGAAAAAGTCTAACGGTGCTAAAATGGGGCTCATTAGGGTGAGCTGGGCTCAGCTCTGCTCTACTCTGCCTGCAAGGCCCAGCAGTGAGAAACAAGGGGAAGGGGTGGTGGTGGATGGATATTGGAAAAAAAAATGAAAGAGGAAATATCTTTATGGCAAGTTTTGCCAGAGAGAAGGTCAATGAGTTGTTGATGAAAATGAGCCCCCCTGCCACCGCTGATAAACGGCTATTGATTTTACTATGAAAAATGGCAGAGGGAGAGGCAGTGGGGGAAAGAGGGACGGGAGGAGTGGGAGCAAGAGCATGCATGAGCTTCTGAAATAACAGCGGGTCAAGAGGGAGGCCTCCGAGGAGGAAGTCCCCTGCCAGAGGCCAATGCCTCGCGTATGGATTTAGAGCTTAGCTCTGTCATGAGCACGATGCACTCGATTCGATTCACCGAGGTCCGGGCTGCTGGCTCGCTGACAGTGAGCCCAGAGCCGGGGAGAGCCGCCACCGCCGCGGTGGTGCATCCATTGCCTGCGCCGTTACAAACGCGCTATTGCTGCTAATGATGGAGATCGATCGGAGCCACCGCGCCCTGGCCAGAAACAGACAGGGAGCGATGGGAGGCCGAGGAGATGTATGAGACTGCTGGGGGGGTTAATGACAGGAATGAGCCAGTGAGCAGGTTTCCAGATTTAGTCGTATTCATGAGCAGCTGGTCGGGAGTGGGTGAGAGATTGGGGTGGCTGGATGCCCTCCCCTACCCCTTTGCACCTCTATGCCTGGATGTAAATGGCAGAAGTGCTGGCCTTTGCTGTTTTGCCAGGGACTTGCGTGGCCCTCACCCCGGACTCTCGCAGCCAGGCCAGTGCGCAAACACACACACACACACAAGCAGCACACGCAGCTCTCGGCTGCTAGAGGCAAATGTTAATTAGTGCTTGTCAGCCTAGGCTGCGCTTAAAAGGGGCCACTGAAAAGGTCGCCTTGTTACATTATTATTTCTGTTCGCCTAATTCGTGACAGTGGAACTCAGGGAGAAGTTTACTTTCTAAGTGTAATGATCTGATGAGGCTTGTTTGGTGAGGCTCTGACAAATTGCTGGGGGATGCATAAAATACAGAAATACAACAGAAAAAACCTGAAAAAATAGAGAAAGATGGAAAGAAAGAGAGAAAGATAAGAGAGAGAGAGAAAAATAAAACAGAAACAACAACAAAGAAAACAAGTAATGTCACATGAAGCCAGCATGTCCATGTTTAAAAATAAATCCACTAAACAAAGACCCACATAAAGTCAAAGAACATGGTGCCACTTAGAAAGACCACAGCTTCCCATGTTTCAATTGCCCATTTATTTCAAGTCAGTAGAAAAACAAAAAAAGCTTGAGATATGGCTTGTCTGCAGCTTGTCAGGAAGTGGCCAATGATGGAGAGATGTCAAAATGAGGATGGCCAATCGGTCCAGGTGTTTCAGAAAGGAAAATGAGATTCGTCACGGCATCACTCTGTCTTTTTGAACCAACCCTTCCATTGACTATGCTCGTGCTCACCACAGAGCAGAGCAGCGCACAACTGCAAATTGCGGAGGTGGACCAGAATAGCTCCATTTATCACAGAGCTTTCACAAACACTTCGCACACCAAGTCTTCTCCACTGGCTACATTGTAACAAGGGTTCTCTTCCCCCGTGGTGTGTCTCTTTCCGGCTCATTTCGGCGTGACGGGCACTTCCCCGTCCGAGAGCAAACACTTCAGCGCCAGGCACCTCGCTAACACTCAGGGACGGGACAGACAGCAGCGCCACAGCGAGTGAAATGAGCGGTGAGGTCCAGGGCATTAATCACGCCTGGGCACAACCCAAGCCAAACGGGCCACAGGGAATAACAAAGCGGCAGTGTTCTCCTCTTCATCATACAGATGTTCTGCACAACTCAGCAAAGTCTAAATAAAGTATAACAAATAACAACAACAACAAAAGTTTAGGATAGGCATGACAATCTGGGCACTGGATCTTTGTAAATAAAGGCAAAGGCCAAGGCAGCCATGGGGAGCGGAGCGATGGTTGCGCCCGTTGGGCTGGGTAAAACACCACGGGCGTCTGGCCTCCACTGAGGGGAGAGTGAGTGGGGGTGGAGCTTTATTACCATGTCAATGAGAGCCAAAACAGCCACACTTTATATTCTCCTCGGCTGCTCCTGTTTGCAACCACCGCTGCCACTAGCACTTTGGTCCAACAGCAGCAGCAGCCTAGCCATGACAGCAGCTCTCCAAACGCCTCCTCCCCCACTAGCCTGCCGGGGCTGTATATATATCGAGAAGGTGCTGCGCCACGCTCAGGAAATGACATTTTTAATCTGTGGCGTTTGGCCTGCTGGGATGATCTAAAGTGGTCCCAGGGCACGGGAAGTACACTGTAAATCTGACGTCCACATTTGTCAAGCAGGTGACAATGCAGAAGGCAGACACGTGCGGACTTCACCACTGCCCCCTCTCAGCCAGACACAAACTGCACATTTGAGAGGATCAATGCACATTACCGTATGGTAACATGTCAGCAGCAGCCTATAAAATGTACAGTAAAGAGTTTTTTTTTTTAATTGTGTAAACAATTACAAATGGCTACATTATGAAAACAAGTCTTGCCCTACCATGGCAAGAAAATACACCTACTCCCAATATCTACTTAGCTGAGCAGACAATAGACTGCAGCCATAAATGATAAGCTCATGCATAGCATGGTTAATTATCTATAAAGTCATTCGCATGGCTATAATCATTAGAGAAATGAAACAAGATTGGGACAGTTCTTTTGGAGAGAACACAATAGCAGCACTTTTATTATAGAAAAAAGGAATGAAAAACAAATTAAATAGCCCGGAAAAATATACATACAGGCCATGTTCCTTTCATTCTCCTGACAGCTCTCAAAGCCTGTGCATTTATTTCAATCAAGCTCAGCACTGTTAAATAGGCCGTGCACAGCTTAATTGAATAATTGCAGCTACGCCTGAGTGGACAAAAATACATTTGGCAACTACATGTTAGCCCTGGCCAGTCCATTAGAGTTGCACAATGACTGAGTCTCTTCACTCTTGCAGTGTGAACACCGGCAACAGAATCGCATATGAAATGGTCTTCCTTGCGTTGGATGAATAAAAAGTTGCGGACAAACAGACCTTGTCTAATGTAGGCTAGCATCGAGCCCACTGATTGGCCTTTATTATTATTTTTTTTTACGGTCAGCACACCTTTAAGGCTCTAAAGGTTAGCAAAGACTGTGTTTGAGCACTGAACCCGTATGAGGAATAACGAGGTTAGCCGGGGCCCTGCTCGTATCTCCCACTGAGTGACTGAGGGCAGATGCAGGCAGGTCGCAAGGCCTCCCCCCGGGCTCGGCACAAAAGTCATTTGCACCCACACCTCGGCCGCCACCACACTGTGCGTCTCCATCACGCGTATGACCTGCACCAGGCTTGGGAAACAGGCCCCTGCTGTGCTCCTGGTATTGGAGAACAGTGCATTTGAAAGTCCAAAAGTACTCCAGTGTCTGCCCTGAAACCGAATGCTCTCCTAAAAAGCTATGTGAGCAATGGAAACAGTGTGTGTGTATGTGTGTGTGTGTGTGTGTGCGGGGGACACACCAGATAAGGAAAGGTGCAAATCAACTGGCAGAGGATTGATGAAGGGTAAAAAACACACACACACACTTACAAAAATGTTGGCACAGAACCTTAAAGTGTATCAGATATGAAGCCTTGCTGAGCCTAGCTAGAGTGATCCATTCTGCTCCACTGGGGAAAGGTCACTCGTGTTTCTGACAAGCATTTTTATCTGTCTCCACGGCAGACTTTTCTTAAATTACCTCATTATGTCCACTACAATATAAAGAGCACGCGGGGGACCTGTGGCCCTGCACCCAGATGCTCTGGCCACCCTGCTTATGCGCCGTCACAGCCCTCCTCCCCTGGCTCTGCTTTGCGGCTGATGGGTGAGGCGCTCTGTTTTTCCAGCTTCCCTAATCAAGAGCGACCTCTCTCAGATCCCTTCCTCTGATTTAGCCTCCCTGAGTTCCACTAATGATTCACCAGCATGTCCAAAGGCACAAAGGGAGCAGATGCATTTTGATTACTGTGACGTTCATAAAATACACTGTTAAAAATATCTGCGGAGCTGCCACGGTTCCTTATTTGAAAATATAAACAAATAAATACAGTCTGCAGGATAATAAATTCGCAGAAATCTTAGAAACAAAAACAAAATAACCAGAGCCTTCATATTAAATGCCAGTGGTATTCACGTAATGCAGCTCTGGCCAATAAAGCAACAACATACATGGTATTTGCACATTTTTTTTAAAGGCATGACAAACAATGAAGCTGCTTTCCGTGCCTGGCAAATGACCTATAATAAAACATCAAAACCTGCAAATACAATTCTCCCTCTCTAATGGCAAATCTGTGTAAAGCCAT
Organism: Tenualosa thibaudeaui; assembly: GCA_027481765.1. Lineage (NCBI taxonomy): Eukaryota > Metazoa > Chordata > Actinopteri > Clupeiformes > Clupeidae > Tenualosa > Tenualosa thibaudeaui. The sequence goes on along the minus strand of JAIFZK010000010.1, from coordinate 917,177 downwards.
GTTTCCATGTTTTGATTTATATTCTACATGTGTTTTGAGGTGAACTGAGAGAGATGAGCAGGTCTCCTGGGTGAAAGGCAGAGGCGAGGACTACTTGACCCGAGCGAGTGAGTGAGACCACAAACAACTCATAATGTGCAAGTGGCGAACATGTGCTAATTACGCTGAGCTGAGAGGCAGCCAAAACCAATAGCACGTATAAGCGTTATCAGAAAACAATGATAACCACCCCGACCATTCAGGCCATCATTAACCTCTCTCTGACCCTAACTTCAGCAGCACAATCCATGGGATTGTGAGGATTAGCCCCACATTATCATAATTAGGGTCAGCGATGGACAAACAGCACGTAAATAACATCCAAAAGACATTATCATTGCGAAGATTAATCAAACGGTTCTGCTACAACAAACCCCCCATTCTGCACTGTTGCAGTGACAGTGTGCCATTCAAATGAAAATGTGGCCCATGTCGTAATTATGGTGGAATGTTTTCCCTCTGCACCAGCAAACTCATCTGTGAGTTAAATATCTGCCCCCAGATCAAATGAATGTTCACGGTGTAGGCGAAATGAGTCAAGCTCAATGTGTTTGTGGAAATTTCAATTCTCGTTTGGATTATGGCCCATAAGCTTCCGACAGATAATAATTAGCGGCTTCCTGTGTAACTGATTGTCAGATACAGCCACCTGCATGAGGTATGAGTCTTCACTTAGCACCATCCGCCCCCTTAGCACTGAATTTCATTAAAGACCACGTCATCTGCTCATTCGACAGAGACAAATATAAAGTGATACCTCCCCGTCTTTAATGTGGCCTTTTGAAGGATGCAACATGAAAGACAATAAACTCAGCGCACATATTGCTCAGCGTTGCATGCATTTCATCACAACACTATTAACAGAGCATAAACCATTACAAATTTGAAGGCAGCTACTGCTCACAGCCACGATGGGCCCAAATACTATGCTTCATACATTTGGTTAGTGTTTCAGACATGTAGCAGCATCAGAGCTCATGAAATATGTTTTCAGTCTGCTCACTGCGCCTCACTCTAAACTGCAGCAATCACAAGTTAGTGAGAGAAGCGACAGACATACAACGTTTTGTCAACATTAAAAGACAAACAACGAAAATGATACAGACTGTGTGTAAGTGAAATCATGGTGACTTACAGGCTACTACCAAAATATTTGCAAATATTGCAAAATATATTGCAATATTTGCAAAGTTCCCACCTCTATTTGGCATCTTTTGGTAATGAATGCAATACAGCAAAAGTAATGAGTGAGCACACATACACATGTCCCTGAGAGGACAGCCCATCATTAGCAAGTTGCTGAGTGAGAATTACTGTAGTACTATTAACAAGACACTTCAAACAGCAAATTGATCCATCAAGTTGAAAATATAATCTCCAAATCTTCTTTAGGCTCCTTTAGAAGTGCTAATGAGAATTATCGATTAGATATCATAATGTTAAAGTTTAACTGGGAACTCACAAGCTCAAACTGGACCTATACAGTTCCCTGAAGGACACCCTCTGCTTATACCTCCCTCACAGAAACACATTTTGGGGAGCTACTACGCAATGCACTGCAAGTCTGATAGACCCCATTGAAAATAACAGTCTTGTCTCGTCCTCACAAAGCAGCCTCCTTTAGGAATGCATGTGAGAGAAGCTCCATCAGTGTGAATATTTCCGGGCCATGCTGAGATGTCTCCATGCGCCACACTGGCAAATGAGTGACAGAGTGGTGACAGGATACAAATGCAAGGCTTCATCGCACTGGGCACATACATAAACACTTGTGGTGCCCCTCGGCTACTCTTTGAATTGCTAATTCGTTTGTGATGAAGATGACGGGAACAAGCTTTGAGAGGGGGAAACCGTCGGGGCAACACCCAGCCGCTCAACTCATCTCCGTATGGAGTCATCCATTTGGTGTGCCCCCCACTGTTAGCATACACGTGTGGACAGTCGACAATTTTCAGAAACGCGCTGGGAGCCTGAGGACCGCCATATTGGGAGGAAAATGATCCGTTTGTGTAGCTGGACTGGCTCACCACAGAGATGCAGTGATTGACTTTCCATGTGGGAGACCCTGAATAACAGCAATGCACCAGTCTGCCCAGGGTAAAGTTCCACAGGATGTCACAGTGTAACTTATGAAGGGGCCAAATCTAGCAGTGCATGTTGGGAGAAGACACTGACATAATAGGAGACAGATACAAGCAGACTGAGGATGCATCACGTTAGTCTGTTGTGCAATTCTTTGTGAATATGCCTTGATTTTTTATGTAGCCACCTAAAGTAATTATTGTATTCAAGCTAATTCCGAATTCACAGAGGAAAAAAAAGTTTTGTTTTCTTTTATCATAAACTATTTCAAATGAATTCTCTAAAGACTAACATCAATGCACTTTGAGCAAACAACAGCTGCACGAACAGTAGAAGACAGAGAATCAACGCTGAATGCAGAGACAGTATATAATGACACAAAATGAGATGCAGTCACAAAGGAAGCATAGAAAAGTCCTTACTCTAATTAATGTCTGACTATCAATAGCTTAGTTCTGTTAGATCTATTGCAGTTGTGTTTTGCAATCTTCTACCGGAAGAGTATACCAGTCATTTGTTTTAGGCTATTTGTGGTTCAGCATACCCTCTCAATTACCCCTCTCGGCACCAGAATGTTTATGAGTGATGCAACAAAATCCTCAATGTGGGAAAAAAAGGTATTCTCATGCATCTTCACACATTTTTGCTAGGGGATGTTCCTATGAACATTCCAGAAATGATCATATTTATTTCATTAGCTCAATGTATCACTTAAGTGCTTGCATTTGTTAAAATGCTAACAGTTTACACTCTACTGGCATGCAGGCAACACACTCATGCTTATTTCCGGCAGCTGTTTAATGATATTTTATCCTAATATTATGAGAGCAGTGAGCGAGTACGAGAGAGAGAGAGAGAGAGATTGAAGTGGAGTTGTGAAGAAGTCCACTTGGAGAAAAACATGGTTCCTGAATCATACAAACCATATTTGCTACTGGGGATTAGTGACTGTGGTGGGGATGTATGTTTGCAAAAAGGACTGGCACTGGCTTCTGATGAGGCATAAGACCACATTAAAAAGATTCCCACAAGCATTTAAGCATTTCATGCCAACTCAAAGCAAGCTGGAGGGGGGAAAAACTACAGAGAATGCAAAATAATCAACCTTCACCTCGCTGTCTCTAATCTCCATGACTCTCCATGGCAAAGCTACTAAATTGCATTAAAATGAACTTAATACACAGAGACCTGACACAGCCAGCCTCTAGAGTCAGGGAGTGACATCTGTTTATGGTGAAATATAACCTAGGAGGTGACAGGAGTAATTTGACTTAATCTGAAAGTGGCATCTCTCGAGAAAATGCCTTTACCGAGGTTAGTCGAAGCCTACTGATTTCTAATCCATAAAAACCCAGGCTTCTGTCTGTATCATTACCTATATTCATAAATAAGCACTTACATTAAATGGTACCAGACAGACAAATCAACACCTCCCTTAACGAATTAACACCTCCCTTAATGAATCAACATCTCTCCCTGTTCTTTGGTTGCTTGATTGAAATTTACTTGAAGAAATAATGAATCATAAGTGCCTCCATAATGTATTGGAAATTACAGAGAAAAAACATTAGTATAGATTTTTGCTCTGGGATTCTAACAGCAATGTAATTACTTATTACTTAAAATGCATTATAATCATTGACATTAATAAGAATGAATGAAATGTGATTGCTGGTGCAGGGAATTGAAAGACTTTCAAAGTGCTAATAAAATTCACTAAAACTACTCAGGGAGCCATATTAACTCCTTATTATTATAAATTATTAAGTTACTGTCAATAACAAAATGGACAAAAAACACATTTACATTTTACATATTTTGATGATAATAAAATCATGATAAATTGTAATTTAATTGAGACAATAACTTATTTCTTCTAAACATGATGTAAACAGACCTAGATTGGTGGCTTCACCATCACCAACATCAAGTAGAGAGAATAACATTTGGAGTAAATATACTGGGAACGGTATCTCTCAACACCTGTAGCATCATAAGGGATAACAGCTAAACAGATTAATTCAGAGCATGCACCTTCAACATCTAGTTTATTCTGCTAGTCAAAAGGGCCTCTGCTTAACATTCAAACCATGCAGCTGCTGGCTAGTTTTTAAAAAGAAATGTCAGGTCATTATAGATTGCAATTTTTGCCAGGGTAAAATGAATACATGAAACCTTTATTACCCACAAGACATTCCGGGAAGAAGGACCGACACCTTCAGAATAATACTGCTTCCTTTCTTTCCTGGCCTGCCTTGCGGATCACACTTTCCCAGCCCCTCGGTTCTTTTACAAGTTCTCGGGCCCGTCATGTCAGGGTCAGTGTCTAATCACATAAGGGCTTGATCAAAGTGTCGAGTGGAAGAGGGGAAGAACACAAGGCCTAATTTCTCACAGGGTAGGGATTAATGCCCACCACACCCTCCATCACTGCCATCCCTCACATCCTGGGCAGATCCCCGCACGCACCCCTCTGAAAGTCTCCTGCTGACTTTGAGCAAGAGCGACAGCTCACCAACCTGTTGTAATCAGAAAGATTAACTATATAGGAGGAACCCAAGACTCCATATGCTCCCGCAAGATAGATGGTGGGGCAGATAAAAGTTGGGGAGTAAATCACTGCAGAAGACACCTCTATGGTCGGTGATCAAAAGATCTTAAAGTTGGCGCACGTGGTGTGACTGCCAAAGGGGGCGAAGGGGGGAAAAAATGTTTTTCAAAAGCCCCTCACTGGTAAGTCACTTAAGGCAGACTTACCTGTATCCCTGCCAGACTTGGAATGTGTCTGCAGGTTGGTACATGCCATGCCATGCAATGCCATCTTTTCATTACCATCCCACTTTCTGAACAGCCATCAAAGTAATTTTGAAAGTATAGCGATACTAGTCAAAGTAAGATCAGCCTGAAACCAGGACAAAGCCAACAAGCCTGAAGTGGACAAAAGAGCCCTTTTCTGTGAGTGGGTTGATAAATGCTCTGTTCCATTTATGTATGTAGCCACATACATAATTCACTGCAAATGAACAACACTGAGGGGACCAAAAGCATTGTTTATAGAGTGGGAAACACACTAGGAAATTAGCCAGAATAGTTGCTGCAGTTGTGTAATTTCAAAGGTAGTTATTTAGTATGCTGCCCTGCCATGACGTAATTGGCAGTCACCCTCTCTGCCATGTGGGTACTTCAGCTCAACTCTCGAGGGACATTAGCCTTTTATCCTTTGTAGCTCCTTTTCAATAGGTTTGTTTCAGAATGTCACAACATGTAATGATCATGTAATTATTGCACCACCGTAACCAGTTGAACAGTGCTACTAAAAAGTCCTGTTTGCTAAAAGAAACACTTCCAAGTTCACAAAAAAGACTTATTCATAATTATTCAAAGTAATTCATAGTCACACAAGGTCAGAGAAGTCAACAGTGTTCATTAATGGTTCAATATTACTGTGTTATAGCAACAGCACAAATACAGTGCATGCATAATAAAGCTACTTCTCTCTCTTGATACTGAGTAGCATGATATTTATTACCCACATCCTCTCCGTGGATCCATAGATATCCTCATGCAAGCTTACATATTGACAAAAGTGTTGCTGTGTACCCAGTTACGTATTATGCTTTATGAATGCAGTAATGTTGATTGAAAAATAGTACAAGACAAGTGACATAACGTGATTTTGAATACTTTCATTGATTGACTTCTAAATTTTCCCCAAAAAAATTAAAGATGATAATTTTGACTTTTGGTGTTTTTGACTTTTGGTGTTTTGGTGTTACTTTTTGGTGTCTTTTTGAATTGTCTGTTTCTTAATTTTTGGCATTAGTTGCCACTTTTATATGGAGGACATGTTTTGTCCCTTATCTCAAGAATGACTGCTTTATACATATTTTCTAGATCTATTTCAGTGGTTTATATATAGTCTAATATAAAAATGGTTGATTTAGGTGCTCTGCAAAACTGTTGCACAATCAGAAATTTCCACATTCCACATTTCCTCGGGCAGTTCATATATTCTTAACTGAGACTGCAGCATCAGAAACTTGCCTTGCTCTACGCATATTTGCATCTGGGACACTGTGATGTTGCATGTGGCTTAATCTGGGGAATTCAGAAGGAAGTCAGACTCTGCAGAGGATGGGAGTTAAATCATATCTCATGTTTTTTTTTTTTTTTTTTTTTTTTTCCGGAGAGAGTGCCTAAACACCACCCTGAACCATTACAGCCCAATCCCACCCATGCCCATAGTCCTTCGCATACAATTCCCAATGGCATCTGCCTATCAAGGCTGCAAGTATATAGCTCTTGGCACCAAATACAAGACGGTGTTCCAAGATGAGTTTGATAATGATAGAAAAAATATATATTTTGAAACTGGAGGGGGAAAAAAATCAAGTGAGAGTCTCTCTTGACTTGACTCGAAGCAAGTCTCCTTGCAGTGACAAATCTAACCTGACAGCGCAACAGAAGACCATTACGGATTTAGAGGTGATTGTCATCACCCAGCAGTGGAGAGTTACGGAGTTGTTCTACATGAGGCTAGTGGACACCTCAGATGGAGCTACCGGTGTCAATGAGCCCCTTGACTCCTTTAGTTTGCTGCTTGGCTGAGCATGTACTCTTCTGTAGGGAAGAAAAGCAAGGGTAATTGCATGTTCACGCAACAGATAACGCAGACTGGGAAACAGCAGGAGATTTTTTAGCTTTTTTAGCCAATTTATCTCAGTGGCAAACTGTTTCCAACTTGTTTCTGTTAAGTATCCTCTAGATTATACTTCCTCTATCGTTCTGTTCCCTCTGCCTATGGAGAGGGAATTTGATAGAAATCTCTCTTTGCCTCCATCCCTCTCGCTGTGTGATACCGAGGTCTCAGGAGTGGCTTTTACTCAAATAGCTCACAGTGTGTGGCCCGAATATTAGCTAAAGACATTATATTGGTAGTTTGGTGAACAAGAGGAAGAGAATAGCACCCAAAAAAGGACTGCATCCTGCCAAACTCATTACCAGTTCAACTGAAACCCAGCGCCACATCGCCCATACAAAGCATGGCCATGCTCCCTTCCACCATTGTTATAGTCGTGCATAATTCATCCAGAACTTTCCCTCCAATGAGAACCAGCGTAGGCATGCGCTTACAAATTCGAGGCAGGCTTGTCAAGGTGGACCCTCCTTTGCTCCGTTTCACACCTTCTCCCTAAAATCCCCTGCTCTTGTGTTGTGATGAGATGGTAATCCTGAGTACCTTATTCCACTGTTTGGGTAAGAGATACTTTTATTTATGCGTAATCCGTACGCATGTCTTCTGAGAGTCGGCATTCCTTCTACCAGGTCTGCATCAAAAAGAGGGATGTTAAAGGTGACCTCTTCTGAGTTTCATTAGGCTATGGATGTGGAAGGCTTGTTATGTATTTTTCATTGCATTTGTCTTATCAGTATTTTAACGGTTCTTTCAGTTATTAATTCCAAACATGCAGTGGTCTTTAAAATTGTGGGTTTTTTTGTACAAAGTAACAATTGGATGTAGGTTCAACAACCACAGACTATGATTAGCAAACCAAGGTTCTTTTCTCATCAATTTTCCAAGCGCATTTACTGTTCCTTTCATTTTTTCACACAAACAGTGTAGATTCTGTTCATCTCATTAAAACAACTTTCTGGATGTATTGTGACCTGGCTCCACACAGAGATCCGCAGGAATCATCTGGAGAGGCTGACAACGCCGCAGTGCACATCTGGCCCATTCACAGGGGCGCACTGCGGGTCAGGTCCAGAGATGTGTCTGATTTAGAGGCGGCGGCAGCTGGCGCTCCAACCAGGCTGGACAGCAAGCACCACAAGAATTCCCAGCGACACCCTCTGTTCCTGCCGCGCTCCTTCACACCTTTTGCAGAAACCTTCCAATCCCACGGAGGCGGCAGGTACCAGCCAGGGCAGCTTAGCCTACATCTCTATTCTTAGCCTCCACGTGAAGAGCAGTGAGGATGGGTTAAAACAAAGGCTAATGCCCCAGTGAGAAAATAAATTAATCACTTATGCTGATATGCATTGAATATCAACCAAACCTCAATGTTGTCTTTGTTTCCCCAAAGAATAGGCCATGAAGGTCAATAAAATGAAGCAGGAAGAGTGAGAGTGAGAGTGAGAGAGAGAGAGAGAGAGAGAGAGAGAGAGAGAGAGAGAGTGAGAGAAGGGATGCCAGTGATTTGTTAGTAAAGCACTGTGACATTTATTTCTTTCCCTAGACTTTCAAGCCCTGCACAGCAGAATGCCATTAACCATCCTTTACTCTCAATGTGAATGTCAAGGACACACGTAAACATGGCCGGGGATGCCATACCTCATTAATAGCCATATTTATTCTAAATGATGCCCTTATCAGGATGTGGGTAATGAAATGGATGGGATGACAAATTTAAAAAGATAGAGCTTTTTCAGACTCATCTGCACGGCAGAGGGGAATGGGTGCAGGAATACATTTACATTCTCTGGGCAGGATATACATTTCAAATTGTGTCAAGATGTGAGATTAGAAAATCACAAATAGGGAGCAACCAAGACTAGCATTTACTTTACAGCAAATGGAAAACAACCTCTGTGTTTCTTCCTCTCATTTGTTTTTCTTTTTCCGTTACAGGAAATATGTCCATATCCAACAGAGCAAATCAGACCGGAAGCGAGGGGGTGATTCCTCACAGCGACTAATCAGATATTCCCTAGCAGTCAAGTATTTAACTGGGCCTCAGATCTTAATAGATTTTTCAGTGCCATCAATGCCCATATGATAATAGCTTGCATCACAGATATAAATGGAACAATGGAAAGAAATGTGGCATGTAATCACTGGTTGTTTACTGCTTCATTAACAAGTTGGGACGGACCAGGCAGACTCCCGCATCCAAGCCATTGTTACAAACACCCTCCTCGCCTTGGCCTCGTAAATAGGAGGGGCTCTAGCACACTTGCGGGGGGCTGGGGGGGATGGAGGCACAATGTCTGGGCAGTGGATGCTGTTAATGGTCAGGAGGTCCCCCTCTTGGGACAGAGGTGTTAATCGGAGCCATCAGGTCCTTTTCCTCCCGGATCAATGTCAGCACAAATCTCAGATTGCTTTCCTGATGCGCACCAAGTTATCTGTGATTCAACTTTAATAGGTTATTGAACTGCGCAAGCATTTAGGGCAGCGGTGCTGTATTTCAAGCTATTGACTATTAAATCCACACAACTTTCTCATTAGCATACATTAAGACAAACAAAATTAATCTTTACAGCACTGTCAGGTGAGATGCTGCCGCAATGATTGAATGTCCACAAATTACACCGAAACCAAACTGCAGTAAACAGCCGGTAATAAATATAGATATCCACCAAATTGTCCCACACCATTTGAGACTATCAGCTCTCGATACAGCCAGCAGCCTGGACTAAAGCACAAGAGATTGAATCGCGTTCCAGAGTGGCATGTGTGATGCCATGCCTGATGAAGGCAGTGCGTCGTGATTCAGAGAATGCCCACGGAGAGGCCCTCAGGGGTGGGGCTGTGTTGTGTGGTGGAGCGGGCGCTGTGCGTAGTGGTGGTGGCGCAGCACAGTGAGGGCCCCAGCTGCTGTTGGCTGCCCTTGTGCTCAGAAAGAGAAAGAGAGAGAGACAGAGAGAGAGAGAGAGAGAGAGAGAGAGAGCCTGTCTCACCCCCGAGATCCACCCGTGAGGCAGAGGCAGAAATGTCACGCGCCCCGAGTCTCAACAGACGGGGCCCCAGATATAGACACCCATTCCCCAAGATGCGTCTGCTCCATGACAGGCAAGCAGGGTGGAGAGGAGCAGAGAGGAAAGGAGAGGAGGAGAGGGGAGAGGAAACCAGGGTGGTGTAGGCGCCTTCTGCAGCAGGAACACTGATATGGCCAGCCTGGGACACGAGCCATGACTGGAACCGGAGCGAAAGCACATGTCCCCCACACAGACTCAATTTTCAGCACCAGTCGACAGACAGCAAGGACATCTGCAAGTCAAACGTAGTGCAGAATGACTACAGCGAACAGAACTGACCATAGTGAAGAACCTCTTAAAAAATTCAAAAGCAAGCAGCCTGCAAAGTTTATATAAATAATGAAATGATGATATAGTTTCCGCTTGCCTCGCAACCATTCATTATTAGCATACCAAACACAGGCTTGCTCGTCAGCCTGTTGACAATGTATCCCAAAGCCCCCCCCCCCCAGGTCACTGCTTCTGCAAACCCTGCACAATGTAATAGCGCTATCACCATAAACAATGAGCACGCACAATCAAACAGTTAATTTACGGGATGTCAGAGAACTGCTGTGGCTATTGGAAATGGGGTTAGAAACATAATCAAAAAGTTGCAACAAAAAATTGTTCCGCTGAATTACCACACAAAACATATCACAAGGACAGACACTAATTGACTCTAGGTCTTCATACATTTTACTCATGGGAGTTCAGAACTCCCGAATAAAAAGAAGGTGTATGTTTCATTTCCAGACGTGGCGAGAAGTAATTTGGTACCCTTTTAACAGGTTCATTATATGGTGATATGGAACTTTGTACTCATCATGGTCTAGCTGTGCTTGGGATGACACAAATACACAGCAGCAAATCAAGCTGTGCAATGATAAATAAGATGACATTTTCATGCATCTGAAAGTGAAGTGGGTAGCTACCATCTCCCAAACCATTTGATTGAATGATTTTCTAACATGCCACCTATCTGGGTCTGGCTAATGGTGACTCTATATTTGAGATGCCACGCCACAGAGACACTGAGGGAAAGAAATATATAAAGCAACGATATGGGCCCATGGGGTGAAATGACACCAAAGGAAAATATAATCAGTCATTGCTCAGCGCAACCAACTGTGGAACCTCTCTTATGTCATGTTCATTATCCATTAGCATAGGAAACAATAATAAAAAAGAATAAATGAATAAAACAAAAAAGCTAAGCAGCATGACTGTAAATTTGATTGTTTTTTAACCACACAGCTTTCTGTGAACTACACTGCCATTAGGCTATCTCTACTAAGGTGCACAAGAGACCCATGGGCACTCAAAACAATAGGGGTGAGAACTCAGCACAGATCTAGGGCCATTTCTCTGGCTCCATCTCAGCCAGAATAAAGCCAGTCCTCAAAACTCCCTCTTTCTCCCAGAGAGTGCCAGGGCCCTATGGGTATATGGGCCATCTCCCACACCAAGTTAGTATCTTATATACTCCATGAGCAGGGAGACAAGAGGACTGAATCGAGTCAGATAGCTTCACAAAGAAAGGTGATGATGGTAGGCTTGTTCTAGATCAATGTTAGGAATTGTTGAATGTTTGGCATGTACTGGGTATCCATACTAATAGACTTGGCTATACCGTATGCTTGTTGTGCTGCCATCACTTTGAATATGTGTTGTGTAAAGTTCTTTTGGCAGAACAAGATCTTAAAGAGTTAGTTACACAAAGAGCTAATAAATGATGGCGCTCAACATAACTCAATGCATTGTTGTCAGCATCCCAGGGAATCGCACTGTAGCTTCAGGTTGTGGAGTTGCTCTTGTGCTGTGTCTGTGTTGAGATGAGAGAGGAAGCTAGCCGCGGGGCACAGAACCCAGGAAGAGCCTGCTCCATCCTCACCTCAACGGCAGGGATCAACTTCCCATGAGGGCCGAGCCAGACCTGTGAGTCTCAAGCCGACCGTGAGCCAACGGTCCAGCCTAGCAGATCTGAGCCGGCGTTTGATGCTCAGATGGCGTACGGTAGAGCAGGATGTGCACTGTGACATTTAAAAGTCCTTATTGTCGTCCTCCCAGTGTGAGCCCTGGTCAACATGACATTTCCACGCATACCACAAAAACAAAGATGTTGTGCATTTTGTTTCTGAACTCCACAGAACCAACTGAAAGGAAAACAGACGCCGGGTCTAGTAAATGAAAGGTAAATGAAATAGCTATGCCTGTTTCCTTTCCTTTTTCATTAATGAAAAAAGCTATTATTGGCTGTGGTCTAAAAGCAGGTACGATTCAATATTGGCCTCTCTGTGGCTGCTAGGAGTTTAAGAGTCCCTTAAGGCGTCACATCAGATGGTGCAAAAAAAAGAGAAAATGAAAAACTAAGGACACTTCTATAAGCTGTAGAAACTACATAAGCCACATTAAAAAGTATTTCATTGGTCATTGGTCATACATTACGCATGAAACTGCTTTGATTCTACCACAGTACTTAGTGAGGTGTGTACAAGCATAGAAGGAGTTTACGAATTTCAAGAGAAACAACTTCAATCAGCAATACTAACTTTCTTACACTTGATCACCAATAATGTTCCAGCCTCTCACAGTGGAAAAACCCCTTCCATACAGACAGACCTCGATGTTTACTCAAACTGAAAGGCTGCACTGATGGTCGCCTCTAGCTCAGTTCTCTCAGCATTGACTAACATGGCCAGCTCTCCAGCCCAAGCCCAGGCACAGGGGTAATTAGTCACACCAGGCTTAAGGCCTGGGAAGCAATCGGACTGAGGAGCGTATCGATCCTCGGAGGACAAACTAAGGAAGTTGGGCTATATTATCAATCTTGTTAGCACTCAACTCTTTTGAAACATGCACGATTTTTTATATATACGCACGTAAACGCACGCACACAAACACACACACAGGTACAAGCATTCACACTCATACTCATAAAAAACACACACACATAAACGTAAAACACACACACACAGATACAAGCATTCAGACTCATACTCACTAAAGCACACACACATACACACACACTTCATGTAACTGTGTTTTACCGGGCAGCTTGTCACAGGGAGACAAATGTCTGTATGAGCTAAACACTCGCCGTGGTTAGAGGCAAGTTAACCACTTCACATCAACACATGACGACCACTGTAGCTTTTCCCTCATTTATTTCCCCCCCCAAAAAATTTCCATGGCGACAGCTTTCCTTCTACACCAAGTGAGCAAATAACAGAATTTACACGTACGAAGTGTTCTCGCTCCGCAATGTGCAGACACCACACGCAGCTCCAGGTGTGGGCGCTTCTTGAATGCAAGCTGTGTTACGTATGGAAATGGCTTCTTTCAAGGCTAAAGAAGGAGATCAAATTGACCGTGATTCAAATCTTTTGCGCTCTGAGGACCGAAGGACCAATAAAAGATCCTGAACCCTCTGCATCTCCATCTATGGTGCATCACAACACAAGACTACTCATGGATAAACAGGCGGAATTGTATTCCGCAGCGCATGAAACTGTGCTGTGGTGTGTATATATGTGTGTGTGTGTGCACATCATGAAAAAAACATCAACTGGGCCAAGGCAGTCCTAGCCGCGACTATGAGACAGGAATGCAAATGTGCAGGCAGTTCAGCAGTTCAATAAGCTGTGGAGACCCACAGCAGCGGAACTGCACAGCTAATTGACAGGCTGTTTGGGACGAGGCTCCGGAAAGGCGGTCACTTTCACGGTCCCCACTTCTCTGTCTCTGTCGGGGGGAGGGGAGAGGAGGAGAGGGGAGGAGAGGAGAGGAGGAGGGGTGGGAGCCAGACGCCAAACCCACAGGGGGACCTGATGTCACTCACTCGCCCAGCTCTGTCGTGGAGCACGAGAGGCACATTACCCCAGGAGAGGCCCACTGCCAGCCAAACACAAATACAACATGGAGCACCTGTTACTGCCAAACTTTTCACACATCATCACACAAGCACCAGGGAGTGGTAGCGGGAGGAAAGGAGGGAGGGAGGGAGGGATGGACAGAGGGAGGAGGAGAGGCACAGAAGGGATGGTGCTGGAGATCTGGCCAACTTCAACCATTGCAAGCTCACTAATAGCAGAAGCAGTGGAAAGTCACTGCAGTCCCTGCACCACGTTCAATGCATTTCTCTCAGAGAGTATAGTGAAGGTCAAGTCTCTCGCTCTCCTTTTGTGTGTACGTTTTCCCTGTGTGTGTGTGTGTATGTGTGTGTGTGTGTGTGTGTGTGTGTGTACATCTATATGCACGTGTGCAAGAGAAAGAGAGAAGGAGATTGGGTGATAGAGACAGACAGTGTGTGAGAGTGAGAGAGGGAGATCACTGCAAAATGCTCAGAGCTCAGCTCTAAAGTGAAAGGCAAAAACGCACATGTCCAAACCTCTCCATGGATCAGCCATTCCTAAAACATTCAAGCCACCAATTAAAATGCACCTGGCCCTCGTGCTGACACGACAAATGGTGTCTGAGGAGCCATAATGCTCCGGGTGTTAACCGGAGGCTTTATAGATCTTTTCCGTGTCAGTCCCTGAGCCAGCGTGTGCAGGGGGGCCCCAACCGCCAATGTATGCGGAGGGGATCTGTCCTTGCTGCGAGCGGAATCTGATAATGCATCCACAAACAGAACGGAGCGAGTGAGCAAACAAGCCGAGCGGAAGCAGGCTTACACAGCCAAGGGGCTCTTGACACACACACACACACACAGTGGGGAGGAAGGTGCTGTTGCCACAATGTGTAGTCCACTGCTGTTAAAACCCACAATTAGTTTAAGAGTGAACTCAGATGGATAGTGATTGCCATTAGATTATGGTCTAAACAGCTTATTACAGTTTCTTTTTTAAGTGCAATTAATCTGAGTCAATAATTAAAGATGTTTTTTTTAAGTATGCCTGATAGCAAAACAAGAGCATGTTGCCAATCTTGTAAGGGATATTGATAAAGGTAAACAGGTCTGTGTAAGACCTGGCTATACTCATACACACAGTAGATGCGGTGTTGGGCTGGCGAACCCCTGGGCCGTCAATATTTTAAGCGTTGATGAATTTCTCATAACAATAGATCGAAAGGCATGCATCATTGAAGGAGATCCCTTTGAAAAAAAAAAAAAAAAGACGTGTACAGGAGAAGGCTGTGTACGTGGACAAGCCCTTTACTTTTCCCTCCCATTCCACATGGATTTCCTCTCCGCACTGCAAATGTAATGACATTTGAATCAGACTGCAGTCTAAGATCAGAGTGAAGCTTCACTAATGTGTGTGTGCGTGCGCTTGTGTGTGAGTAAGTACAATGAATAATTTCAACGTATGATCCATTACGCAAGGTTATTTTCATTTTTAAGGCATAATGCATAATGTGTGTGTTATGCGGTGACATTTTGTTTGCATACAGACAGCCCAACAAAAATATTCTTTGTGTCAATACAATTGTCAACGTGACATTTGACACTGACTGTAGAAAAAAAATTCTTCATAACCTAATAAATAAAACACCTCACCTATAATTGTTACCAACTTTATCTAGCAATTATAACATAAACATTAAAAGATCTAAAGTCCTAGAATAAAAACAAGCGTTTAAAAAAACAGCACAATGGTCCAAGCTGTGAAGAATGAAAACAATTTATGCTATGACACTGAGCACCAACAGTCATTACCTGACAGAACATCTGGAAAATACCGCAGGATAAAAACTCACAGCTATGCAAAATGATGTTCAAATAGAAACACACACACACACACACACACACACACACACACACACCCAAAGGACTGTAAGGATGCTAGTGTCATTTATTAGACAACCCCACACTGCAGACTTCCTGCTGAAAGAGCTTTGATGCAAATGTATGCTGTAATCTGTATGACAGTGGGATGACATCTACAGATTATGTGCTCCGAGGACGGGTTTTACAAGTCTCGCGCAGCAGGATTTGAATGTTTTCATGGGAGCTGGCTTCCCATATGCTCCCCGTTCCATACCTAGCTGAGCTTGAGCTTACTCTACACCTCCTCCTCCTCCTCCTCCTCCTCCTGGTCCCTCCGGCACAAGTAGTACAGGCCATGGGACAGAGGGGAAATGGCTCGTCATGCATGCCAGAGAGCTAGATGTCTGTAACAAATCTAACTGACAGCCTCACAGATGCAGATCGCCAGGCCCGACAGAGGAGGAAAAAAACACACACACACACACACACACACAGTCCCGGGGAACTTTCGAAGGATCTGAACCCGTGCAGAAATCACTGTGCATCCTGTTCAATATTTGACGTGGGACAGACTATGTTTGCTATGTCAGAGTCAGGTCTTCATTAATGTTTGAGAGCCAAGAGAGAGCTGTCATTGTGTCACAGAGCATTTGCATCCACTGACAGGAACTTTTAGTTCCATTTCCTCTCTAGGTTCCCCAAGCTTTGTCTTTTGCCTTGGTCTTCTTACCGAGGCCCATGGTTCGCCTAAAATAAAAACAGGATAAAAAAAAAAGAAAAAGGATATTTAGGCTGCTTCATGGGAAGAAAGGAACTTATAACAACTAAAATGAAAGCAGAGAGATACAAAGAAGAAAAAAAAAACAAGGCATGAAAGTTGAGAGAGACAATTACATGGAATACGACATAAAAAGAAATCTAGGTTCCTCACTGTGTCAGTGGTTTCAATGTGACAGACGCTCTTGAAGATCAAAAAGTGCACTTGAGAGGAGGAAGAAAGGGAACCCACTGCGTAGCAAAGAAGTACAAGTCGAGGGGCTGGGTAAGAAGTCAGCCCTTTTTTTGTTTGGCTGGCATCTGAAAGGCTCAGGGGTGTAATCAGGGTGATGAGGGAGAGATGGGAAAGGGCCGGGTCTAGGGAAGGTGAGCGGACCTGTGTTCAACACATCCTATTAGGAGCTGACACGGGTGCTTCATCATCGCTAAAGCAAAATCGCATATTCCTCTAGCCCTCACTGAGGAAACGCATCCATCTCCTCACTGATGTACAGTGAAGGGGGCTCTCATAAATAGTGTGCAAAACAAACACACATTCTCTCTCTCACACACACACACACACACACAAACACACGCGCGCGCACACACACTCATATACACATAGACTCATACACACACACCTTTTTAGACTGGTCTTAAGCAACACGCACTCTCTCTCTCTTACACACACATAGACTCATTCATACACACATTCATGCATACACACACACACACCTTTTTAGACAGGTCTTAAGCAACTTATGGAAATTGTTTTATTCCTTTCAGTCAATCTAGCTAATGCAAAAATCATGTATGTTGGCGTTTAAATATTTGATCTCAAAAGGCAGCTGGATTGAAACAACACTGGTCAGAACACAACTCCCGCCTCTCTGGAGCAAACCGTATCAGAGGGACAGAGGAGGGAGGGCAAAGAGCAGGACAAAGAAGAAAAGAGATAGAGACAGAAAGAGAGAGAGAGAGAATGAGAGGGTGTTTTAAAAAGCTATTACTGCGGTCATGCACAACCTCAACTGCTGGCATTGGAGGCAGTGTAAAACCATGGTTTGTCTTTTGAAAACGCATTCACCTTCCCCCCTCCACCCACACACACACACACACACACACACACACAGAAACACAAAACATAACAGGCTACAGTTCCCACTATCTGCAATGAAGAAATACAATCATCACAGAGATACAACTCTGCGTGCAGCACAAATAGAGAGAGAGAGAGATGGAGATGGAGTGGGAGAGAGAGAGAGATGGAGAGAGAGAGGGAGGCAGAGATGGAAAGAGGCATATAGCAGAACAGAGCAGAGTTGTGGATTGTGTTTACTCATGCATGGCCAAATAAACAAAGCCGCCTGCCACTGAAACCCCCTCCAAAAGTATTCAATTACCTTTATGGACTCCCAAAGCCTCCGGGGCTTTCTTTATGCCGACAGCATTTTGTCTATACTGAAAACTCATAACAACTCGCATCCTGACTCCAAATTTTTTTTTTTGGTTGTTGTTTTCTAAAAGAACTCCTACCAGCTCCACTTGTGAGAACACAAAGGGTATTTCCAGACCATGTTTTCCATGTTTTTGC
Source organism: Tenualosa thibaudeaui (assembly GCA_027481765.1). NCBI lineage: Eukaryota > Metazoa > Chordata > Actinopteri > Clupeiformes > Clupeidae > Tenualosa > Tenualosa thibaudeaui. The sequence continues at coordinate 899,253 of JAIFZK010000010.1, read as the reverse complement.
CACTGCATGGTGCCAATAATTTCCTTTGCACTAAAACATTGCACTAAATCACTGCTACCCAATCTCCAGAGGAGAAAGTAATCGGCCCGCTTTAATGAGTGAATAACAAACTTTGGGAAAAGTTTTGGGACTCACCACGGTGAAGTCATCCACAGAGCAGTTCTGCCCGCTGAAGTTGCAGCTCTTGAGCATCTCGTCCAGCTGGTGGCCGGTGCGGTTGAAGATGTCCTGCATATCTGGCGCCGGGTACTCCAAATCGGTGGGCTTGTGCCCATCCTTGTTCTTGGGTGGCAGGCCCGTGAGGTTCGCCAGGTGGTAGATGTCGGCGTCGGTGAGCGCGGAGAAGCGGAATCGGTTGACGTTGCAGATGGTCACGGCAGGGAAGACCATCTCCGGCGAGGCCTCCTCGTTGAGCGCCGTCACGTGCGGGTGCTCCAGGTAGGAGATGGCGCACTTGGCTGCCTGGTAGAGGAACAGTGCCAGCGACACCAGGAAGGCCAGTGCCCACAGCGTCTGCCGCACGCCCAGCCGGCCCGACACAAAGATGTGGTTAATCCCGTGGAGCGAGCACGAGCTGGCGAAGCCAGCCAGGTCTTTGGCCGGAGGCGTGCAGCTCTCCTCGATCAGGCTCTCCTTGTCCCCGTCTGGCTTGCCTTTCTGCTGTTCATCCTCCTCGGCAAATTTGATTTTGCAAACAAATTCGATCGGCATGTGGGCAGCCAGGTCTGCGTTTGGGATGCCTTCGATTCACAGAGCTCAGCCCCGGGTTTCCACTTTTTCCCCCCCCTCCTTCGCCACGCTCCCCCTTTTCTGACTTGTGTGTCACCTCGAAAAACAAAACCTCAACTCCAGGAAGAGATCTCTTTTTGCAATAAAAAAAGAAAAGACAACACAGAGCTGAGAGAACTCTGGAGAGAAATACAGAGAGAAAAGGAGAGGAGATACACCGACTATACAGACAGAGAGAGAAAAGAGAGGGAGGGAGAGAGGGAGAGGAGGGGGAAGAGGGAGAGACAGACTTAAGAGAGAGCGGAGAAGAGCGGAAAAAAGAAAGAGAGAGAGTGGAGGAGAGAGTTGCTGTCGCTGTCGTCGCTATTACTGCCGCCGCTGTTCCCACCGCCACTCGTGGTGACTGCTGTTGCCTTCGCTGCTGCTGCTGCCGCTACTGTCACCCCCACTGCTGCCGTTGCTGCTACAGTTCCTGCTAGAGCTACTGCCGGCTCCGACTCGGACTCACAATCCTTGTCTCAGTACTTGATCAGCTCACAGAGTCTTGCTTATCAGCAGTAACACAGCTGTCAGAAAAAAAAAACAAAAAAAAAAGAAAAAAACAAATCACCTCGGCCACAGGCATGCACATACGCACACAAACAAACACCCGTGCGCTGATGCACACCCGCGCTTGTTCAAACGTCCGCTTCAGAATCCAAGATAGATATGCAGCATTTTAGGGGAGAAGCTAAAAGAGGCAGGAAAGGCTACTTAATAATTCATTAGAAGGCAACATTGTGATTATTTCCTTCTGACTGGTGAAGTGCTGGAACCTACCCTTTACCCACCACCCCCACTCACTCACACCCACCCATCCGCACTCTCTCCCTCCCTCCCTCGCACGCTCAATCATAACCCATACACCCACCCACTCCAACCCCTCCTCTTCCTCCTCCTCCTCTCTCGTTCTCTCCTCCCCTCACTCCTCCTCCCAAGTCTGTGCATGAGCGCCTGCTCCTAATCCACTTGTTTGAGGTGCTTTCTTACCCTTTGACCGCAAAGTATAAGTGTCAGAGGTTGCCTTCTGACGAACATCCGGAGCTTGCCGTGGGATTGCGATGGGTCAGTGTGTGTGTGTGAATGCTGCCCCCCACCCACCCAAATACACACACACACACACACACACACTCACACCAACACCGGGCTCTTGTCCCAGGAGAGCGCCTAATTGGAACAATAATGAGGAGAGGGAGAAGTGGGAGCAAACACGAGTCAACTCATCGCGATCAATCTTCTCAGTGGAACAACGGAGGGGGAAAAAATGTGAAAGACTATTGATTGGTCGGAAGCATCTGTCAGAGATTACGGGAGGCAGTACAACGGCCCTTTCTTATCAGGCAGTAATGGTAGCATCACCCAGCTTGTGTGCGAATTTAAATGAGCAGACGCCTTCTGATGTGGACGGAGATGACACCGGAGGTGTTGAAATAAAGTATTGATCTATCCATTCTCCCATTTTCTCCACCAACCCCCCTCCCCACCTTTTTTCTTTTAACAGTGCACGCCTTCATGCTGTTAATGGCTCTTTCCCCAGATTGCCAAACAAAATTATGTAAATAAGAAGAATGAAAAGCAGGATCACTAATGCACCCCCCCCCCCCAATCCCCAACCCTGCACCCCCTTCCTCCCTCTATTCTTAGACAGGATTAGCCATGCAGGTCACATCTCCTCGGGGTGGGACTTCTCAGAAAAAGCCATGTTTAAAGCTGAATTAAACACCCCTAAAACACATCTGCTGTGCGCACCAAAGACAAGCGAGTGACACGCGAGAGAAAACATGGGATTATCTTGGAACAAGGAACTACTGAGTGATGATGGGCCGCTTAAAAAAGCTCTCTTTCGCATTACTATGCAGACGGTTCACAAAAATGCAAACTATTAGATTTGAGTAACTATTGCATATTTTTTATTTGTCACACTTGTCTAAACATTCTGTCTAAACAAGTGTTGGGAGAGTTATGCTTGCACACTCTTATTTTTCACCACAAACTCAATTTTAGACAGCCAATGTACAGTATTGCAAGGCAATTCCATTTTTCAACCTGAGACACAATTTAATACAAAAGACTTGGGAAACACTCCCTCGTGATAGCCAGACTTCTGAATCATTGTTCACGACATCAGAAAAGATAGACAGCCAGGCGTAAATTTCCTCTTGAAGACATTTTACAAGCACCGCATTTCTAGCCAGACTCATCCATACGTGTAATTCCATGCCAGTGGTGGAATTCTCATGTACATGATGCAGAGTGTCACCTTTAAAGTATGCAATTGGACTTTGTGCTGCAGAGGTAGCTCCTAAGGAATATGTCACACAGACTCTCTCTCAAGGGACATGAAGGTTGTTTATAGAAGCTTCCTGCTTCCATGAGAGCTTCTCATCAACCTGAGCTTAAGGGGAAAAGGAGCAGGGGTGGGGTGTGTGTGTGTGTGTGTGTGTGTGCAGGAAACACCACACCGCCCTCCTCTCTCTCCATCTCCAGTTAAACAAAGCAACACTGAGGCCACATCTGGCATGCAAAAATGACAGCTCGCGGCATCAATCAAAATTATAATTCTGCTAGCAATGGGTGCCTTCGACATGTCATTTTGATGGCATTTCCTTTAATGCTTCATTATCATTAATGTGCTGGGACCACTTTAGAATGGATGACGCCAGGAAAAGGTCAATGGGTCTTCTGACAATACTGTTAGTTACACGTTCAGAATCTTTTGTCTCTTTCTAAAAAAGTGTGTGCATCTTCTTCCTCCCTGCCTTGCTTTCTTCCTCGTCGGCTGTGCATTTCGCATTCCCTACAACGGTGCGTTGGGGCTGCTGATTGTCTGGGGTCAGAGGTGGTTATGACAACAAGCAGAAAGCTGCCCATTAACCAGCTTGTCAGGAGGCAGCTCTCAAAAAGATTTCAAAGAGGGGAAAAAAATAAAGGGGTAGTTCTGGTGCATTATGCAGATGTTTCTGCCCATGCATAAATGTGTGATTTCTTACACACCCCACTGGCATTTCTCCCTCCCTGACACCATGTAATCAAAGGATTTTTGTCAACAAATATAACGCCTCCACATTCATGTGCCTGAGAGGTAACACCCGAACTTATACACCATTTAAGTCTTTTTTTTTTTTTTTTGTAAAAATAACCTAGAGTGCTCTTAATACTACATGGAAATCGATGGGGGATTGTATGAAATCATAATCATATACAACAATCTAATGGCCAATCTAAGGATTGCTGACATCTAACTGCTTTGTTGAATAGTAAACACAGACTCCAATTTCAGTGGAAAAACAAAATAGTCATTTAAGTCCATCAAAACAAAATAGAAAAGAATCAACCAAGTTTCTCTGACTCATGACCTCCGAATTACTCTCCTGTCTACTGTATTAATCTCGAAAGAAAAGCACCTTTCCAATGTGTAATTAATTAACAAGTTGAAGGTGTATATGTCTACGATCTCAGTAAGGAAAGAGGCATGTACCAGGTAGCACCAGCCGTCCCTCTCGGACTGTCTTAGCTCGTCATGGCCGTGTGTCTAGTTAGAGAAGGCAGCTGGGTACTCACCTTGAAGCAGCTGTGTCCAATAAAACACTGAAGAGATTCACAGCACACAACCACCTCCCTGCATTATGGAAAGAACAATTTCACACGCCATGCAGGTGCTCCTCTTCTGGTGTGTTCAGGGAAGCCTAGACTACTGCCATGAAGCCTGTCCAACACTGCCTGCCTGCCACACACCTCAATGCAGCCTCAGCTTGTATGGCTTAGATGAATCTGTAAAACCTCTTTAAAAGTGATGACCTGGTCACATACAGCACTTCAGTATGGGCTTCTGGATGTTTTTTCACTGTGCATTATTTCCTTTTCCAATTTACTTATTATGTACAATGTAAATATTTAAGTGTATTACATTCTGTTCATCTAAGAATAAATGCAAATAGTTAGATCAAAACAGACATTTCTTTGTTCCTTACAAAATATTGGCATTAAGAATAACAAATGTAAGAAAAAAGCAAACAGCTAGCTTTGTTTAAAAATAACACATCCTTAATCCTTTCTTGAATGCCACCGAGATCTGTTTATTATGCAAGCAAGCAGTACTGTCTCACTACTGTGTTAATTGGGGGTAACAAACGTAGAATGGTAGGCTACATATGGCTCCTTTTTCGCACTATTCAAAGTCACTCCTGTCAGAGTTAGCTGTGGGCTAAGTAGCATCATTTCTGTCACCAAAACACAGAGGAAAGGTAGAACACACTGACTTTGGAGTGGTAAGAACACAATTTCAGAGGGAGCCGTTGTAATTCCGCAGAGGTGGCTTTTGGAGATTAAACTCAGAGTGCATCTTCACTTTGCCACAGTCTGCAAGCAAACCTGCTCCCCTCAAATGCCATACTCAGTATGTTCAGTAAAGAACATTCAGTATAGATTGTGGTCCACAAGTAAAGACATTTAGTACACCTTGTAGGTACAAATCTTTTTAGCAACAATGGCTTAAAGTTACAGTCTGCAACATTTCACCATTATTTGAGGCATCCTTTTTATCAGACTATTCATTAAGGTACCACCTCCAAATTCATTTGGATGAAGGGTGGATAAACACAAGTCTTATTCCCAACAGCCATCCAGGATATGAACTGAACAGTTCTGGGTGGAATGTAGGAAACCATTAAAAAATACATGAAAAAAGCTTTACAGCACAACATCGCTGACTGTATGTTCATCAAACACCAATCACCTTCTAGAAGGTTCTGGAAAAGAAGGTATTTTGTACTAGTCCACTAATTAGATACCAAAAGTAGTGTTGCTTTAAGTAAGAGACATGTTATAATAAAATTCAACTCGGTGTAATGGTGTATAATGTTGTATGTTGTTGATAATGTCAGTGGGTCACCTGGCAGGGCTTAGAAACTGCTTACAGTTGCACTGTGAATTCCTAGCTGACTGATGACAACCATGATAAATACTCACACCTTTATTAATTGCTTGATATATTCACAAACACAACCATTAAATCACCACAACAGCAGGAGGTTCTGTTTGTGAATCTGTTTTGACACTCGTTTGTCATGGAAATAGCTGTAAATACAAATACCTCCATGACAAATACAGCAGAATCTTCACACGGCGCCGCCGAGGGTGAGCCCAGTCACTCTGAGCAATTGTTCCAGCGGGGAGCCAAACGAAAACATTTGTTTATTTGTCTATTTATTTGTTTATTTTGGGGGGTGGTGGTGGGGATTTAAAACCCTCCATCCAGGTAAGTCATACATCAAGCATGCACAAAAACTGTGGTGTGTATTTTTAGACGGGAGATGGAGTGGTGTGTGAGGTATTGGCTGCACCATTAGCAGGCCCAGAGGGACAGAAGCAGCCCAGTGGAATAAAAACAGAAAACTCTCCTCAGGAACAGCACAGTAGACGGATGAATCTGCACACTTTTGTGCTTTATGAAAACCTTTAAGTACCCTCTAAAGGATATTGCCGATCAAAGCTGTAACGAAATTTAATTCAAACTCCTCTGAAGAATGTATTGGCAGCATCAACAGACGGACTTTGCAGCCAACAGCAACAAAAAAAAAAAGAGCTCTGTCTCTGTATTTGCAGCTGTAGTTCATTCCCCTGGACATTTTGTTACACACAAGCAGGACCGAGTGACGCTGAGGTACCCAGAGTAGAGTGTCACATCAGCAGCTTAGCTTATGCTGAGACGGGTTACGCTCTACATGAGATGTTCACTTCAGTTTGCCTACATCGGCTAGGAGTGGTCTGGGTACAAAAACAAAGAACAAAATTGCTCGCAACAAATAGCCTTCCACAAAAAGTCGTCCTCTGTTATGCGTAATGAAGGCTTTTATTATGATGGCGAGGGTCTGTGCATACACCTGGGAGCATGCGGTTAGCCATTTTTGTTTTTCGCTGTGTGTATGAAAACATGGCCCAGGGGAGAGCAGACGAGGCGAGGTGAGGCGAGGCGAGGAGAGGAGGGGTGAGGAGAGGTGGGGGCTCACTAGAGTGAGGCGTGTACATCCTGTGGGTGCAGAGCAGAGGTAAAAGCACAAGGTCCCCACTGGCCCCCTAAGGAAAATTTCCATCTGCATGCTGAGATCCCAAATAACATTGTTGATTTTACTTGCTGCCTATTAATGTGTGCATTGTGGATGCAGCATGCAAATGTAGCATGTACAGAGCAAAGGAAAAAAAAAATGTTTTCAGTGCAACTTCATCTATCATGAATTACAACATAATGTGGACTGATGGGTTAGCAACAGCACTGACCTGGAGTAACATAGCCCAGTTCAGAATGGACGTTCACTGAAAATAGCCTCATGCAATTACGCATACATTTTTATTATAATTATGCAAACCTATCTAATGGTCACACTATTCCAATGCAGAATGTTGCTATCTGGGTTCCCATCCACCTCTGCAGCTCATTTTTACCTTATGGATTAATGAACACTGCAAACGTACCTAGGCCAACTTCTGAATAACAAATAGAATGCAGTATGGAACCATGCAAACTTATTAGTGCAATAGTAAGCAGCACTAAAATGTGCAATTAATTCATAACCATGTGAACCTCAGTTTGGACAATGGAAGAGAGGAGAAGGTGCGAGAAAAAAAAAGTAAATCCATTCATCACAAGGACACAGCAAGAGCAAAGCAAATTTGGGTGCCAACCTTTCCTCCTCTATCGTCCAAGAGTGTGAATAATTTTTTTCTCACCCTCTCTCTCTCTCTCTCTTTCTCTCCCACCCTTTGTTTCATTCCATTTTCCTTCCCCCATAAGAGCTCAGATGTGTGAGAGAGAGAGGGTGGTGGTGGCAGTGGTTGGGGGGGGGGGCCCTCTCCGTTCCCAGGAGCGTGTGGAACTAAAGCTAAATGTCACCGGCTGAATCCCTTTTGACAAAAAATCATTCATGCGCAATTTCTACAACACATAGTTTCTTGTAAATAATGAATGCACTCTCTTTTTAAGAGGTCTTTAATAAAAAGTCCCCTCCCTGCCAGGCTGTGGGAGAGAATCAGTACTTCTTCTTGCTGTGAACTTAACCACGGCAATGGCCTCTACTGCGAAAAGGAACAGAGCTCTGAAACCTTGTTCTGTGTTAGCGTCCCCCACATTCTCTCCTCTGGGCACATTATAAATCCAGTTACAAGTTTGCATTAGATGTGACAGTCACAAGATAAATGCGACTACAAGGGTGAGATTAAGGTGAGATTCAGATGCTGGAGAATTGGTCCAGCCCCCAGATAGAAATATTTATTTTGCCCGACAGGTAATACTAACAAACCTTTTATCTGTAAGGAGGAAGGGGTAGGGGTTGAAGTGGGGGTGGGCAATTAATTGTGGGATAGCTCCTGGTGATTATTGCTTACTTTGTAGCGGAGGGGGCAGGGGTGATTAAGTGCACAGGGTGAGAGGTGATATTTCAGGTGGACACGGCCGTCCTGGCTGTGATTATCTACCTGCTTGTGTTTGATGTCTTGATGCGGAGCGGGAGGCCTCATTAGAGGACAGATGCTGACTTGTTATTCGACTCACAGGCTGTCGGCGCAGGACAGATGGGATGCAGAGTGAAGCCTGGGAGGAGCAGCTGACCCCTCTCCCCTCCCCGTCAGCTTCACAGAGCATGTGTGTGTGTGTGGGTGTGTGCATATGTGTGTCTGAGTAAGTGCATCAGTATGTCCGTATGTGTAGGAGTGTGTGTGTGTGTGTGTGTCAATGTGTGTAAGTGTGTGTCTGTGTGTATGTATGTATGTGTGTGCACCGATGTGTATGTGTCTACGTGTGTCAATGTTTTTAAGACTGTGTGTGTGTGTGCATGTGCATCAATGTGTCTAAGTGTGTTGTGTGTGTGTTTGTGTTTGTGTGTCTGAGTCAATGTTTGTAAGAGTGGGGTATGTGTGTGTGTATACGCCAATGTGTCTAAGAGTGTGTGTGTATGTGTGTGTGTGTCTGCACACTCCACTCCCATGTCTGACAGTCACACCTGGCCTCCAGCCTCATGAACAAGAGGGCATGTTCACCTCCCAGCTGTGAACAGCATCACTACTACTGAGTGCCTTAGAAACCAGCCCAGCTCCTCAACTCTCCATAGACCGGGGAGGGGGGAAGAGGCATAGGCAGTGGGAAGGGGGCTGGGAGTAAAGACAGGGAGGTACTCACTGCATTCTTTATTCTATATTATGTCTATACTATATTTCTGTGCTACCTGGTTAACACAAACATATGAGATAAGTTTACCTATGAGAAAATACATTCTTTTATGCAATGCCTAGTATTTAAGTTACGAGCATGTGCGGGACTGTGTCACGTTGCATCAGTGACATTGATGTGATGGACAGGCAAAGCTAGTGGAAATGGATATTCATCAAAAGTACACTTTAGGCAGACATTTTCCTTGGCAAACGAGCTCAATAGTTCAGAAGAAATCACAGGTGTTTCATGAAATGAATAAGGTTCAGATCTCTGGTGGAGGGGGGGCATGGTTGGCTGGACTTGAGATTAAGTCAGAAAGTCAGAATCTGCTACCAGAGGTATCTGAAACCAATAAAATGTAGACTTGCGAACGAGTCAAAAATTGGAAGACATGGCACAGAAATACAATTGCAGAACTAGCCAAGTGCAGAAAAAGTAAACAGAATGAAATGGATTCTATGGCTCCCAGTGTGTAAAGAATATATCAGTTTTAGATACGGTACCATTGTTTTGTACTGACAGATTATCATAATACTCCTAAATGGAAAGTTACCCGTCTGGATATTAAGAGCTCTACGGTGTGTAAAACTATATTTAGCTGAAACAACCAGGGTGAAGCAAAGAAGACTGCTAATGTCAGCACATTACCCATGTGGACTCTACAATTCAAAGCCTGAGATCAAACCACTCTGATCTAACGGTGAACGAAACGAACAGCAGTCACTTCCAGTCTCCTTTGCCTGCCTCCATGTTAAGCGCATAGGCTCCATATGGCCTTAGATATCCACAGTGATGAAAGGAGCAGGTGTCAGAGAGGCACGGTGTCCATACAGCGTCTCACGCCACAATATATTAGGGCTTGAATAAATCATGCAATGTTGCTGTATCATCTCCGCCCTGATCAATCTTCCCTGATCAATAAGTCCGTCTCTAGTCATGATATCAGCGCGGCACAGGGAGCCAGCACCTGAGCTGCTCATTAGCATCCGCTGCTGATTGGGTGACCGCAACGTCGGGCAGCACCCATGGATCAGGGGGGCAGAGAGAGGTGAGAAGCATAAATATTGCACACGGTCCACCTCCTGAAAACGAGGTCGTCAAAATGTCACCCCCACGATGACTCAATTCGGCGATTTATGGCTTGAAGCCTCAGGACAATCAATTGTGTTCGTAATTTGAATGAATTGACCTTAGGAGGGTTTTTTTCTCCTCCCCTTTTGGACTGTGTTGGGCTGTAGCAAATGGGCAGTTAAGTCAGGAGCAGTGTAATGCTCTGCGTAGCTCTGTCAAGGGGTGCATTTTTTCGCTGAGGATATTTTCATTAGCAGAAACAAAGAGAGGAAAGAGGTGCAATCTGTTCTCGTAAAAATATATATATACATAAGCTTCTTTGTGTTGACAACTTTAAAGCTTCAAAAGTAGGTAAAATAAAATGAACACCGCATTGCGAGGCAACCTATAATAGGCAAGGACTGCAAAATCTTACAAACACATCCCTCAGTTTATTGATGTTGAGACCTCATGTTTCAGTGGAGTGAAATGAACTTATATACTTTTTTTAGTTTATATTCAGGCAAAAGTTCAGTGCGAGCTCAGAGATCTGGGGATACTGATATTATTGCGAGAAGTCAAAGGAAAAAGAAAGATCTCCAAGGTTTCCTTGTTGGCCTAAAGGCCAAACCTTTGCAGTTTTCATACCTAATGCTTGCTGAAAACAAAAACTCCTCACATGCAATAAGAGGATAGCACAGATGGTCCCTCTAAAAAAAAAGACTATTTTTAAATATGAATTAAAAATAGGTGGTGTCCAATGGCTCCTTGATTAATTAGATGAGCCATACATGCAGCGTTACGCATGCCCTTTCCACGTGTCCAGGGCCTGCACTCCCCAGCCTGGGACATTTAGCTGGCACTGTGGACAATTATCTCTCAGGTGCGCCCCGCTGTGCCGGATAATGGGCCCTAATTAGAGGCAGAGGGGAAAAACAGGAAGAGGCTCGCTTTCGTCTCGTCTCTTCTCTCTCTCTTTCTGTCTCTCTCTCCCTCCATCACCGTCTAAAGCACCAAAGGCACCGAGGTGCAAAGTGCCAGAGAGAGTCAATCATACTCAGTCTATTGCCTCCCCACTCAGTGGCCCAGCAGGGCATGGTGGGGAGTGTGTGTGTGTGTGTGTGTGTGTGTGTGTGTGTGTGCATGGTGCGTACCGGCCTGTTCTTAATCCCGGCCGCCAAGTCCCCTGAGGTAAGGTGGGGTTGTGTATTTGGCGAGGTGAGGCCACCGCCACTGCGGGGGAGATGGCAGCCGCCAAGAACCTGACTGACCCCCGAGCTACATTCGTCCGGCATCAGCAAAAAAAGGAAGGGCAGCACTGACAGAGAGGATCAACACAAGTGTGTGGTTAGCATGGAGTGAAGTTAGCTTGAGTGCAGTAGCGAGCACACAGTACGTGCAGGCCTACACTAAACACGGGGATTACAAAAAGTAACCCTCACCAATATGAAGCAGAGTGATGTGAAACAAAACAAAGACATTTTTTTCTGAAACCAAATATAAACATTTTTCACAAAAATACTTAATATGTAATATACAGATGAAGCATTTCCTGCATGAGATCTGTGCGTGTGTGTATGCTGTCACACCAAGGCAAACACTGAAATCTACCTGGAGCAAAACAATTTCTCACTTTGCTGCAGATGAGTCTGTGGCTGTGTAGGTGTGTTTACAAGGGGGAGAACAAAGCATCAGCAAGAAATACAAACAGACCAAGACCTGCACTCCCAAAACAAAATCAAATTGGCACGTCCTCTCTTCTAAATTGAACCAAGCTAAAATGGCCCTGTGACTGTACTGAGAAGTGCACTAAATCTACTCAGCCATCCTAATTCACAATCTAATCCTCTCCTATTTACCAGCACCCTAAAATGTAAACAAATTTATTTAAGACAGAAAAAAGTATTCAGACTCAGTATCCAGTTTCTTCTTCTTATGTTGGTCTGCTATAGACTACCAGATCAGAAAGAAGCAGTGGTTTAGGTTAGGGGCTGTGTTTGGATAAAGTGACGTTTTCCATTTTGATTCAGCCCATCACATGACTTAGATGTGCCACGTGACTTTCTCAGTAATGGACTGAACGTTACCGATTGCTGGGAATTTTTGGCGATTTGTGTACTTGAGAGGGACAGCAAGAATAGGTTTCTAATGAAGAGGTCGGGAGTCCAGGCTGTAGCTCATGGAACACTGAACATGGGAGCTCATTTGTCATATGTACCTAGGATGACACCTGGCATCCATCCTCGTCTGACCTGTTCCCCCACAACGCCACTCATATTAAGATATGAGTGAAGAGGAAGAGGAGGAGAAAGAGGAAGAGGAGGGCCAGAATGGAGGACTGTGTTACAGTGATCTGGATAAACTGGGATGATACACTCTTGGTAAGAGGCAGGAATTAAATGTTATTGACTACAGTCAGGATCATAGCTGAGCAACAGACAACAACAGAAAATATAAGAAAACCCACATGCACGCAGCAACACACATGCACGTATACATGTATGCAGCGCACACACACACACACACACACACACACACACACACAGAAAGAATAAAAGAACCCAGTCACTCATCAATTATCCTGAAACGGCACAGAATGTACAAAAGCCCTCTAATTACATTTAATCTTCAGTCAGGATGTAAAACAGGAGGTTAACATAATATCACTCAACCATCTTCATGGTTCAATAGCGCTAAATGACTGAACTAATGAAAGGCAGTCTGCCTCACTAACACCTTCTGACTGGTCATTTTTTTTTGGGGGGGGGGAGACAGGGCTTTCTCGAAAATCCAATTTTCTCCCAGCTTGGTTTCTTTTTTTATGTCCATTCACTTGTCTTGTCTTATGCTTGGAAGATTTTTTTTTCCTTGCCATTTTGCCCAGGTTCTCCAAATCTAGCTCTTACAGCAGGTACAATGACAAGACGGGATAAATCCTCTTTGCATGGCTTGAGTTCTGCACCTGTGCACAGGTCTTGAAAAAGAAAGGTAAGAAAGTATGGAAAAGCAGAAGCAGGGATATCACCAGGCACTTTGCTTTTTCACAAGCTGTGGAGTATTTGTACCTGCATATGGGAGTGAAACATTTAAGTTTTGGTAAGTCTTGGAAGTCTGCTTTGAAGGTTGGTGATTACAGGCTTTGCAGCCGCTCCTTTGATAGCGCAGGTCAAATATTACCTGGTACTGCTGTTCCCCTGCTTCGTCAAATAACTCTGAAAAAAAGTCAGAGAGTAGAAAGCGGCTGCAGTGGTGAGAGCCTTCCGCTGTGTCCTGCTGGCTGGAGACACCGCAGGGCAGGCAACACCAGCGAGGTACACAACCCAATGCAAATACAGACAGCAGGACAAGCCTGTAAATACTAAAGAGTCGGCTGTCTACCTGAGGCTTGTGTACACAGTTTCATCAAATGCCAACACGAGAACTTTGAACATCATGTCGCAAATCGTGTCAGTCTTCAGAGAGACTTCAACGTGAAAAATTCATGCAGAGTAACAGAGCTTTGATGTAAAAGAATGACTTTTTTTACATGCTGCCCCATTGGACCATTTGCACCCTATTAACATGACAGTTAAGACACTTATTTTTCTGGAGTTCTTCAGTGCATTTGAGGAGACCTTCTGAAATTCTGAGACCTTTCCCAATGTTGTGTGCTCATGAATAAACCAACAGAACAAGAACATTTGGTGATAGCAAAGATCTTGCGATGCCAGTTAGCACTGAATCACATTCAAAATGGAGTCACTTCAATTATAAATAAAGAGAGAAACCAGCAGGCAGACGTGCCATTTCCTCTGTAAATACACTTGAACTGCGGAACCCATGCAGAGTTGCGAAGACGTCTGACTCATTATTGGTCTAAGCCTTTTGAATGGGATTTGTGTGCAAGGGTAACAACCTGATGTGAACGCTTGATTTGACCTCACTACCTATGTGGCTGTCTTAGGCTTACACCTGCAGCAAGGACTCCCCTTTTTTTCCCAGAGCTCCTGTCATCTTGGATCCTTTGTTCGCCGTTGTGACCTTTCAGTTTCTTTCTGCGCAGTGGTGATTCCAGCCTGACCTATGAAACACAGACAACATTCATATTCGGAAACCTTTCTCAGTGATGACAAAAAAAAAAAAAAAAGAAAAATTCAAAAATCATGCTCATCATGCATACTGCTTTTAGTTGACTGAGACAGACACACAGGAATGTTTTTTTTTTCTCACATAAAGTTCATGCAAACACGAGCCATGCAGGCGGAGAGCAAAGGGAGCAATGCTCCTCCTTTTGTTCAGATTGACTTTAGAGTAGTTTGATCTTCTCATTACTCACTATGCTGCCGGTACTACTCACTCTTTGAGCTTTTATTTCTTTCAATTAGGCTTGTGCTGCGTCTTAACACCACTTCAACACTCGTGCGCAACTGAACTGAAGAACAAACACGTCACCCACCAAACGTATCAATATTTGCTGAAACTACTGTGCCATACGCGTGATATATTATGCAAGATGATGCAATACGCCGTGTGCCCATAAATGATGCACATTAGAATGACACATCCTTGCACTACAGCCATTATTAAAATGGTACAAATAAAGGGGTGATACAAAGGTGCAATCGAAAAACCTATGGCAGTTACATGTGCCGCTCGTCCATGTTTGCTGTTGTTCAATCCTTCCCCCGTCAGTTGTTTCATCAGAGTATCGGCAGAAAATGAAAGATTAATGTGCACCCTGTCCTCACCCAGTCATAATCATAACTCAGGACCTATAGCCTACAGCCTATGGTGTGTGTGTGTGTGTTTATTTGTGTGTGTGTGTGAATGCATGTGTAGAGAATACTGATAGTCATTCACAGCCCCTAATAGCTTTGATCTGAGCTCCTGACCATTTTCATCCAGCACGCCGACTGTACGTGGGCACTAATCAAGGTTACATCCATAACCAGCCAGACAGATAAGTCAATAGAAATGACGAGCTCCTTCGCTTACCTCATTCAACAATATACTGCATAACAATACACAGTGTCTATTTTTAAAGTTCCTGTTTTTTAATTATCATGTGGTGTCAGCTGTGTTTACTGCTTTATCAATAATGTCAGCACAATTCAGAGTTAAAAAATGCCTCTCTGTCTGCCGCCACAGAGTCCAACAAGACCAACATTTCTGTGTTGATAAATGTTCCCCTGTTGGAAATAAACAAATAAAATTACCCCAACAAATTACTTATCTATGACTTGTCATACATAAAGAAACAGTTTATTTATCATACTGCAGAGGTAATAGCTGACAAAAACCGCATTTTCCTCATTCTCTGCATTATGGTAATTTTATAGAACTGCAAATAATTGACACTTTGTGGTTCTCATTGCTGAAAAGATGTAAATATTTGAAAAGCATGTCGAGCTTTTGAACACAAAAAATAGACTTGTACATTTGTAACTTGCAAACCTAATGATCACTGTGGCAAGCTTTAAAAAAAACCTTTGCTGTAAAATGTCTTAACAAGTTTAACACAAAGCCTTCCCTTTTACACTCGTGTTCCTCAAACACATCCAAAACACTTACAATGTGTTAGCAGCTGGAGGCTTCCCGATACAGCTCACATCCACAGCTTGATGGTGCCCCATCTCCATCACTTACCAGGGGGAATGATTGGGAGCACTGTGCTAAACAAGACTCAGATTTAAAACTACGGTGCGCTTCAAGGGCCCCGAATCAATGCACTGGCATGTGAATGGAGAGCTGATTTGACCCACTGATGTCCGTGGGATACCAATCAGTGTCCGTATACAAGGGCGAGCGCAGGCACGAACACGCACGCCCGGAAAGCCATCTGCTGCTCACAAGAAGCTCTGCAAGAATTCTTCCTCTTCCTGTCTTAGTGAAGTCATTTCCACACAATTACCTGCACAGGGGCAAAATGAAAGGCTGGGATTGGCCCTGATGAACAGCAGTGGAGAAAACCAAGGTACCAGGGGAGCACTGTGGAATAACATTCAGTATAGATGTGTGTGAGATGCAAATGCTGTCACTTGCACCAAAGATGACAGGTGAGCAGCTGAGAGTGTTTTTTCACATGACATACATAGTCATTCCTGTCCAAAGAAAATCTTTCCTGTACGTGTCTGAAGGTTTGTAATTGGATACAACGCTTATTCTACAACAAAAATCCTTCCAACAGTGCTAACAGTAAAAGCAAACAAACAAATACTCTTAACAAACACAAACACAAACTCATTTGCCAAAACATATTACTGAACATATAGGTTAGCAACTGCAGTGGCTTTAGGAACTAAAAGCACTGTAGTCAACAACCATCAAAGAATTTGAATTAGCAGATATATTCTCTCATTTTTTTCAAATCAGCCTCCAAACACAAGCGCTCGCCAACCTTGCTAAAAGATGCTGATGCACAAGAGGCTTCTCTGGCACATTCCAAAATGCACTTGTCACAAGCATCATATTTCTTTCATTAACACACTTGGGCCCAGAGCAAAGGAGAGAAGGCGCAGGTCTAAAACCCCTCCACCCCCCCACCCACTGAAATCGAGTCACTCTGCATTCTCATTAGCACACAAAAGAGGCCTAATAAAAGGCTGACCTTGGCACTGCATTTTGAAGAAACCTGCTGGTTTGAAAGTCAAGGTCTCAGGAGCAGATAAGCAGTAGTGCATTTTAATCCCCACACTGCTGAGTGGGGCCTCTAGTTAAATAACTGCCTTTTCACCCTCTCTACACCCCCCCACCCCTTCCACAAACACACATACATACACACACACACACACACACACACTCACACACACAAACCCAGTTTCCGTTTGGCGGCGAGGATTTCTGTTTTGTCTGTGCTTTTCCTCCGCAGATCCCTCAGACCTCAGATCCAGCTATTGTGTGGTCCATATTGTGCCCGATTTAAGCTCAAATCTCACACACAACCTTGCTGGACTAAAGCGGCATATTCCTGTACACATCTTGAAAGGCCTCCTATTTTGAGTAAGGCCAGATTAGAAAACTTTGCAAGATGCCCCCCCCCCCCCACCACCACCTTTTTTTGAGGTCAGAGGAAAAGCTGCGCTTGGTCAGTTATGGTTGAAGCTCCAAAAGCAATTAATTTTTTTCCCCTCCGCACTCTGATACTCTTTTTTTGCCTAGCGCTTGGTTCTTAAATCCAAGGTTTCCACAGCAACCAGGCACAGGCTAGATGCCTACGTTTTATGCTATCTTGAATAATTCCAGCTGGTTCCTTGGACAGGTTAATCGCTCGTTAAAGATACAGTAAACAACGCTGCTGTGGTTAATGCATGCCATGAAATTCAGAGTTTTCCTGTCAATAATGGAGTTCACCACTCTTTGCAAGAACAATGGCTGGCTAAAGCCAATACCAATCCACTAGGGTGGCATTTTACAAATATTTATGCTGTTGCCTTTTTGACTCCTCCCTAACTAGAGAGAAAAAACACTGAAACACATGAGGCCTGTCTGTGTGTGTGTGTGTGTGTGTGGCAGTTTCTGTCTCTTTCTTCCCCATTTTTTCTCCCCCCAACTCTCCATCTCTCCCCTCTCTAACTTTGTTTGTGTCATGCAGATCACTCGTGGGCGGATGAAGATACCGCTCTCGTTTTCAGAGCCGCCGCGGAAATGTTGCATGATGCAAAGCAGATGAATAATGTGAAAGAAACAATGTGGCGACACATTCATGAGTGATCTGTCACCAGGACACCTAATTGTGCTTTAATGCTGGGGAAAATAAAGTATACTGAGGCGAATAAGAAAGAAAAACAAAAGAAAGAAAGAGAAAGACAAACCCATGGAGCTCTATTTGGGTTGGGGTTTTAGATGGAAGAGTCTTTGGGAGGTACCTTGAGCCAAACTCCCACCACTGCTTTCTGCTCTCAGCTCCTTCACTCTCATTACTCAGCAGATTTCAAATGAGTCTCCTAATCTGCATTAAAGCCTCGCAAAGGATGGCAGCAAACATGAAGGGAACCCGATTCCAACCAAGGCACTCAAGCCTGGAGTGTGAAGTACCTTTGCCTGCCACACTCTGATGCCCAGAGCGATGCTGGCTTTAGGGTAGGGGAGAGAGAGAGGACTGAGGTGTGGTGATGGTGATGGTGGTGGTGGTGGTGGTGGTGGCAAGGGTGGGGGTATTACGTAAGATCTGAGGAATGAGCTTTTTAAACCCAGGGTCTTGATTCGAGATCAGTGCGCTTTGACCTTTCTGCCAGATGGCATTACAGTGGCTGAGGTCTGGAGCCAAGATGCTGAGGGAGATGCAGAGCCTCTGGGCACTGACAATTGGCATCCTCTTCCCCGCTAGCTCACTAGCATCGTTCAGCTATGGGTTTGACACCCGGCTTTCCCCCCGATACATCAGCTCACAAAGTTATATAAAATGACCGCAGAACCGGCTGAGGTCAACTAAACTACCAAAACAACCAAGAGTGTTCAGACCGGGGGGAAGGTGGGCAGGGGGTACTGGAGAGTATGCATTGCACTGCAGGCGGAGTAACAGTGTGCTTGCCTTGTTGCACTTCTGGAGAAAATCTCATCCCCAGCAGCTGCCTCTCTGACTGAAAGGTGTTACCAACGGAAGTCTCTCACCTCCAAGCTGATTTCCAACACCTGATATCACTGCTTGTGTACACTTGGGACATGAGCACAAAAGCAGATAGATACCTTTCTTTCTTTTTTTTAACTAGTCCTAATCTCCCTCCAGCAGTTCTAATGCCAACAAATTGGTTGTAATGTGTTTGACCTTAAAAACAGCAGCAGTCAAATGAAAGCACACCTGGTGCCAGCTTATGTGATTACATGCGCAACAATATAAGGGGCTCACACTGCCCCCTAAAAGAGGATTACGATGCATTTTAACATATGTTCCGCGTTGATCCCTAGTCATGGCGTTATGCAGGAGGTGACAAGCCCAGAGCAGCTGCCGACAACAAACAGCCCCGTGCAGCGACCCCAGTCATGAGAACACATACTGCATAATGCATAGGACCAAACAAGAGGCAATGGGAGGAAGAAAGGAGGGAGGAAAACATGGAGCGTGACAGACTATGCTGTCCACTTTGAAGCCCTGTCGTCTCAAGTATGAGCAAAACATACAGAACCTGAAAAAAAACAAAACAAAACAAACACAAATGAAAAAAGAAATCATACGGACACAGCACACTGATGAGTTGCTTATTTTGTCTTGCCAAATTCGTGTGGTGAATGTAACTGTGTGGGATCTGGAATGTCAGACTTCAGCAACAAATGAGACTTCAGTGGCGCTAGCAGCACATCATTCACAAAGAGGTGAAATGAGAAGGCATGAGGAAGGCAATTAACATTTAAAAAGGAAGGTGCAGCTCATTGGTGATGGGGGCGACGCTACAGCCTCGGTGAGCAGTGTGCCGCTTGGCAAATATTGAACAAGTTCCACACTCATGGAAATGACTGACTGCATAGAGGGGATGGGGGGTTGCTTAATGTTTCAAATGTACAGCCCAAGCATGAACAATGAAGGGGAGGCTCCACTGTGCTACAATGTACAAATCAAGTCTGAGTTTGGACTGATCTGTGAGTAACCAATAGAAGGCTTTTAGAATTATATGCACAAACAAATGTAGTATAATGTAGCTTAGCTTTAGCAGATACAAAGGCAGATGGATTTTCTGATTGTGAGCTTTTCAGAAACTGGGACCTGAGTACATAAATGTCATGAAAATGGCAGAATTGAACTGACTGCTCATTTTGATCACACATGAAAAATGGAGGAGAGATGACTTCTACATAATAGTGTGGGATCTGTTCTGAGTATTACTTGGAGAAAATGGGCTTTTAATAGCCCAGAGGTATGACTTCAGCCTGAGAGAATCATTCACCATGACTTGGAGAAAAAATGTGTTGCATTACAGTAACTTGTTGATGGGAAGTAACACTATAATCAATCCAGCTGACAGCCTCTCATGTGGATAGTCAAGAATTTTGTCCTTAGAGTGGCAAGAAAATCACTATAGTCACGTCCTATACTTCTAAATGAAAGCAAAGACCAGAAGGGGCAGAAGGACTTTTTC
Source organism: Tenualosa thibaudeaui (assembly GCA_027481765.1). Classification (NCBI taxonomy): domain Eukaryota; kingdom Metazoa; phylum Chordata; class Actinopteri; order Clupeiformes; family Clupeidae; genus Tenualosa; species Tenualosa thibaudeaui. The sequence goes on along the minus strand of JAIFZK010000010.1, from coordinate 879,183 downwards.
CAGTGATATGTGGCAGAAGGAATAGCTCTGTGAAGGAGTCACTTGGTCTCTTTCCTTTGTCCTTCCCTGCCCTGGTCTGAAGGACATCCAGGAGATCCTCGGCCTGTGCAATCAATCAGTGTTCTCGCGGAGCGACAAACCTCTTCTTGATGGGAGGGATGGCCCCACCGTCGCCACCCCCAACCACCACCTCAACGTTACCCTGCCTGTCAAACAACACAGGCTAATCCTTGACAAGAACAGAATTTGTTCAGGTGATTGAAAGAAGAAATAAAAAAAGAGCAGTGAAGTGCTAAAGTCAAACAGAAGTCTGTGAATGCTTAGAAGGTGCTGGGGGTGAGAAACATGGCTTGGATCAAGAGGCACCAATCAGACGCACACAGACACACTTTTTGACGGGAGTCAGTGCCTACACAGTTGTGCACACAAGCCCTATGGATACAAGCTGTGACACAAGCCACTGTTTAAACCGCCTGCCTCCAAACATCCAGGTGAGGCTGTCAGAGCACTAAATAAAAGCCAAAAAAAAAAACCCACAACACTGGCGGGGCGCTGTGGGACCCAATCACAGCATCTCAGGGGTTAAAGTGTCTGGATGGGAAAAACACTCGGCCATGATGGGAGAGAGAATCCCTTGAGAGACAAGCTGAGGGGCTTGCGGCAGCTATAGAGGTGATGTGGGAGACAGAGGAACAAAGGCACTTTTACAAAGAGACAGAGACAGAGAGAGAGAGAGAGAGAGAGAGAGAGAGAGAGAGAGAGAGAGAAATGGAGTGGGCGCTTTATTTTGCACTTTTCACTTCTGCCTGAATTCATGTGAACGATGCAGAGATTTGCCTCGTCTGTGCCACCAAAGTTCGGTCTCCATTTTGTCTTTTCTTCCCAAGAACTGGCATGCTGTATTGTGCTCTTTGTCTGTATGGGAAATACTTGCATTCCACTCCACAAAATTTGCTTAAAGCAAAGAATCTAATGTTGGTGTCTAAATTGACTCCATTGTGTATAGAGGGAAGTGAAGCAAAACATTCTGCTGAACAGTCTTCAGCTAAACCTTGGACTAGTTAAGGCTATGTGTGTATGGGTGTATGTGTTGCCTGGTGATTCATTTAATCCAATCCCTGTGAATGTAGTTCAAAAGCAGACATGGATTACCAGTATATATTTTGCCTTTTCCATTAAAAGCAGAGGCACAAAAAAAAAAAAAAAAGAAAAGTAATATACTGCAAATAAAATAAAACAGTTGATACAGAATCGTCTTAAATTGCTAAAGATGCCAGAATGTCATAGGCGGGGAAAAAAATACACTAATCTGAGGCCCAAACTAAATTGTGCTCTCTGAAATGCAGCAATTGTGTGCAGAGGAGAGTGCATAGTGGCGAATTTGTTTTCACAAAGAATCTTTTTCCACATTGTGCTTGGCCCTCGCTTGTCATATTATAAGAAATTGCTTGGGCCAAGATAACCTTTCCCGCAAACCGGTCAGGAAATCCTCTTTTATCAGGCTGGCAAAAGAAGGAACTGTTTTTTACAGCCACCTCCAGATCCCCTCAGTGATGGGTGGACAAAAAGATCATGGCTAGAACAAGCTGGAGAGAGAAGTAATATTTCCTTGGAGACAGTAATATAATGGCTCGGATCTTGGCTGTGATAGATTTTTCTTTGACGCTGTGCAAAGAAAATTCCCATACTATCAGGATTCCATCTGTAAGTGCAAACAATGGCAAGACGGGTCGGCATCTAGTTTATTTGTTTCACGTTTGTTCTCCATTCCCGGTGGGTAATAGTTTGCAGAGAAGTGTCATTGACTAAAACAGACAAACATTTAAGCTGAGAGGTGCCCTGACTGTAAAATAGTCTCGGAAGCCAGTGTTATCGATTTCTTGTCCTGGGTACACAAACAGAGGACCGGGAGAAGAGTCCCATCTTTATCTCACCTTTCCATCGCTATGGTGACTGATAGGCTTGCAAAGAAGCCCTTGGCTAACGCTTTTGTCCTGGATATACATAGGAGGCCTGTATCACTGACTGTGCTCTCCACTAGCCTGTCTTCACTGAGGTCATAGTTATCATTGCTAACAAATGGACTGATTCTATCACAAGTGGCAGCTCAGCCCTTCTAAAAAGCTGGGCAATTCAGAGGGATAGCATGTGTTTAAAAATCAGATCTTTGCTAGAGGCCATGGCTCACAACCACATATATGCAATGAATGCTAGAGTACAATGTAAATGTATTCAAATTTATGTAAAGAAAACTACAAACTAAGAGCCAATGATGGGCATGTGAACTCCTTCCCTTGATGGGTGATGCACATTTTCACACTGAGTTCCAGGGCCAGTGAAGACACTTGAAAACTAGGCCAGCCAATCTAGCATAATAAATATGTCAAAAAACAAACAAATGTATCTTTTGTATTGTATATTTATGTGTACTTGTATGTACTGTTCCACAACGTCATCATGCTCTTTTTCTGACAGGTGCTATTCCAGTTGCCAGCCAATCAGTAGATGGAAACATTTTGATAACTTATGCAAGAAGTAGAAGTAAAGATTTGAAACAGCTTCAGTGCTAACAAGAAAATGTTGATACATAAACTAAGAGTCCACCTGAGCGAAAGACAAAGAATTAATGATGAACAAAGAAATGTCATCAAGCTCTCATGAGAGCGCAAGAAAATACAAAAATAGAATTGCTAAGCAAAAACCCCATAAAGTGTGCTGTAGTTTAAGCATACCAGTCAGTTCAGACATAAAGTGTGCTGTAGTTTAAGCATACCAGTCAGTTCAGACATAAAGTGTGCTGTAGTTTAAGCATACCAGTCAGTTCAGACATAAAGTGTGCTGTAGTTTAAGCATACCAGTCAGTTCAGACATAAAGTGTGCTGTAGTTTAGGCATACCAGTCAGTTCAGACATAAAGTGTGCTGTAGTTTAAGCGTACCAGTCAGTTCAGACATAAAGTGTGCTGTAGTTTAAGCATACCAGTCAGTTCAGACATAAACGTAGTTATATGTGGGCTATAAGTGTGAATTTATTTAGAAAATAATAATTTTCAAAACTAATATTTAAAAGTAATAGAAATTCCGAGATAATAGAAATCCATCCATCAAATCATCCAAAAGGCTTCCCTTCTAAAAAAATAAATAAATAAATAAATTCACAAATATTACATGAACATAAAATCAAACTTACATGCAAAAACATCAATTTCTTGAGGCAGCTCAATTCCTGCGAAGTAAACCTAATGGAAAGCGACTCAAAGACAGGCACTGTCATTCTCACACACCACTCTCACTTCATTCCCTGAGTTGGAGGCATCTCACTGGGGCCAGGGAGACCTGTCAAGCACTTGGAGAAAGCTTGCCGCAAAGCAGAACAACTCAATTTGCAACAAGAAGCCATCAGGAGAATAGAATGAAATAAATAAATATATATTTTGTAAAGCCCCAGGAATGGGCCACATTGAATGAGACACCTGTTTCCACTTGAACAACATGGTGACAGGTAGAGAGGGGAGGCATCCCCCAGTGGAACATGGCCTTTAAATTGGGTACATGATGATGGAGTTGTGACAGTTAGGGAAGGAGATGCAGAAACCATTTTGTGGGTCTCCTTTCCACCCCAAGTTCCACCGCAACAGCAAATGAATTGCAGTAAATTAGGCCCCCACAACAAGGGTGGGGGCTGTCGGTGCGACAGGTTAATTGTTTCTAACATGTGGCAGGTGAAGACAAAGGTAACCTTGTGCTGTGTTTTATGGACCATAAACACTAGCAAGCAACATTGTAACATCGTAACAAAGACATTTGGCTGCTTCATAAACCACAGTGGCTCATCACGCTGCCCTGACATAGATAAAGGGGACTTTTTAAATTCTACTCAGGAGAAAATTCCTGTCGCTGGGGTGGCCTAAGTGCAGATACGTCTGGAATTGAAGAGGGCTCTAAAAGCATCCCAGCATGTAAGCGGAAAGTCTAACGACAGCTTATGCTCTGTTACTGACACGCACACAATGCAGCCTTTTAGACCCCCCACCCAGGTTCATTATCTAAAAGTACTAATTGAAAAATGAAACATGAATGCCAAAGGGTTTTATTTCTTTCTCTGCATTAACTTTTGTCTGGTAAGCCTACTTTCGGCCATTTTAGCATAGGGGCACAACACACCCATATTCATAACAACCAAATCAGCAAAGGAATCCCACCTGCTGAGCAGAAGGGTCATTGAAAATGCCTGGAGTCAAATGCAAAGCTAAACGCTCATCATGTACTGACAATTATGCTCTCCTTAATAAGTCATGATGTGTGAGATTAGATCAAGAGCTTTTGACAGTGAACAGCTTGTTAAAAAAAGATAATCAAAACTGTCTGTCAGTGAAGCACCAAAGCATTAATTTCCATCCACGATCTGCGAGACACTCAGAGCTGTGAGAGCTCGTTTTCATGGTGCGTCGTGATGAGAAAGAAGCAGAATGAAATAGATAACGATGGAGGCTGCCCCTCCACAAAAACAGAGCAACCAGTCTCGCCTGCATTATTTTCTCTTAACATCAAAATTTTTTTCTTTTTTTTTTGTTATTGCTTTCCAAGCCAAAGGATCTCCAGTCATCATCATATTCATAAGCAAGGGGCCAACGGAGTGGGAGTGACCTTGACGCCATTCCACAAAGTGCTTATGCACGCCCCAGAGTCAGTGAATATCAAAGGGGACGCCGTGCTCCTGGAGATCGGCCCGCAGACATCACACTGCTTCCGTCACAAGCCCTCGGGCCAAAGCAATGCTTAAGATCCCATGACGCTCTCTGGGGACAAAATTAGACATTGCTAGAGCTCTCACTTGCGTGCACGTGCGCACGCTCAGAATTAGAATCTGCAGTGACTCCAGACGTTGTTTGATGAGCCAAAGAGACGTTCAAAAAGGCAGAAAGCAAACATCACAGAGTCCACCTGGTCGACAGCATCATTCCAACACATAAGGGACCTTAAACAAGGGCAATACCCCACATAAAAAGTGATGTGCATACATAATGTTGCAGCTCTTTGAATCCAGCCTTATTTACACCCTATATTTTTAGCCTGACACAGAATAGCAGTGTTAGGGCAACAATGGTGAGTGGTGGCCTCACTGCAATGGCTCTCTCCATGTATTTGAAGTCTGTGAAGGGAAAAAGCTTTCAGTGACATAAGCCAAATACGAAGGGCAACACATTTGCGGTCATTTCAGCTTTTGCACCCCTGGAAAAGCAGACAGAAAGCACCAAATCTGGTGGAGCATCAAATGGTCTTTTAATGAAAGATGTTTTCTGCATCAGGACATCATCGAGGAATAAGTGAGTCATGGGAGGATGTGAAGAATGTAATAGATATTGATGTTTTCAAAGGGAGCTCAGGACAGCGTGAGGTGTGCGCTTGTGATGAAAAGTTTGCTTTTGGCAAGATCGACCCCATGCTGCTATAGGAGGGGATCGAGGGCCTTGTTTTCCCACATGCAAATGCGTCAGTGGACCCGTTCCTCTCAATCCACTGTGCAGCAAGTGGCAGTGTCTGGCATTAGGGCCATTATTAAAAGCGACCGTTCCTCTCGTGCGCCACCACATTTATTCCGCGCCGTCGTTCTGCTTCTGTCAATTTATGGCACTCTGAGGAGCACACCTGATGACCAGGGAGAAAGCTCAGCCTTTCCCAGGCCCTGGATTCTGCCATGTCAGCTCGACTTGTCAGGGACACATAAAGCTGAATTTACATTATTTATGAGCCGGCCACTGAAACTCCCCTGTTAATTATTTCCCCAAATTTCCATAAAAGGCCTCACAACCATGTCTCGCTGCTAAAGCCTACTTCCAAGTCTTATCAGAGGTGGATGCAATAACAAGGACAAAGTTTTTGCTATGGCTTTGTTTATGCCATTGACTGATGCTGTTAACTTACTGATGGCGTTTCCCTCCCTTGCTAGCTGGTGATGTTTAGGGCCAAATTTGCGACACTCAATGTGAAAATGGTTTCCTAGGTTACTTTTTCCCTCCATCTAATCACAGGGTGTGCCAACTATACAGCTCTGAACAACCTCTCTGGGGCAGAAGTGACAGATTGAATTAGGAAACTCGGGGAGAGCTAATTCAAAATAGCCCGGGGCCACGCTGCAACAAGTTAAAAGAAATGAATAATCAAAACAAAAACACGCCTTCTTTCTCATCCGAGCAGGATGGCTCAATGTCATCCTCCCTGTTCGGTGAATCAAATTTTAACTCTACATATCCACTTCGAATCCCATCACGCTCTCCTCATCTCTCTCTCTCACACTCACTCTCTCACTCATTCACTCTTTCCCTCTATCCCTCCCTCCCTCTCAACACCTCAGCTGGCCTACCTCACATAAACATATTTAGAAACACCAACAGAAGGGGAGGGAGGAGGGTGGCAATATGAAGGATGAGACTAAGAACATGAGATCCACTGAAGTGCATCCAGAAGCAGATACACTCAATGTGCAGCGATGTTATGATAATGTAACATTTCCAATGAATAGCAACATCAATAAAAACCTAGGCTACTTGAAGTTCTTCAAAGCACTTTTTCTTTGGCCACTCTGGAAATATAAACAAGCTGTATTTTGTAGTGGGAAGCATTTCACATTTCTGAGCAAATGCATTTGATATTTTTGCCAAAGCCCATTAGTTTAATGTGCTTGCATACTTTGCAATTTATCATTCCTGAAATGCTATGGTCTTCTTGGCCAAGTCTTAAAGAGGGAGAAAAAAATATATATTTTAAGGGACTTCCTGGAGAAAATAAGAGATGAAAACAGCAAGGACTCCCTGCTATGATTATGATCTGACCAAGTCTGCATATGATTAAGATACTGATGACATGTTGAGTATGAAGTAGGTCTATTAGCTTTCTGCCAGGTCAAGAGATTCTGCATACTATGATCACTCATTACCATTTCACACCATCCTTGGAATGTCAAATGCTTGCTGTCAGTGGGCTGTTTTCAATTTTTTTTTTTTTTTTACCGACTTTAATACAACATGTAGTAAAACATGATTTGGTCGGGTACTAAGGCAAAGGCTCTGAGTGGTTATTTTTTTTTAGGCTGGCCTGCCAGCTGCACTGGGATAGTTGTCCATCTTAATCACATTAACATATTGCTGTGTAATCACTTTGTTTTTTGGGGGGCAGTGCAGAAAACCAGCATATAAATAAATAAACAGTACACAGCATGTAACCTGCAAAGTGAGCAACGCAGAGCATTACTTACAGCCTGCATAACACAACAGAATTTTCATGCCTTCCCAGATGTGTGTGCGTGTGTTCAAACTTAATCAACTTACAGGGAGCCTGTTTTATCAACATAATTGATGGCTGATACTGCGTAATGCACAAATGTTCTGTGAAATAAGTATGTATTTATCAATAGGAACAGTGCCGCCTGCTTCCCCCAGAGCACGCTTTTAAATAATGTCCCCACTCCGCGAGTCTCACACAAGAATAATCAGTCCCTCCTTAAGCAGAGCTGGCAGAATGATTTATTTTCACTTTGGTGCCTAGATTGGGGTTTTAATGTATTTAACAGATTGCATCCCACTCTCAACATGATGCAAGAGAGAGACAGGACCTTGTGGTTTGCCTGCATGACCCTAAATTCATTTTAATATTTGACAAATGAAATACACTTAGCCAGAAAGACCTGAGACATCGGTGAGATCTAGAAATTTATGATGGACTAAAATGAGCTCACTTGCTGGGAGGCTTTGACAGAGAGGGTCTCTCCTGAGGTATGGGATGTGTCATACCAGTGGAGAGGTAAGGTCACCCCCCACAACTCTAATGTGTCACACTCAAAGCTTTTGCTATCAGCTAAAGTAGATACCTACTGCACTGAGCACAACTGGCCATTTTAAAAATGTGTTTACTCAACACAGTGACAGGGTTTTCAGATGGATGAGTGAGGTAGCGAGAGAGAGAGAGAAAGGCATTGAAAAATGCAAATTACATTAACTTCATGCTAAGCAATCTTTCATACAGTGGCACTGATATTATATGCAATAGCCTTATAAAGCGTAATACTATTCAAAATAAACAAATAAAGAAGCAGCCTTTGTAACCGAGTGTCCAAATGCACATTCTATTAGAGGTATTTTGTGCCACTCACAACTAATGAGGCTGATCTGTGAGAATCTGGACCACCATTCATTATCATTAGAAACCCTGATGCCGCTCTGAATGCATACATATACACTGCAAAAAGGAAAATGTGGCCTGTTGATCGTAGACTGGTTGTTGTGGTTACTACTACTATTTGGTATGCATTTGCAATTCCACCATTCTTACTTTAACCAAGTAATTAATCAGCATTGATTAATTACTTGGTTACCTAAACAACCTAAAAAGGAAAAAAATATCTAAGAAAGATAAAGAGTTAAAAAAATATATATATATTTTAAATTAGTTTAACTTTCAAGTATATATCGCTGTGCTAGTGCTAACCATGTCCTAACCAAGCTAAAGCTAATTCCCCCAGTGATGGAGCTCTGTAAGAGGCCATTATTAATCAAGTAAACGGCTAGGTAAGGGTTGCCCTTTAAAGTCCCAGCCTGTTCCTCTGGAATTGATGGCTATTAATATTTTATACACAGAAGTGCAGCGTCACAAATCAATCTGTCGCTCCAATTAGGTCAAATTTATTAAACTGGTGGTCAAGCGTCGATTCAGTTAATGTAGATTGCTGACATCGATGCAAGGAGCTATTGGGAGAGATTTATGTGGAGAACATAGCTGTTGCTCTGTGTTCTCCCTCTGCCAAGCACCATCCAATAGATGGGGTGCCATTCTACTGCCATTCCTCTCATCTCTGCAGCTGGAGAAGGTGCTTACGCTCTCGATTTGGAAAAAGCAATGCAACACACAACACCGGGCAAAGCACATTTACGGTAGCGGGGGGTGGGGGGTTGTCTAGGCGTTTACAGGCTGGGCTGCCTTCATGAGTGGAGTCAGGGTGTTAAACAGATAATTCTAGCATGTACCAAGGCAGCAGCATGTCATAAATATGCATGCTAGTTTGCCCATTCATGGAAGGCAGCAAGGCCTTGCCATTGTGGAGCTCACTGCAGCTCGCATCCATATGCTCATGTTTGTAAATCCTAAGAGCCCTAGTACACAAATGGACCATTGGGTGACAAATAAGAAGACTGTAATTGCTTTGTATTCCGTACTCTGAAACTATATAAGAAACTGACATAATACACAATGCCCATCTTGACTCTTGATATAGTATCAAATCACCATAATATCCAATGACAAACACAACCTAAGCCTTCCATGAAATACAATTTTGCATATGAGAATGAAATAGCTCATGACAATGTGTTGCTATCACCGTGAGGCACTTCACATAGCTATTTCCCTTAGGGATTTTTTTTATCCGTCGGTTAAATAATAAATAAATAAATGCCCAAAAACACGAGAGCCTTGGAGAGATGGCTCTGCCCCAGGTCACAGGAGCTTTTGCGGATGAAGCAAGAGGCACGATGCACTGGCACTGCTGCCCGGGCTCCTTGTCTGAGAGGATTAACCTTTGCACAGCGCCTGTCTCCATTAGAGGGTTTCCTCGTTCACACAAACATACATACATACATACACACATGCACACCTGGGAGGTGAGGGCTGCCAATCTGGAGCGATTCCTCCGGGGCACCGCCCACCTTGTCTGAGCTCTGCGAGGGAAGCAGACATGTATCCCGGCGGGCGCTGGAGCCGACCAACAAAGCTGCCCAAACAGCTTGGACCAGTGTGGTATTTGCAGACATATACAGTTCACAACAACAGCCGGCAGCAGCTACGTTCAAGAGGGGACCACTAAATGCCAGCATTCTTGGGGCTGAGGGTTGAGTGGAGGACTTGAATTATTCAGCCGCATGGGCCATTTAGTGGCGTTTTAACCCCTATGATGAAAATGGATAGGTGCTTATTACACATCATTTTTTTCCCCCTGAGAGGTGATATGCTTTACGGTGTACTGCACGCTCAGTGGTTTCATGCCTATGCACCAACTTGCTATGGGGTGAAATTTACACACACACTTCATGGTCATTCTGAGAGCTGTTCAAACTACAGCACCCATATATATATATATATATATATATATGGCACTGTTCTCATCTGGCATGTGGTGTAACTGTGGTGTAACTACAGAGGGAGCCAAGAGAGTCTTCATTCTAATGAGCCACTTAACGTCAAAGTGATTATAAAGCTGGTAAATTAAAGAAGCATAAAATGTTGGCCTGTGTGCCTTAAAGTGGCAAAACATAGCTCTAAAACTTGTCAAATCAACCTAAACATGTCCAGTTTATTAAAGTTCTACACACACATCTAGGTTAGCTGACATACTCAGGCAATGTTTGCGAGTTTAATGTCACTTTTACAAATGAAAGCCCATGTTTGATGGCAAAGGGGCCGTGAATGATGAGTACAAATTTTTTTTACCATAGACTGCAGGTAGCCTAGCGACTTCCACATGGGCCTAATACTTCACTTGATGGAACTGTCTGTCAATAGTCACACTACTTCCCCTTTGCTCACCTGAGTGCAAGTGTGGCCTGCAGCTAAGACAGTTAAGCAAATAATCATTTTGCACATATGCCTAAAAGTCCTAAGTACATTCATTATCTTGAAAAGACTGTAGGCCAATGCCTAATGTGAAATCAAAACTCAAATTTCAAATATAGCCTACATACAGTATCTTTTGTAAATCTGTCTATCATAGAGAGGACATGATTCTTATCTTATAGCCTAATTGACACGAGCAGAACCTGGAGAGTAGCAGTACCCATTCTTGAGATTTACAAGGCATATTAAAGAAATGAAACGTCTATAATGTAGTAAGTCTCCTGTGATGTTCAGAGTTACCATATTCCATAGAAATGTGTCATTTGAGGCTAATTTAAACAGATTACTGTACAATTTTTCTAATTACTCATAATAACATAATTTTATAAGAATAATTGCATTTAAACATTTTAATTGCTTGACAGTCCTGTATTATTTACAAAGCTGACCACATAACCCCTGAGGTCCATCACTAAATAAACCAGACAGGTGCAAAGTGTTGAAGTTGAAGTTTTAGACTTCAAACCTGGATGACATGAACTCATTGTCTCTATATACACACAAATCGTATTTTGCTTCTCCTGCCCACCAGTTGGGGTTGCCTAGCTATTGAGACCAAAGGCAGCGGCACCTCAAAGCAGGTGGATGAGATGCAAAGTGAAGGCGCTTAATTGGCTGCACATTAGCCAAGCCTCTGCGGACCCATAGGTCTGTGGCATTTAGACTGCCTTACAATCTGCCCCATTACCTCTGATTTATAGGTTCATCACCCTTATATGCGGAGGGCATCCTTCTCATTTACTCATGGCCCTGTGTCTCCCGGATTACCTGCTGTTTCATCTCCACCCAGCTTCCCAGGGTTGACCGCCACCGTGTCATCGTTGCAGATAAACAATTGGCCAGTGTCAACATCAGTTCTTAAACTCCCATCCGAATAGGTTCCTCTTGATGAGAGCTGGAATCACATGGGCAGAGGTTTATCTCATCTTGTTTGATTTAATGAAGCACTCGCACTCCGTGGCTAATTTGGGAGTGGTAATTAATTAGGGGCCGCATTCTAATTGTGACTGGAGGAGAGACATTTTTTGGGTATTCTGGAGGAGTGATTCTGATTCAGTAGCACCCTTCAAAAACACCACGCATGCACACAGACACACACACACACACACACACACATACACACAAACACCACAAAAAATCTGAAGCATGATGCTGACTAACTCATCAGTTCAGCACTTGAAGGATGTTTAGCATTTCAAATCTAATCAGTGCTGCCCGTTTGTTTGAGTGGCAGCTTGGAAAAGTAGTGTGATGTGGATGGAGAGGGAATGCACTTCCATCTATGATCTGCCATTATGCACTCATTTAGATTCAGTGCAGTGTTAATACATCTGGCATCACATGCATTGTTGATTATGACTTAATAAGCTGTATTTAACTCTACAGAAATATATGAAGGCTGCATTTATATCTTCTAACACTTTCCAGCTGTAGGCTTATGGCTGTCTGATATTTTGCAGCCCAAAGACTCTCCAGAGTCCTTGCACATTCAATCAATCCTTCAGAGATGCAGCCTTCTGCTGCATTTAAATGTTGGATATTATGTAAACAGTGCATTTTCTTCTCGTACATCATGTCTGAGGCTGCTGCATGTCATGCAATTACAAACTGACTGACAAACCACCACACACGCACACAAACTGCTCTGTGTAACCCAATAATGTGTTGGTCTGTGGGCAGAAGTGACTTTTTCTCTCTCTCTCTTTCCCTCAAAAAGAGCATGGTAATTTACGGGAGGCTGTTAATATCTGCAGATGACGACGATGTAAAGGAGCACTTATCCTTCGAAAAACCCTCACACAATTTTATCATCACACACACACCTGTGAAAGCATACCACGGCATCTGTAAAAGCATTCGAAAGAGATGAGAAGGAATGAATGGCATTTTTCCAAATAAACACACACAAAGAAAATAATATATATATATATATAAACATTTGAACAAAATTGAGGTCTTGTAGAATACATCCGAGGGGTTGTCAAAGCTGGATTGCACAGAGGCAATACAAAGGAAAAAAGGGGGAAATGGCCAAGGGAATGGGCTGTGCTTAGAGGAAAGACAAGCAAATAAACAAGTTGTGTCACCAGATTTCATTATTCATCCTTGTCTTCTCTGATGCCCATTCAAGGACATATCTCCATCGGCTTTGTGTGACACTTCAATGCAGTTGGACCATTTTCCATTTTGGTGTTCCATGTGTGCAGCAGTCATCTCATATCATCCTATTTCCTCTGTAAAGCCTGTATACGTGACCAACTAGCACAGTAGGTCCAAGAGCCATGTGGTTTGCAGCATGTCCAAAGATCTGGCCAGTTAATCAGGCAATGCTGATCTGAGGACGGTAGGTAAAGCTTGGGTGGTGGTTCTGGTAAGAGGCTCAAGTTGCTACCCACACTAGCAATTGCATGTTTTTTAAATAGGGATGGGTGGATGGATTTAAGAGTGAATGACTAAATGCATAAATAAATGCAACTTTAGATCTGTTCTACAGTTATTTACTTACTGTACATATTTCTACATATTCAGGGTGAAGTCAGAAATAAAAATCTCTATGAAGCAAAATCAGACAAGTCCAAAATAAAGCCTTTCGCTAATCCAAAACTGCTGCGGCAGAAAAACTGTTTAGCTCATGAACATTAGTTTCTCACTAAAGCAGAAAAACCCCTCATTAGAAGGCCTTGATGAACTTATGCTGCAGCCCATCATAAATCATTCAGCAGAGGTTGCCACAATTACTCGGCAGCAAGCTGAACGCCCTGAAAAACTGCCATCATGCCCTGGACAGCTCTGAAATATGTGGCCCTGATCACTCAGGAGAACTGTCCTTCAACAATGGGTCCTTCAATGCCAGCTGGAGTGTGTGTTCTCATTGTTAATTCATTAGGCAGTGCTTAAGACTTAGATCGTCAAACAGAGACTTTGGAGCACGTGTTTGAAGCTGCTATCACCTATTTTGTAGATGCATGAAAGATAAATGTGTGCTGGGTTAGTCACTGTGCTTCCAGCGGAACTAGATGAAGTACATAAGAGACAATCTAGAGATTATCAGGCCATTAGCATAGATGACAGATAGAATCCAGAATTGACCTTTAAAGGAATAAATAAAATTGGCACTTATTCCCAGAAACTAATCACTGTATCATTTATCTCATATTCTGCAGTAAAAGAACCATCTTAAATGTATTAAATGTATGTAGGAGCCTGTTATGACAACAGCAATGTGTTGTGAGCATAGCAAAATAATAAAAAAAAATTCATTTCTCTTTTTCAGAGAAAAAAAAATACTTTTATTAGTATGCCTCTTGTGTCTGTCTTGGTTCCTCTCCAAATGACTTGACATGAATGCCTACTCTAGGCACAAGTTAATATGCAAAGTTATGAAAAGGTGAGAAAAATGAAACGGAGCCTGTATATTAATGGATTGTTTAGTGAAAATACCCAGACTATCACTTTTCCTGACTAGCAAAAGCTGCAGAGAAGGGAAGACATCAAGGTAATCATGGGAGTATATCAGCATTCAATATCCAATCAAATAGTCATTTTTGCATCTATTCCTCCTCAGACACACTCAGATAGAATCTTGGATCTGAATTAGGTATTTATGCAGTGCAGTTGATATACCAAGAACTTCAGTATGAGAGAGGGCAATATCTTAACAACTTCAGTCTAGAATATGACTTCATATATGACTCAATATGACTAACATCACAGTGCATAGCTTCTTCTATTGATTCATTTAGGCTATATAATGTAAGACAATACATACATCTCTTCTGTGTCTTACTGAACACAAGTGTGACAAAACATCTAGTATATGCTTTGTTTCTTTCCACACCCATCAGCAGAGCATGATTTGTGGGCATATTGCCCTGGTCTGTGAAATCTGAAGGGGCTGGTATTTGAGAGTCTCTGACAAAAACAAGATGTGGCTATGGACAAATGTGTATGAGAGTAGATCTATCTGGCTGTTATGAGAAACGTGGCGTTGCCATGTGAACATGTGCTAATGGCAAAGCCAGCAAGATACACGCCTGTGATGAATGCCGATATATGCATTAACCATGTAGCTATTTGACCCAAGGGTGTCAAGACTGGCTTGTCGTGGAAAATCTCTCCTAACAAGGACAAAGGTATTATTGGCAAGTGGAATGTCATGATTATAAGACATTAATCTAAGCATTAAGAACAGTTCTTCACCTGTATGTTTATACAGGGTTGTGCAAACCTACAAACACATTATGTATCGTGACTATGTATTGTGAAGTCACCATCTATGTTGCCCAGAAATGCTATATTGTAGAGAAATATGACTACCACTGTATTGACTATTTAAAAGAGAAGTTGGGATTTAGTCAGCAAGATACAGTATATGCGCTAATTTAGCTAATTTGTGTAGAGGGTAAACAAGGAACAGGGCATTGCAGAACACCTGCCTTTCCTGAACGGTGGCAGTTCTGAGATTTGATTAAACAAATCTGAAATCCAAATATGAACTAAAGGCTTTCTGAGTTTGCTTAATTAAGTGCCTATCAAAGACTAGTTAAAAAATATATGAAGATGATTTAATCTTCCCCCTGCCCTGGCTACATTAAAAAAGGATCAATGCCATAGACTGGTCAGATGTTGACTGGCATGGCAGTTAAGTAAATCTCACTGTGTTACACTGCAAGTCAGTCATCATCAAAATATATTGTGTGTACTGGACAGAGGCAGAGGAACACTGAGACTGAGCGAGTGGCCAGGACAGTAAACTGTGGAGCTTAAATCAAACCAAGTAATAATACTGTGCTCCTTTTAGATCTATAAAAGTGGGTGGAGGAAGCTGCCTGACAGAGGCTAAAATATAATAGTCACAGGTCACCAAAACCGGAGCCAATATAAAAGCCATCCGTAAAATGCACTGTCTATGTGAAATAAAGCACCCAAAGGATACCTTTAACACGGAAGGTGGTGGCAAATATGAACATCAATATGTAATCCTCATGTTAATAAAAAAGGTAAGATGGTGTATGGGGCAAAGGTACAGTACACATTGCCATCCATTTTAGGCATCAAGTTGTCTCTTATGTTTAACATTGCGGTGGGGTGCACAAACAGGCCATGCGTAACTGCACACTGAAGAGTGCATGCTGCAGGGATGTACCATGACAAGAGGCACTTTGCCTTCTTATGTGCCCATGGTTTGGAGGGGAACGTAGGAGTTCCAGGAAAAGCATGATGAGCAGATGATTAAGAATTCCTTTGAATGTATGATAAATGTGCCCAGAAAAGGAGAACCCATGATTGTTTGTGAGGGTGAATTTTTCCAGTCTTTTAAAATGCAGATGTAAACCACATTGTATGTCTGATGTGTGTTTAGCAAAAACTTCAAGAAGTAGTGGGAACTGTTTTCTGAATACAATATCCCTTTTGCTGCCTTTTTTTGTCTCATCGTCTCTTGTTCACTTAAGCCACTCTGATAAGGAGCCGTGCTTGTGTGGCTGCTACTGCATTGATTTTGTTTGCTGTAGCTGCCCCAGTTGGACTGGAGATTTTTGAGTGGGTGGAGAATTTGGACCCTATAATAGTTGTTGACACCTCATTAGCACCAAACTTTTGCTTACTTGTGTTCCCTGTCTGTTCCATGATTCTATTCAGTCCATGAACTATCATTCCTAATTCCTCATAGTTCAACATGCATATCACATTTAAAGGGAGTTAAACGGTAGGTTTAGCAGACTTTCTGTGGGCTGGTCAAGCCACTGACTTGGCAACACGGTTGAAAATAAGTTTGACTCCCCAGGGCATTACTAGAAATTCAGCAATTCAAAAATCGAGAGTTTGACAGATTAGTCAGAGGAGGGACGCAAGAGAGACAGACAATTATCAAAGATTGCCTGAGAGAGTCTGGCCAAACAACATATACCGCACCATAACAATCTGTTTACAGACATGGCGTTATCATGAACAAGTTATAATGCCAATTGTTCCACATTCAGACTCTTTAAAGCAGAGCAGTTTAATAACATTTAATAAGTCAAACCTGAATATACCAAAGGACACATCATGCCTAGAAACTAATTATATTTTCTGCTTTTCTGAAGTTCCATAATCTTAATTTTTGCTGGATATTTGAAGATAATCAGCTGCTCAGGTCTAAATGTCTCTTGTGCATTTTTGCCTTGGCTGAACAAACATTCCACTTAAACAACTGGCACAAGGGGAAATCGGGGAGGGAAAATTTGGCAAAGAGCTAAACTGGAATAGAGGCCAAGGCAATACTCCCTTACCCTTACGATGAATATTTTATCCACTCCTGTCAATTCAGATCGGCCATTATAAACTGACCTGAGTGCTTTAGGGCCCTCTAATGAAATATGGCAGTAACCGAGCTGTATGTCATTAAACTTAGTCACGAGTTTGCAGATTTCAAAGTCTGATGGATGTGATCTGAGATCTGAAAGGGTGGCCTCTCTCTCTCTTTTACTCTGGTAGTGGTTTCTCAAAGCCCATCACTGCACAGCTCTATTATCTGGAATCATAAGGAAAAGCAATGGAGAAAAACAAAATAAGCCCGATGACACTGTGTGTGTGTGTGTGTGTGTGTGTGTATGTATGTGTGACTTAAGCCAGAGTGGGCTGCAGTAAGTGGGGAGCATTTTGCTAATTGCACTATGCTCAAAGTAGGGGACACATTCAGACGTGAACACACATGCACACACACACACGCACAAACAAGCGTCACCATCAAAGGCCGGGTAATGGCCAGTTTACAGCTGCACTGTAATTATGCTTAAAGGAGAACCTCAGAAACATTTATGTCAGTTTTCTCCAGCATTTTGTGATCAGCAAAAGCCAGAGAGCATTTTCAAAGTAATGTAAATTTGGCGAAAAACATTCCTTCTTTTCAGAAATGAAAGCGGGAAAACTGAAGAAAAAAAAAGCATGCTATGCAAATATATATTTACACCATCGCAGACACTAAATAAGAGTTTGATGAAAAAATGCATTCAAAGTTCCAGGCGCAATCTGCACATTTTAAGATAAAAGAGACAATGCTATATTACAGGGCTTGCATTGCTCTTCCATGGTGAACAGACGTACGGTCAAGTTGAAAAGGCATTTATTTCTTACAGGCTCTGCTTAGCACAGGAGACAAACTGCTCCACATCATGTCATAGCTGTTCTTTCAGGACAAATATATTCTGTCAACTTGGACTTTTAAGGAGACTTCACCAGTTTCTGTGGCATTGCATCCCAGATTCATTTAATTAATCAGTAGCTCACTGGCAATTTCTTAAGAGCCCTACAAGGGAAACGGTTTGATTGTATAAAAGGGTATTTCATGAGGCATGCGTTTAGATTTGAGCACAATGACTTGGCAAAAGAGTTATTCGTTGATCGCACTGAGTTTGCAGCCTTTCTTGAGATGGCAGAGGCTAGTGGCCTGCAACACTGGTCACTTACTGGTGTGTCAACATCTATGCATTTGCTTTCACTTATTCCTCTTATGTGCTCTCTCAGCATAGTACCTAATGTCATTTTTCAAAGAATGTCACAGAACGCAGAAAGGTGAATGCTGACTTCAGTGAGAGATTTAAACTTGGGGTACAACATGGGTTCGCCTGCTCATATTCTCATCTTTGAGAGGAATAGGGACTCGCATACAGTTAAATGATACATGACCTCTTCAGAAAGGCATTCAACAGTGTTAAAAGCCAATGTATAAAATCTATATTCACTGTCTATGAATCACATTGTCTAAAAATCAGTATTATAAAACAGCTTTACATAGCTGGGACCTTTGTGTTGCACTCTTCTGCTATTGTCTTTAAACACTGCTTCATCACTGCTGCCTCTCCTGGTAAGGGCTTACTCACACAGCTGCTAAAATGTGCTCTGTGTGATTGACTTTTTACTGTGTTTTGTGTACAGCACCTCATAATTCAGAGAGGTTTGAGATTTCATAGGGTGTTAAAGTGGGCACCAACCTCATCATGATTATTAAACAACATTTCTGTTAAGATAATACCCATTGTCTCAATGCCTTTACCCCAATTTCATTCCTTTTCCAAAAAGACCAAATTATTTATTTACCAGTATTTATAGGAAAATGGAAAATGTGAATGCGAAAGACACTTGTGTTAAAGAAAATGACTTTGCATAGCGTTCCATATTAATGTACTGTGGTAAATGAATCTTGCTTCACCTTTGCTGAATATATTACAAAACATTTATGTGTGGTTTTAAGAATGTGCTCTGTCAAGTACAGTGATTTTCTGATTATTAACCGAGGTGAATACATTGCTACATTAAAACAGGGGCTTCGTATCAGTTTGCTTTGTATACAGGCCCACACCATTTTCACACATACATTCAAGAGAAAGCATCATCCATGCAACAGAATTTGCCTCTCACACAGTTGGTGCAGATGCCATTCTGCTTTTCCTGAGTCAAGGCTTTTTAACACATTGCATGCATCATGGTAATAGTTCCTACATGCCTAGTTATTAAAATTCTGTGGAGTTAAAAAGCCACTGAGACACTGCTATATAACCAGCTTCACTGACTCCAGCGTCATGGCAGTCCAATCCAGCTGGTGAACACAGACACAGGAATTCTGGATTAGAGCTCACATCCTTTTACGGCACACATCTTCCATAAAAAGTACAAAGACATAATATTGAAAACATTGTTCATCTTTGCAATAACTCAGCAATCCGTTGATGGACATGCACACTAATGGCCAGACACACCCAAGGAACACATAGCAGTAATTAAAATGCTCGCCTCACCATCCAGCGAGTGATCTAATTGTCTTGGATAACAGCCAGGAGTGGGACGACTGTGGAAATCTATTTATTACGTTCTGATCTGCCGTGGCACCAGATCACGCCAGAGATGGATTTATCTGGTGCTGGTGACTATGACGGCCAAAGGTTCCAGGTTAAATAATACTCTAGCCTGACATGACCCATAAAATAGTGGACACATCTTAGAAATCAACAAAATTGCTGGGAGAAGAACAAGGAATCTACAAAAAGGTGTCCAACTGTACCATTAGTCACCATCATTTATTGTCAGCTTCAAGAACCGGAAATTTACACATATCAAAATGTCTGGAAACTTCTGTAGTGCTGTAGCTCCCAGGATTACAGAGAACACTGCCACTGGGGTAGGCGCCCGCCCAGAATCTTAACACCCGGAGCAGGAGCGTTTCAAAACATATGTCCAAACATGCACCATGGAGCCTGATGCAATCAGTGAGATTAAACCCAGAGCCAATGAACATGATCAAATTGTCCTTAACCTGACAGGCCCATTCATCACACGCTGACAGATTCTTTCCTCTTCTCCTTGCACGCACCACATTCGTTCCACCGGGCTGCTCTTGATTTTTATTTTATTTTTAACCCAAAAAATGAAAACAATGGTTTTACCACATTTCAGAGGAGGCCTGCCTAGACTCATCAATTTAGCTTGGCAAAAAAAATGGAATCTCATAATGCTCGACACACCTTTATAGACTCTAAAACTTTGTTTAAAAAGTTTTAGACCTGACCTAACTGCAGAGGGGAGAAAGTATCAAATGTGAATCTGCCACAGAATGCAGGGTCAACATCTGCCTTATGGCCAGACATCTTGTATCTCGCTATAAGTAAAAAAAACTGTCCATAATACATAAAAGCATAATCATCTTTAAACAGAACAAAATCATCCCATAAGGTTAACAGTATGCATCTACTTTGCAAACCACAAAAAATGGTATTGCCTCTGACATTAAAAAAAAACTTTACTTTTACTTTGATGCAGCCGTCAATAAACAACGGTTATCAAATATTTAACTCCTGGTCCTTATATCCTAATTAGCTATATTTACTTTGGCAATAATCACTTTCAATTTCACGGCATTTTAACTCGGAGTTAATTAAAACAGGAATGTTCATTTGCACACTTACAGCAGCACCCTCCCTTCCACTGATCCCCTTCACCTGCACAAGAGCAGAATGCAAAGAGTGTCTGCACACTGCCACAACACAGAGCCCTTTAAACACACTAGAGTAATTTACTATGAGGAAAAGGTTTGAAGCTTTGAATCAAATATATATTGTGGTTCAAAGCAATATCCAATGAGCAAAATGGCTCTGTTTATTGTGGATGATGCATCTGCTTTGAATAACAACACACAGCTGTGTTTAAGACTGCAAATTAATTACAATAGCTCTATTGTTTGTGGCGGCTTCCAGAGAAACACAGCTAATGAATAAATAATCGGTAGCATTTTGGGGAATACAAGAAATCCATCTCTAGTATTCTCTAGTATTCTCTCCAGTCTTCTCTTCATATTAATTTAGTCTGGCTCAGTATGGGATACGTTCAGGTTGAAAAGCCCTAAATCAATACTATACTTCCCCATGTAATGGATTCAAAACTCTGAGTGCCCCTGGGGCTTCACCTATTCAAAGGGCCCTTAAAATGTCAGCAATTATTTTCAGGGTATCAAGGAAATGTACAAATTTACAACCACAATGAATCGCTACATCCTTACAACACCCACTCCCAAAACAGTGCACACCACATGATACAGCAATGTACCACAATTTCCTGATTATTAAGACAGGTTAATACATCGATTTTGCAAAACTTCATCATCTATTAGTTAATACATGGGTGAGGGTTATATAGAGGATTGCATTTCTTTTCATCATTCTACTTGATCTGATCTGATTGTGATTCAATAGGTAATGTTTAGTAAACTAAGGTTAATACATGGATAAGGTAAACACAAGGGAAAGGTCAATACATGGTTTTGTTTTTTTAGTTTGCCTAAAACACTGACCTGAGGTTTATACATAGTGCGGGAATTAGGGAAATTAGGGATCACTTAGAGATCAAAACACTGTTTTGAGCAACTAGATAAGGTGATGCTAATATGATGTCAAACACTTTAAACTCTTAACCTCATCTCAACTGTGTACTGAGTATTATTAAAGTATAGGTGTGCATGGGTAAATAAGGCAAATAATGGAATGAAGGCATTTTGAATATGAAACACAAACACATTCCCAAGTGAAATACAACACAGACACACATGGCTTGATACAGTTAACTCCTATGATGTCATACGGCAACTAGGTGATCTGAGCAGGCTACACTTATGGCCGAGGAGGGATTGCTAGCTCATAAACAAGCAGTGATTTGTTGGTAGTTGGTTGCTAACTTGCTAACGCAATGTGCTAATGTGTTTTCTGGCTACAAAACCTCTGTTTTCAGATTTAACAGTCAACATTTTTCGTCTTGTTTCACAAAATACCAAGTCATAAATCATGAACTTTTTAGTTTAACACAATAATAAAGACTGTTGCATTAGCTCCACCATTTAGAATTTTCAACAGTTCAGTTTCAAAGTACCTTGTCATGCATGCCTTCACTTGGATTGGCTATTCTGTAAAATTGTTTGTTTTTGTCGCCCAAAATTTGCATAAAATATAAAGCTTTTCTATTTTTTTCCCTGCCCACCTGCTGACATGTGCCCCAATCGCCTCCACTTGTCACCCGTCACCTTCCTCTCATTGAAAATGAATGGTGGCTCGTCGTTACGCATCTGTGTTTTTGTTGCCCATCTGACCAAGGGATAAGAATGAATGAGGCCTGTTGTTCCCTTGCAATCACATAACCATTGGAGCCCTAATGCTTCTGTGTTTGCTCAATTCCTTCCTGATTTTTCTTGACTCCTACAATTCTGTTTTCTTTTCCTTTAAATTCACAGGTCTATGACGAAACACTTCACATACAATACATTGACTTTAGCAGTAGCATGCTCTGTATGAAGTGCTGGCAGTGTCTTTCTGGACAAGCCATATTTAAATAAGCATTGGACTCATGTTGCAGCAGAAAATTTGGAAGTAGAGAGGTAACCACAGTTACTAATGACATCTTGATGACATCCAAAAATGATCTGATTCTGCTGCACTGACACTTGTACATACCTTGCTTCTTCCTGGAAAACTGGCTGCTGCAACATGGGTCCTTTGAACTGTCAACCACTGGACAAAACAGTAGATTTAAGAGATTAGCTAGAGAACTCTATTCTGACTTACAGTTTGGTTGCTACCCAATGACAGAGAAATCAGATTTTCACGGGCTATATTCAGACTGCATTCCAAATCTCATTTTTTTTTTGTTTGCATAGCCGTCAAAATCTGATCTTTCTGACTAACCATTCACATTACTTACTAAAAGAGCCCAGATCCAATGCATGTCTGTGTTTCATCTCTCCATTCTACATTGGTTACCATGGTAGCGATGGTTAGATGAGGTTGCAGTGCAAAGCTACAAAAAACAAGAAAGATGGTGAAATCCTTTGCTTTATTTGCAGCTGATAGGCTACTAGATCTGGCTTCTGTGAGGTAACATTCCAGATCATTCGCAACTTACAGTGAACCCATATCACACACTGAAATGTTATGGCAAGCAATAGGCCTATATTTTTAAAAAGAAGAGTTTCCATCAGTTACTTCTGTGCCTCTGGATTCCATGTGACCAAGGAATGATTCACCTAAGCAATGTGGCAATGTTCAAACTGGTGTGGCTCTGTCAGTTCAAGATTCTATTGTATTTAAACACCCATACCCTAACCCCATTTGTAAATCCATCCCTATGTCCACTATATTTTCAAATAAAACAACAAACAATGCTAGCAAATGCATTGAAGCGGAACATGCCTGTCTACTACAGTATAGCCAGCAACAAAAACCTCACTCTGGGCTGAGCAGAGTTGACCAGATTGAAAATAGGTTAATGTTTTTGAACATCAAAAACAAATAAAAGATTACCCACAACCACAGCTGGGAACAAAATGAAAAAGGGGTGGGGTGGAAAAAAGAAAACTTTTTTTGCCAGACTGACTTGCCTTCAACGGTTCTCAGTAGGATTCTCAACAAAGCCTTGGTTTAGGCTGCATGGTCATTTGAGATAATGTTCTGTGCCTCCACTACCAAAGACCATCTGCAGCCATTTATCAAAGGTCTACCAAAAACCCAAACATGTTACAGAAGTCTGACTTTCCCCAGCAAAGTCTTTTATCAGCAGCCGTGGGGCGACGTCTGCTTCTAAGGGGAAAAAAGAAACATTACGTTTTTTGGCTCTGCTCCTTTAGTACGCAGGGGTACTTGATATGAGCGTTGACGATCGAAAAAACCAAATAGACATGCAAAAATCAAAAATATTTCACCCGTCAAACATCCTCTACTTAAGCCTACTGAATACTTTGCGGCAGAATTCCGTGGCTGAGCCACTAACAGAACAGAATAGACTACCGGTAGCCTTTCGGCTTGAGTTCACCTCTTGGCCACTCAGCTCAGTCTTCATTAAGCCAACAAGTGAAAAGAGGTCTGAAGAACACCTCATTCCTGTGGAGCCATGATGTGTGCAGAGTGCTGAGTTACCACTGCGGCTGCCCAAGACTGTTTCATATGGGCACAAGGTCTGATGGATGTTTTTATGAGTAAGACCTTGCACTGTTTCCCCCCTGGACTGGGTTTCTGCTTCCTGGCATCAATCACATGTCATTTCCATCCCTGCACCACAGCGTGACAGAAATACTGTAAAGGTGATCTATGTGTGTGTGTGTGTGTTTGTGTGTGTGTGTGTAAGTAATTATTAAGTGTCCAGTTTCTCTAATAAATCATTTACATTGCCTCCCTCTGTCTCCCTTCTCTCACCCATTCTTCCCTCTCTCTCTTTCTCTCTCTCTCTCAAAGCAATATCCATTTAACACTTAGCACGGGTACTGTTTCATCATCACACAACTCTTCTGAGCCCCAGCTAAGTTGTATGATGGCTACACAGCATGAAAAAAAGTGGAAGCCATCAAAAAAAGGAACAAAAGTAAGAGATAAGAGGCGGGGATGGTATGAGAGAGAGAGTGTGTGTGTGTGTGTGTGTGTGTGTGTGTGTGTGTGTGTGTGTGTGTGTGTGTGTGTGCGTGTGTGTGTGTGGCAGGTCCCTCCCTGGCCGAGAACCTTGGGCTGCCTGGGCGTTAATGAGAATCCAGCCATCAATCAGGCCACTGAGGGGAATGACTGTAAATAAGGCAGTGATTACAGATTGGCCAGTGACAGGGGCCCCTGCCACACACACAGACGCACAAACACGCACGCACACACACACACACACACCTCTGCTGCCTGAGCAGTGCAAACACAAGTCAAGGTGACAGGGGTCAGGGCAGCTCTCCGGCTTTATTGGAAACCAACACTAACGGCAAGATGCTCAATGTCAGCATTCAGGCCAGAGTGCTGATGAATAGCAACTGAACTTTCTGCATTTTGTTTTTTGTGTTGCTTCCTTTATTTGGAACGTGTGTGGGTGATGCTGTGTGAAGATTGAGCCTTTCTTACAAGAGTCCTATCTTTTACCACGGTCACGCTGGGTTGGCTCGTCGTGCTGTTTTGTTATTAAATGCATTGTAGAATACAACATTTTAATGAGCTACAATGCCCAGTGGAAAAAAAAAACTGTTAATTATAAACTTTAAGGGCGTCTGCTGAGCTAAAAACTTGAACAGAAGCTTGTAAAAACGTGTAGTACAATTTCTCAGAGGAAAACAATACTATAGTTAAATGTGATGGGAACTCCTGCACTAATGAGCATTTGGACCGTCTTATTGATGACACCTCATTCCCTGTAGAACATTTTACAGATTAGCTAAAGTCTTAGAAGTGGAGCACAATTACACATATTAGCAAAGCTTGTGTGCCATTTCCAAGTAGAAATGCGATCTTTTAGTATGAATTCAAAACAGCATTTTGTGTGTGTGTGTGTGTGTGTGTGCTTAAAGAGATGGACAGATGCTAGAAGGACCAATAGCACTGTCAAGTCAGTTTACATGCAAATCTCTGCCTGACTAGAGCTGGTTTGCAAAGGACAATTTTTACAGTGCGTATAGGCAAAACATTTTACTGAAAACAAACTCTGTTTACCTCTTAAATCGGTATTTCTTCCATTGCTAAAATAATGAAATATTTAACTAGGGCTGTGTATTTCTGCTTTCCCACTACACGTCTGAAAAGAATGTCTACACAACAACAGCTCATTAGCAAACAACAATATGCTGCAATATTTTGGAGTTCCAGTCAGAGTGCCTCAGGACATAGTCCATACACTTCATAAGAGCATTCGCTGCTGCCTGGTAATTTCCTATGTAAATTATTTTCAAAATGACTTCTTTCATTTTATGCTTTGGATAATTGGACAATAAGTCCAGCATAATTGTGCATTTAAACACATTTAAGATAAGCTGGGATAGTGCTGGTCTGTCTTTTCTCTCTCTTTCTCTCTCCTTAGAATAGTAATTATTAAGCGGTCACCACTTCCTATCTGAAATTGTGGAATTGAATGGGATAACATATCATGCAATATCAGAGGGTGGTAATGAAACAAGCCAAGTAGAACAATGTAATGGTGTTTACCAAGTAAATCGCCTTAAGGCAAAGCCAAACCCAAGGTTCTGCAAAAATAACTTATCTTCAGCATCCAACAAAATATGGAGAAGCATTTCCCCATTTCTGTTAGGCACAAAGAAGCCAGAACAATGTAAAAGGAGAAAACATGCTGCACACTGGCATCAATAGAATTTAGACATAATTGTGTCCAAAAAAAAGAAAGGCTACATTTGTTAACACTCAATTAAAAAAGAAAAAGAATGAGCTAGAGGGCTCTAATTTAGTGATAGTAACAGTGGAAACTGCAGCCGTGCTGCAGCAGAATGCACTCCTCTGGACTGAGACAGGCAACAGAACATTTCCTATTACTACTAAATTTGCCACATTTTGAAAGCCCATAATTCCACCATGGGAGTGAATTCCTGATGTGGGCAGCTCAACAACATTCCTACAGCAAAATGCAAGTCTGAATTGAATCAGTCACCAAGTCTACACAGGACCCAATACAACCACATAAGTCGTGAATTTCAATAGTGCCGCTACATATTAGATATTTTCCCATTGACTGCAGAATGACACAACACACAAATAGAAAACAAAACAAACCTAGTCAGCATAGTCAGATAATTACTAATAACATGGAACTGAAACACAAGACATTGGAACACTGTTCTGGCTTCTGACATTCAACCCACTGCTGTAGTGTGTTAACACTTTGTGTAGTACACTAAAGCATCTCTGTTCAACCTGAGCTGAGAGTCAATAATGCGCAATAACACTGCAACCAGAATCTATGGAACCACTGATCAAGTCCGATAAAAGCAGACATCTGAGTATGTTTGTTTCCTATTAGTGAGCTAGTTCATTTTCCCTGTACAAATGAAAGTTAAGGCCTGATTTAATTTCTAAAAATAAATGTTTCAGACTATAGGATTGAAAATTCTCCATTCTTTGCTGAGCTGAGCTCATCTATCTTCAGTATCTTTCTAGTTACCAGTGGATGCAAAGCCATTTAGCTGTATAAAACAAGAAAAAACTATTTCATTTCCAAGCAGAACACACTGTGACTTTAAAACATGTGACTGTTATGCATTTTGATCCTGATAACATCCTACCAGGTCAAACTGATACAAAATGTGAAGAACAAGAGAGTATAAGCATCTGAGCTCTGAGGTAAAGCATACACAGTACGAATCAAGACTGGTAACTTAACCTGCAAACTAAGAATCTAAACAATCCATACAGGTCTGCTATAATGAACCTGAAAATCTTAATAATATTTAGGAATACACACAGTGCAATAGGTTTTGAGGCTACTGTACATTTTGCTTTGTGATTTCTGTGCTATGGACTGGTGGCCATATATATTTTTATTGCTCAACTGTGGCGTAAGACAGAATAATCGACTATGATGTTGTGGGGTAAAATCTGTATTCCTGGCTGATTGGTGACTACAGTATACCACAGGTAAAGACAGAAATGGAGAGAAACTGGTAAAAATGTCTTTTTTTCTCCTTTAAGAACCTTTTCCTTAAAGAAACAGTCTTGTGTGCTAAAGTGTTTTGCATTACTTAAGATCTGAGAAAAAGCCATGCCAGTCCATCTGGTTGGCGTGCAACCTCAAAGACAGGCTAGGGCCCCCCTGCCGATTCAGTGGGAGTTCAGAGAGAGAGAGTGCTCAAGACTTTCTCCCCATTTCAGAATGCAGTCTAGCGTACAGCCCCCGTGTTTAGATAGACTGAACGGGGAAGTCACTGAGGAACAGATGCAGCAAAGAACTCCCCCTGGGACCCAATATCTACCCTTCCATCTAACGTCAGCGCCGTAAAGATCATCGGTCCGGCTGCCGCCTGGGACTACCCTGGCAGAAGCGCAATAAAAATAAATAAATCAAGTTCAGCATGGGATGAGATGAAGTGTGTCACACTGTCAGAGTAAGCTGAATGAATAGCGCATTGGTGAAGAGTGGCTTTGATACAGTTTTTGTTTACATTGTTTTTTTTCCCCGCACTCTCTGAGAGACAGAGTGCACCTAGAGCAGTAGTGGTATATTTTCCCCACTTTCGCTCATACCACGCAGAGAAGCCTCCATCTTTTTTTTCCACCCACACCGTCGCAAGTCTTTCACCATCTAGTGATGCATGTAGGGCCAAGACAACGATGGAATACATTTACATTTTAATGACCTTTTTGCATGCTTAAATGCTGAGTGTGCCATAATCGCCAGGCTTTGTTTTCAGTGCAATTTTTCACCTCTTTTGCAGGTCATTTGTTTACTTAACTGCACATTTTTTTCCCCCTCTAGCACCCGGGGCAAAATAAAACAAAAAAGAAGGCAAAAATTTGGATGCATTTCCAGACAAGTCCTTCTAGACACTGAGCGGAGAAAGGATAGAGTAGAAAATCCAAACATAGACACTGTTTCAGCCCTTGGCACCCTTCATCAGTCCATTCAGCATAATGCTGAAAGATTTTCCATTTTCCATTTTCCTCGTTTGGTTCTGGGGATTGGGGGGTAAGAGTGTGTGTGTGTGTGTGTGTGTGTGTGTGTGTGTTTGGGGGGGATACGAGGGGCACAAAGTGTGTGGGTCTTCACAGCACCCCATTCCAGGGGATGCATTAGCATCGTAGATCAGGTGAGTCCCAGCAGGTCGGCTGCATCTGAGCGCCTCTCCCGCATGGCTGCGCAGTGGAGCGCAAGTCCCACTGTGGCCACCGCCCTCAGCAGAGCTAATCTTGCTGCCACCCCCAAACTAGCTTTACATGGTGGCCTGCCTCCTCCTTCTCTGGCCCCACCGACACCTGACGCCTCATCTCCATAAACATGAGCGAGCTTTGGCAGCCTGGCAGAAGTCTACAACACACAAATACACACGCAGACACACACACATGCACGCACACAAAGACGTGCACACACGCACGCAGCCAAAAACACATACGCACAGACACAGACACACACTCAAATACACACAGACGTGCACACACACTCACACACACAGACGTGCATACAGACACAAACACAGGCGCACGCACACACACATACAAAAGAGGTCCCTGTTCCATGCCTCTTATTCATCTCTCCTGCATACACACATATACACTTGCTCTTGCTTACTTTATATCTCTGTTGTTCCCTCACTGATTCTCTCGCTCTCTCTCTCCGCAGTCCCAAATGCCATGCCCGGCAGAAGCATCGATTTTTTTTTTCACCTCCCCACCCCCCTCCTCCCTTTCTTAAATAGCAGCTCATGCAGAAAGACTGGAAAACACTCTACTCCACCCGCTCCTCCCCTCTGCCCCTCTCTCCATCCATCCGCCCCCCTCCTCTTTGCCTCTCTCTCTCTCTTCATCCATTCCCTGCCGTGAACCCTGTGCTCCATTTCCAGCGTGTCCAGGGTTGACGGCAGCAGCGTCCGGAGCTGAATAATTTGCTGATGTGTTTGGATGGAACCTCGTCTGCCCTCCGTCTTCATGTGTGCGCTAATGATGACAGGAGGAGCGATAATGGCACGAAGTGGCCGGCTTGATCCGAACAGATGACTGTGAGATGTCACTGATGGAGTCTCCCGGTGTCATTAGCATCCATCAGGTAGAATTACCGGGGCGAAACCCCTCAGAACAATAGCGTGCCATTATCTGCGCTAAAGCTGGACATGTGCTCCTGCTGAAACACAGCAGGAAAAAAAAAAAAAAGAGGCGCCATCTGCCCACTCCTTTGGTCTGGCGCCATTGCCATGCTTCAGGCTTCTGTGTCACGGCGGACTTAGACATGGGATTTCATCAACTGCAGGCAAAGCCATACAAACACACACACACACACATTTCACCCTCACACGTTGTTGCCCTTGTGTTTCTTCAAGGAAGTCGCCAAATTGAATGGTCTTCCTTTACAAGTATGGTATGTCACAAGGGCCTGAGTGTCAGAAAATTTCTTCGTTAGCATCACACGGCATCAAATATTCATTCCTTAAATGGATCTGGGTGAGAAAACATTGCATGTGTAGTGATTAAACTGGACACATCGAAAAACATTAATACTGCATGATCGCTCCGCTCCGCATTGTACCTCAACCCAACCACCACCAGAGCCCCTAGGAAATGTTTGAAAACTCCTGCTGCCGTTTCCATAAGCAAAGCTTGAGAAGAGAAAACAAAGCTTCAGAGTGAGAAGAGACAGTTTATCCACCTGTCTCGACTCCCCACCCACCCCAGCCTCCTCAAGGAGTCGCCGTCTGAAATATTAACAAAGCCACGTATCTGGCAAATGATCAGCTTAAAAGCGGGGCCAAGGACTATGCATTGTAGGCAGAGGTCTGATTATTCTGGCTTTCAGAGGTTTTGGCAGAGCGCTGCACAGAGATGAACAGCAGAGTTAAAGAGCTCAGGCAGAACTGGAAGAATGGAGGAAAGGCTGGGGAGGTATTAATGGAATTGTTGATGCTTTATCATTATTACTCGAATGATGGTTCAGTAGGTTTAATGATATTTTCCAAATCAATTTAATGCGTATAAATGAAACAGACTGCATGACAGACAATAAGTCATGCAAAACTCATTAGGCTTTTCGACTGTGCGCAATAGTTATTGCATTTAACCATAATGAAGATTACTTGATAATGGCTTATTAAGTCCAAAGTTCAGCATGGTTCAGAAAATTAATTTCAGCCAGATCCCGGACATCCCTGTACCATTTAGATATGGAGGTTTGCTTAATTGCGTGACAAACACGCACAGCTGTGCAACATGACGGAGGAATTCACTCAATTCACTTAAGCCTGTCATGATGTCTGTTTTAGGGTGCCTGCCTAAATTGCTTGCGAAGCATCCAGAAACTCATGAATACACCAGTGACAGTCCTGCAACACACAGTGCGTTGTCGGCAAAGCTCAAATCATTACTCTTTGCAACACAGATGTGTGCCAGTGACTTCTAGTCAGCCAAAGCATTAAGAGTGGTTTTAGATGACACATCTCTTGTCCAAAAATCACAGAGCAATTTCATGAAACTACGAGAACAAAAATGTGATAAAAGTATAGGCTATGTTGTACATTTCCTTACGTTTATGTGGTGCTTTTCAAAGTGCTTTACAGAGGAAGGGGACCTCACTAATGACCACCAATGTGTAGTACTCACCTAAATAGAAGTAAAAATGCCAGAATGAGCATTTAATGACCATATGAGCTGTCCATCTTGTCTGTCTTCAAACTGGTTCAAAAAGTTCAGGGCACCATTTATCTATGCTATGCAAACAAATACTGCCATAGCAATTCCACAGCAATTCTTACAGTTGTGCACATACGCATAGCAAGAAAAAAACATAGAACCACAGACATTGAAAATACCTTATTTGACTCATCTTTCCGACTGAAGGTAAATATGTGGCCATAAGGTAAGTGAACATCCACATTTGTATTTGTATACGTCCACTGAGTATCACATGGACAGGTGTTGATGATAGGTGGTGACACATGAAGTGTGATTGCAGCTCACATACAATTTTGAAATCTTACTTTTTAAAATGTAGCCTCTCTGATCTATTGTATCTGTATTCAAAATCAGTGTGCTCAATATGAAAGTAGTGAATTATCAGACTGGATGTGCAACAGGTGTGATAATATAATAATAATGTGAAACCCAAAAAGACATTTTAAATATTCATGGCAACACATTTTCAAGACAAAAGCAGAGTGCCAAAAAATGTGCCTTAAGAATTACAATTTTGAAAATCCATTCATACTTTAGCCCTGTGTAGCCACAGTTGATGGCAAATTTTCTTTCAAGAAGCAGAGGAGGTTGCAATTTTGACAGACCTGTGAATTTCAGACAGAAGGCTTAGAAATTGTCCCTGAAAAAGCCCAAAAATAACGCATGTACATTAAATTTCCCATCCTGATAGCAGCCAGATACACACAAACACGCACACAAAACACAGGCACAGGCACAGGCACATGGACAGACATACTCATAAACATCAGCGTTATAAGCACATGGTGTCACATCACCACGTTTCCCAAATAGGCGAGCAAAGACATCATCATACCAAAACACAGCTCATTAAACACTATTAGCCAGCCATTTCAGCAAATTGAATCCCCTCTCGACAACTCTGGTTAGCGCGCAGCTCTAGGGTCACAGCTAAAGAGGAGGGGAAAAGCCAGGCGAGCGACACTGGGACTCATCTCCTAATGGGGCTTGTGGGATGCAGATCAGATGTTCAGTTGTTAATGATCACAGGGCTGGAAGTCTGGAACATAATCAGAAGAAGAGAAAGGAGGGGAGAGGGATGTGTGTGGGGGGTGCACTTGGGCACACTCAGAGGGGTATGGAGGATATGATGATGATGGTGCCTAGTTCAGCCACAGCACTTCACAGAACAGGTCTGCTTCATCAAAAGGAAACATCAGCTGAAGCACTGCGGCTGCTGTGCTCTGACACAGAAGGAGCAGGTGTAATTTTTTTTTTTTTTTGCATTAAGGAAACTAATTGCGTTTGGATTTTCCAAGCGCGACCAATGAAATTAATGCTGAATTGCCCCCTTCTCAATGTGTAATGAACCGTGAAATGTTATAACAAATCAAATTTGTCTTAAAACCACCGCGGTGGGATGTTAGTCAGCAGTGTAAAGGCCAACGCATACGGTGAGGCCTTTTTTGTAAGAGCTGGAAGAAGTTACAGCTTGCGGGGGGGGGGACAAAAAACCAATTACACATCAGAAATGGACAAAAACTTTGCTTTCATTCAGCAAAAAAAAAAAAACGATGCTGATGCAGTTTACTAGAGCAGCTTATACATAGAGATAATCTTCAAACTCAGGAAATATGCATTGATATAGACATCGTACATTTGCATTACTTGCAAAGAGGCATGGCTTTTGTCAGCCACTTCATCAAAGTAAATACAGCATACGCAAACCAATAATGTGCTTGCTGATCTGCGACATCATCAATACATTAGATGTTCATGTGAGACTTAATCTCCAACTACAGGCACAGCAGTAACTGTGAATGTCCTGAACGTCTTCATAATTCCAGTGCCATTATATGCACATATCAATGGTTTATGATCACTCTGTGTCTGCGCACAGCTGCTGAGGAGCCCACAGAGGGATCTGAGGAGGAACTGAAAATGCTTGTGTTGGTTGAGCAGCAGAAGCAGCAGCAGCAGCACTCAATGACGTCAGTGCTGTTCTCTGTGGATGGGTGCTCTGGGCGGACTCAGCTCACAGTTCCACAGAGGCTCATCTGAACGCCATGTGCCAGTGTTAGTCATACCCGACCAAATAGGATTGCCACCGCCATCCAGAACCGCAGATCGGGTTTAATGCTGCGACTTTGCTCATTCTGAGGTCACCCTTTCATGAAAGTTCCCCCTGGCTAACTTTTCTCAACCTGTTAAGAACAGAACTCGGAGTACGAGTACACGTAGACATATGGAGTTTAAACAAACTTTTGTACAACAGCCTCTCTAGACTGTCCATGGAACTGACAAGGCTAGGTGATATAGCAAAGTCTAGATCATTTGATTCTTGTTCTAGTACCTATTTAAACACAACATGGGATTTCAAATGTCATCAAGTCTCATGTTAAGTCTAAACAGATAGAAGACTGTAATGCCTCCTTACAAACACACCAAGCTCAAAAGTGGCTATAAATAGTATTCCACCTTTTTAACTACAGATCAAATAAATCGTACATAACCACTATTTTTCTATAGTACTCCATCATGGAGCAAAAGTTTTCTCTCAAAGTTTTATATCGGCTTCTCAAAGGAAAAAATTGAATTATTGGAGACTGCCAACTGGAAGTCATTTAAAGAAACCACCACTCACAAAACAAACATCCTTGCTCACTTCGACTTCACAGCTTTCAGAAGTGTTGACACAACATCTCAAACCACTCAAAGTGAATGTGTCATTAAATATCAACAACGATTGAAACATTGAAGAGCATTTCTCACAACAGCAGTGCAAAAAAAAGATAATGGCTCATCTTGACAAGTCAAACTCAGGTAGAGGCATTCAGTCAGCCATCAATAAGGAAACGCTTCACCCATTCAGTTTTTCAATGGGACAAAATGGCTTTTAATAGCACACAAAATAGAGTGCATGTCCTTGGTTTCAAACTAAACGGAAGCTACAATGAAGGCCTCTGAAATGACAGGCCCATATCAAATCTTGAGACACTGCCGTGCTGGGCCATTTTTTCCTACTGTGGGGATGAAATGATGACATTCAGGAGCCTGTTTGCAGCTCTGATGTCTGGAGCCTTCCTCCCGACACCCCCATAAATCAGAATGACTTTGCCAAGTCAGACTAATGGAGGCAAAACAGAAGATTAATATGGCTCAAGGTTTTGATAAAGGTTAATTTGGTAAAAGTATGCATCCGTTTGAGGCAATTACCACCAGTGATCTGGAGGTACCTGCAGAATTAGGGTTGCTATGGATACCTGCAGAGCTGGTAATGGGAATGCCTCCCTGCATGACAGCGTCTTGAATTTATTCATTACCCCTCTATTTACTAATCCAAAATCCACAAGACCAGACTGGAAAACGAAACAGGCTGCCGACCTGCCCATAAGGCATGATTGAAGACTAAAAAGACAGGAACACAACAACACGCACCCTACTTTCATTGACGCAGTTAGGGGAAAAAAATCATGACCAAGCAAATACCACAAATAAATGGTCCTTTCTAATAACCAAAGGGATCAAGAAAAAAAGATCTCCATTATGTGCACATAGATAGCTGGTGTCATCATCATCTGTCATACATGTGACACAAGGACACACACACACACACACACACACACACACACACACACAGACCATCTCTCCACAGCCTTTCATCCTTTTAAGGCAGAAAAAGCTATTTATCAGGAAAAGACTCTTTGCCAAGGTCACAACAACAGAAGAGGAGTGGTAACTGATCGGACGTGTTTCTGAGGATGCTAGCCTGTCTCCTGTGACTCCCATGTCTCCTATGAAGACGTCCTATAATTTAATGTTTTTCCATCTTCCGCAAACTCATAACTAAACTGGGAAACAGCAGTGGTGGGATGTGCCTCTGCCAGCGCAAGGCACATGAAAAAATCATCATACTGGGATTATTGAAGCCTTCCAGCATGTGTTTGCCTCACTAAATGACTGCATTAATCATAGCTGAGTTAAATTACCTCCTCCTGAGATAGAGAAACTGGCAAACATCGCAACAGAGACATCACATCCGAGGAGTTGCTCCTGAGGTGTCAGCAAGCAAATTGAAAAATGTAACTTCCGATAAAGGTGCCAGTGCTCAGTGGAAATGGGTGCTTGATAAGTCTGCAAAGCCTTGTATTTAAATAGGATGAAAATGAGACATGCACCAAACAGAAAACCACCAAGGTGCCTCAAAAACCCTATGAGGATTGAAGGATGTTTGCAGTCTTTTGTTAAAAAAACACAGAATTGTCTTAGAAGTTTGATGCTGTGAGATACATCAGATTCTGAAATCCTCTGACAAGCTACATCACAGCTCCAAGTCTCCACTCAAGGTCTAATCTGCAACAGATATTCAGGTGAAATCATTGCTATCCTTGTCTTACCTCCCTGTTCTTCAGTGTCATACAAGTGGACTTGCATATTTCACATATCCAGGTTGTTGTTGTTGTGTGTGTGTGTGTAAGGGCGAGAGTGAGCATGTGTACACATAAGCACTGGTAGTGTACGCACATGTGTATGCCTGTGGGAAAACAGTGAATTTTCTGTGCATCAATTAGACCTGCTTGATGAACACAGAATGACAATAAACATGAATAATCTAGAGACCAATTACTCTTCCATCGGGCTACAAGGTCATGGAAAATAAATGTTTTCCCACCAGCACTGGTGCAAGCTGTGCCGGAGTACCCATGCTTATCCTGCCTGGCTGCCCTTCTGAGTTACAGAAACGCGGGCATGGATTCCATGAAACGTTTGCACAATGGCACGAAAAAAAAGGAAAATTCAACGTGCACTGATGAACTGGGCTCACCTTGAGGCAGCGATGCTACGGATTCTGACCTCGCTGCCTGCCCTTCACTAGCTTCTACCACAGGCACAGAGAATAGAGGAAGCTGAACAGTCATATGGTTAGTGAAACAAATATGATGGGGTCAAAGGGCTCTCTGAAGAGGGATTTGAAAATTATGCTCTATGTAGTTACTATGTTTTACATCCCGGAGCTACCTGACTACATATGATGCCAATGTTGCCTCAGTCACACCGCATCTAAGCATGTCTGAATATTCCTACAGTGAACCACCAGCACCATACCATGCAGTCAGACCTTTTCAAATTCCCTTTACATTTCTCACAGCTCACAAATACACCGCTGTAATGCATTTCGAGGCAAGCATTCTTTTTTATCCCCACATGCTTATGCAAAGCTGAAACTCCAAGCTCAGGATAGAGCAAAGTCACCTTTAAGGATCCGTGCAACACAGACTAATATTCCCTCTGATTGTTATTAAATATATTTATCCATACAAAGAAAAATCAAATTGATTTTTTTTTCAAACTTTATCTTCACAGCCGTGACTCCATTAAGTCAGTGGAGTTTTAATTAAAACTTCCCTCACTAGCTGCCACAGATAAAGTCTTCACAACTTAATGCCCCGTCAGCTGCCGCAGAGAAACGAGGGGGATCGGCGGCAAAAGGTTATTTACACACGGCAGCGAGGTGATCTGCTTCAGTGCGCGCCGATCACTCATTAATTAAAGAGTTACTGAAAACATCACCCATGAACTCATGCGACAAAGCCAAGTTCCCGAGACGAAGCCCAAAATGTTTTTTTTTTAATTCACAAAGGTCCTTCTATAATGGATTGGGAAAAATAAGAGGTAGTCTGTGGAAGGGGCACTCGATGTTGCACATAACAAATGTTGATTACCTGAGAGCTCTCCGATTTTGAGTTCTGGGGAGTAAAGCTGTCCATGAATACCTGAAATCTTCAAAGTGTGAAACAAGTGTCTGGATAAAACTACTTGCAGAATTGTCTGTGGTTAATTGCAAAAAAGGTAGCTAAACTGGCTGCTTGCTTTGTAAAGGGATTGTATGAACAGATAATTAATTTCTTTTTGCTGTTATGGAATTAAATCCTCACTGAGCACTTTGAGCAAACCTCTTACATGTCAGATACATTTCCTTGGTGGATTCAACACATTATACACTGAAGCCTCTGATGGTGCTGAAGCATCAACTTAACCATGAAGCCTAGGACCCAGCTTTGATGAAATCTCATTGCGAACACCATGGTGGTTAGTGATATACACTGCTTAATGCCTTGTTCCCCCTGTGGGTTATGACATTGTAACTGAAACTGCAAAATGTGTCTAATGCATTAGATTTTAATAGGGGTGGGGAGTCCCAGTGCTTTTTTGTCAAGGAGGCCAGAAAAGCCTTGCTGCTATGACAGCACTCACTGAAGCTGACGGAGAGCAGACGTGTTTGGTGAACTGTAATCACAAAAAGCTAGGCTGTGCTTTTTGTGGTGCGTGTGCGTTCAGTTAACAAATTAATAGTGTCGCCTTTCGACACAGCTGTCCTCTTCCTTCACACCTTTCCTGTCCCCTGGGAGCATCTTGATTGTGGTGACATTTTACAAGCAGAGCTATTTTTAAGGTTTAAAACACAGCTCTTCCTTTGTGTTTCTTTCCCTGTGATGTTTCTGAGACAACCCAGCCTCGAACCCATACTCCATTATTCACTGTTTTTGCTGTGCTCACTGGATCAGTGATCAAAACAAGGGATGCCTCTCCAGAGTGGTTGTTGTTCTACAGCCATTATTAAATTTAGAGCAACATTTGTTGGTTTCACAAATGCTTTTACTAAAAAAGAGAATTACAGGAATGCATTTTCAATGACTATGTGTGTCTGTTTGCAAGGCAAAGAATAGGAACCAGCCATGGTCATTTTCATAGCATTACGTTGATTGACAAGGTAATAAGCGCGATTTATGGTGTGCTGTAACAGTGCAGTAAGTAAAATATGAACCCAAGCAAGTTCGTTTACATGTTGCATTCTACATGTGCTGTGCCATATTCATAAAATAAATATTTGAATGCAGCATTGCACAACCACTCTAAAATTACATCTTTTGGTGACTTTTTCCAACTCTGCTTTGTTCAGCAGAACGCTTGAGAATTTGTGTTTGACACATAAAATACATCAAATATGTGAGGTGTATATGAAATATGCTTGGACATAAATCAGACAAAAAAATGCACTTATAGAAACATCTAACATCTAAACATCTCAGCATTTCGACGCAGGTGGTCTTACAACTAACTAAACAGCCCAGTTAAAAAAATTATAAAAGAACAAAGTTGAAGGGGGAAAAAAAACAAAGAGAAGTAGACTTCAAACATCGAACATTTTGAGCTTTGAAGTCAGGTTCATTCCTTTATAGTACCAGAATATACGGGGGTTTCAGAAAGCTCCCTGATAATGGGTAGTCCTGGTCTAATTTCACAGTATTTGTAAAAGACCCTGGAAACCATTGTGTCTTTCTCTGCAAAAATAAAAGCATCGGCCGTCTCTTTTGAAATGCACGTCATAGCCAGCACGAGCGGCTGCGGCAGCAGCAGCAGTCATTTCTGATTTCTGCCGTGGATGAGAGCATATATGCATATAAGCAGGTCTCTTGATGTGCGCACAGTGAGCCGGGCCCCGGGTCAGCGCCTGTTGAGAGGATTAAGTTCAAAGACGGCGGGGAGGGGATTACTCATAGATTCAGAGTGCAGTGCCACACGCTCCTCAAAAGCGGCGCAGTCTCGCCATGTCCTAAAGGTAGTGAGCAACACCATACGAGAAGCCGTTCGGCTCTGTGCCTCACAGACGCCATGGTTAAAAATGGAGAAATCGACTGACCCCAGCTTTTGGAGTTGCGAGTTCTCAAGTTTTTCCCTGATGCACTCTACAAGAAAATGGACAACACAAAATGGCTAAAGGTCAAACTCTGCGAGAGTCTATTCCTCTGATTTGTTTTCTAAAAGTGATTGAGACCGACCGAGGAGACGACGTCAAGACAAATGAAGACGACAAACCTCATGGAGCCCTAGCGCAGGCCTGGAGGCTTTCCTCTCCTCCTACACTCTGTGAGAAAGAAAAGTGAGCTCAACTCTTGCTACTCAATCCTCTGCGTTGCTGTTCTCCAAACAATGTTTGTGGTTAGGGACAGTCCTACAGGATTACTGACAACAAGACCTCTATGTATCACCACATAGAGGTGGTGAAATATTCACTTCTGATAAATTCATCATTTTGATCTATATGTGCTTTTCTCAGAAATTTACCTATAATAAATATGCAACAAAGTACCCTACAAAGTATTGGTGGGTAATGATTGCTAAAAGCAATTAGGAAATTTGAGACCACTCATTTCAATATGAGCACAATGAAATACTGAAGTGCTGAAAGGCTTCTCTGAATGCTTTCTCTTCTCATAATGCTCAACTGAACTTCAAAGGGGTTCAACTAAAAGTTGCTGTGATAAATGACGCACATGATACTATGGCAACTTCTTCCTCACTGTATAGATTAAGCAACTGTGATCAATATTTTTGATTATGCTACATCACCTAAGAAATCAAGATATATTGTCTCTCTCCATGTTCAGCTCTACTTTAAAAAGCTTGCACGCACACACACACAAGCTACACAGAACTATACATATGCACAAAAAACATATGCAGAGAAGATAAAAGGGGTCCAAATAAAAGTGCTCAGTTGTAAGACACTCTCAAGACAAAATCTTTTTTTCAGTTGATGATTATTTTGCATGACATGCAGCACTAAGCCCCAACTAACCATAACCAACATGGAGTAGCCAGGGGGAGACATTTGTATGTGTGTGTGTGTGTGTGTGTGTGTGTGTGTGTGTGTTTGGAGTTGGGGACATGATGTCACTTCTATTTTTCCTGACATGAAACAGTCAGGAAAGTGAGTGTGCTGTTCTACCCCGTGCAATCTGTGCCAATTCACACCATGGATTTACACCCTGACCACTTACACACTGCAATCAAGAGGACTCTGCGGGGAAAACCTGAAGTGGGTCAATTTATTTCAAATCAATGTATTATGCAAACCAGATAAACATTGCTGCTCCATCTACTGTGAGTGCTAGATAAGTGGTAATCTGTGCCAATAGACCAAAACAGACCACTGTTGCTTTGATATAATCCTTTGAATGGCTTTTTTTAGAGGATCTGACCACTTATCTTCATCGCCTAGCAGGGTAGCGTAGCGGTTAAGGAACCTGGCTAGCGTGCTAGTAGACTGGAAAGTTGTGGATTCGAATCCCAGCTACCACCGTTGTGCCCTTGACCAAGACACTTAACCCTAGTTGCTCTAGGGCCCTGAACGATTGATAGCAGACAAAATGTAAGTCACTTTGGATAAAAGTGTCTGCTAAATGCATAAATGTAAATGTCCTGCCCTCTAAACCTACATGCTACGCTGGTCCTTGGCTTACCGACTTATAGCTTCAGAAGCTCTGGGTTCTCTTCTCTCTCATCATAGTGAATGTCATGGCTGTCAAAAGCCTCTTCCTTTGATTGTGTGCTTATAAAGACAAACCTTGTGGATGAACAGCACACTGTAACAGATCCCTGGGAGGATGCCCTCTATACAAAGCTAATGCAGGATTACAACAAGCTCATCTCAAGTTGGTACTGCTGACCATTCTTTCCAGGGGATATTTCACAGAACGATGCACCATCACAACTTTCCTACTAACTATAAAGTGATAAAAATTTACAATAAACACAATTTTGTAGAAAAACATGAGCAAGGTAAAATTTAAAAATGGAAGTGTGAGCTTAAAGGAAACCAAACTGCATACAGCACTTACAATCAGTTTGTATAAATAAAATGGATATTTGCATAGATACAACAATTAGGAAGAAACCACTAATTTTAAACAACCTAAAATTGCTTCTCATAGACATGGCAAGCCTGGTGATGCCAGGGACCACACAAAAATCTTTCACATAAAGACAGGGTGTGTACCGGTAGAGGTGTGTGTGCAGTAATCATGTAAAAGTGATTGGCTCTTCATCATGCAACCTCACTGTTAATTTCGAACGACTGTACCAGCACTACAGCCAAACCACTTTCATTCTTGTGTGTGTGTGTGTGTGTGGGGGGGGGGGGGGGGTTAAACATCAGAGTAATGGAATCTGGACTCTACCCACTCTGTTCATTTCTAAATGTATCGTTTCAAATCAAAGGCGATCAACCCACAACTTATGACAGACATAAAAAGAAAAGATAGGAGGTTCAGGCCAACCCAGGACAGTTTTTCTCTCCGCTGGATGAGTGGAGACTTGAATAAATTGCCAGCCGCCTCGTGAAATAAATAATATACTGGCATTTTTATCGGCAAATGCGGCCACAGACGTTTAATTAAAAGTTTTGGCTTACACACAAAATCTTAACCTGGTTCTGCAAAGAAGAACACATTAGTCTTCCTCGCTGACATCAACTGACTGGAGGTGTGGCATTTGGGACAACAGGCAGACATCCGTTAATTGTGAACAGCAATTGGCTAGCCCTGTTAGTTCAATTTGATTCATCGTGTTTATAATAACATAAGGACCAACAAAACATGTTCATTAGAGACTGATAATGAGTTTTTAATCTCAGTCAATTTGCTGGTGTTCCATCCACACCATACTGTAATTATGATTACACAGAACAGTGTTAGAAAGAGTATCAAGATACTCTACTCAGTCTTATCCAGATAAGACTGAAATCATGTTGCTGACATAATCAGCTTCCTGAAACGATGGAACTGAGCTAATTAATATCATCATACCGGACTAAAGTAGTTTAGAGGTATCACAGACACATGTTAAATGAGCAAGGCAGGCCAACATCTTAACCTATACATACATAGGGGAGCATGCATTTAAAAGATGACTGTGAGAACCACAATGTAATTTCAATTGTAAATCTTCCAGAGGTGCTTTGCAATGGACAACATTACCTGACAGCGTGTGCTGAATCAGGTCACTCTCGCTCTCCTGCTTCATCACCCACTGTTCACTTTTTTCAGATAGTAGAGTCCCTGTAAAGTAGAAACAGCAACAGAAATAATCTTTAGTTGGCATTCAGCCATTTTGGAGCAAAGCCATCAATTGTATGACACAGGAGGGAATTCACTAAAGTTCAAAACAGACTGCATCTCCAATGACAAACCCTAATGCCTGTAGTCTTGGGGCCCTGACTGGGAGTCTGCATTTTGCTTTGCTCGCCTTCGAAAAGCAGATGAAAATAATCAGAAGCTATGTGTAGCATTCTGAGAGAGAAATAAAGGTTGTGTGGGCATAGAAATGACCATCAACAAAACAACAGAGGGAATTTGTTTTGATTTCTGATGAAGGGCAGTCTAGGACAGTCACTCTGACCTAGTGAATTTTTCAGACAACATTCTCCATGTCTGTGTAACTCTGGGCAACAACTGACATTGATCAATGTCAGCTGCCTATACAGAATTCAGACTTGAATCGTCAAGATCAAAAGTCAGATAGTTTCAGCCCTCAAACGAAGACTCTCGAAAGCATTCACATAAATGCATCCACTTACTATTCATTCACAATCTGACAAAGGCACTCACAAAGCGTTCCAACATTAATGCTAATTAAAGAAGGCAGCGCTGCTGGTGGGGGAGCCACTTTCTAGTCATCTCTCACTCTGTGACATCTGTGTTATCTTATGTACTGCTCATATCCTATTCCCACTGATTTACACTGTATCCATCAAGGCCCTGTTTTCACAGCCTCCCCATCAAGGATGATGGTTGAACTCGAGAGACATCTCAGGAGCATAAAAGAAAGGGATTAATAAAATGTATTGTCTCTGAAGGGATACGGCTAACGCTGCTCAACCCTGGCAGTCATTAAAGGCACATACTATGCGTGCATTTGCAGTGGGGAATCGAAAAAATATACTAGAGGAATATTAGAAAAGAGTAGACAGGTATTTTATTTATATATAAAACAAAAGCATTAATTAGCCTGACAAGCCAGACTATAACATTAAAATGTATAGTCAGGCCATGACCAATAGACCGGGCTCATTCAAAGGGGTGGAATCAGCAGTTGTCTTTCAAAGTGCCTCTACACACTGACAAGCTGATAAGCTACTGCTAGGGTACATCTAGGCGACTCTCTATAAGGACAGAGTGATGTGATTGGTCTGACCGAACCTTGGAAGAAAGTTGTAGAAATCTATCTACACAATCTTTGCATTTAGCAGATATCTTTATGCAAAGTGATTTGCACCGTGAATGTACATTTCCATCAATATGTTTGCTCCTTGGGAATAAAACTACAGGAGATCTGCTGATAAGATGTAAACACAGCAGTGCTCGTTTACCATTTTCTTACTGCTCTCTCCAGCACCTCTCAGAGCTTTGTAATACACTAATTGGGAACTTGTCTGATAAAGGCCCCTAAATGAAATGGCTGGACAAAGGTCAAAGTTATGCAAACAGATTTGTGTGCTGTGAGTGAGCGCAGTGCTAAGCTATATGTGCTGTGTGGGAACACTGAGCTAACCTACCAATGCTTTGGCTTAGGAACATGGTTCTCATGGTATTAAATTTGCAAAAAGATTTTGCTAGGTTGTTAAAAGTGGCTTAAATGACTGGTAGACTTCACATACAGACTGCACTCTTGACTGACTGACTGACAATTATTTAAATTAGGCCTGGGATCTTTTGTTTGTTTAAGAGCAAAAGCATATAATACAATACTTTGATATATAAAAACGATAACACTTTATACTAGCACACACATATTTGCCATTAACTAGCTGCTTATTGACATTACCAATGTAACATTAACAACAATATTAACATTACCATTAACTAAAACAGGAACAGTTATTCTCAGGAAAAACTATTCTCAATCAAAAAGACATAATTAGGACTTATTTGAACACTATTAGCACTTAGCTTTGGGTTTTGTTCCAATGAACAGACCATCTCTTCCAAGTATTATTGAAGGTGAATAACTTCCAGTTGTACTACAGCTTTATAAGCCCCATGCTAACCAAACCATATTAAGATCATAATTCATATACAACTAAATAACTGCAAATAAACAGTAATTAAGAGTTAATATTGTTAACGCATGTGATCAATGTAAAAAATGTAACAAGTTTTTTTTTAATTAATCATGCAGACATGTACATCACACTACCCACCAGTGTCCTCTTCACTTTGGCTTTGACACGCAATTGACAAAATGTGGTCAAAACAGGCACAGTAAAAAGGCCAAACCGTGGCAGATTTGAAGGGTAGTGTGCAGAATTTGCACATTCTGTAAGTATTTAATTCTGGCAATGTCAATGTCAAAAGAAACCATCACCCATGTGAAAGAAAGATAGGGTGAACTTTGGCTTATGTTCATGATTTTCTCTTATGTTAAACGGGGCCTTTATTGTGCCCATTTTCACTGTCAGCAATTTCATTCAC
This sequence comes from Tenualosa thibaudeaui, assembly GCA_027481765.1. NCBI lineage: Eukaryota > Metazoa > Chordata > Actinopteri > Clupeiformes > Clupeidae > Tenualosa > Tenualosa thibaudeaui. The sequence goes on along the minus strand of JAIFZK010000010.1, from coordinate 834,598 downwards.
ACACTTAGACAAGCATGTACACAATACAATAGTATTGTCTTGTGGCGCTTCACAGAAGGAGCACCCAAGAGCAACAGGGGCAAGGAAAAACTCCCTTAGGTTCAGTTAATCTAGGAAGAAACCTTGGGCAGATCCACGACTCAAGGGGCTGACCCAACTGCTGGGGGTCATGCAGAAGAATTACAGTGGTAACCATGACTGACTACAAGTTGCCTATGGTTTTAGCTGAGGTTCGTAACAGTTCATAATGGAGTGTTATCCCACTTTACATTATATGGTAGTCAGTCTATAGGTGGTTATCAGGAATTATGGCTGGAATTATGGGTCACAAAGCCTCAAGGAAGGGGAGACGGGCCTAGCATGGGCGTCCAGGAAGGGCCTCTATGATGGAGAGTCGGTCCTGACATGGGCCTCCCTTAGTGTTGGTTGTAGTACACTCAGGAGGGGTGGGTGAGAGGAGTCCATCTGAATGAGGCAGGGATGACACTCAGCAGAGATAATTGTGGACAGAGGACAAAAGTGAATTAGGCCAGGTTCTCACATCAGAGAGTAAATGTGTAATTTGGGCATACATATATATATATATACATACATATACATATATATATACATACATATACACACATACACACACACACACATATACATACATAAACATACACATACATATATACATACATACATACATACATACATACATACATATATATATATATATATATATATATATATATATATATATATATATAGAGAGAGAGAGAGAGAGAGAGAGAGAGAGAGAGTTGTACGGCGTGACACATGAAGCTTTTGTGGGCTATAGCAGCATAACTAAGGTATGATGTGTGGCAACCCAGCACCACTGCAGGGATGGTCAGTGGCTGCCATACCTCGCAACTGGGGGCACAGCAGAGGCAGTCCCTCCCAAAAGACCCATGAGAAGTGATGATTTGCCACGCACCATCCCTAACTATGGGAAACAGTAAAGAGGAAGGTTTAGACTTAAAGGTCTAGACTTAAAGGTATTAAGAGTGTTTGCTTGTTGTATGTGTGTGTGTGTGGGGGGGGGATTATTCCACAGGAGGGGTGCATGGTAACAAAAGGCTCTTGATATTCTTGGGATTACTAGGAGACCAGCATTTTGAGATCTTAGGGTTCTTGGAGGGTGGTAAGGGTCTTAAATATATGTTGGTGCATCGCCCTTGATAGCTTTGTAGGTTAGGAGGAGTATTTTAAAATCAATTCGACTTTTAATAGGGTACACATGAAGCCTAAGGTTTAAGTGCATTAAGGGTGTGCGGACATAGACCACAGACATCACCCACGTGAAGCGTGGTAAAGCAACACTCAACCCAATAACACTCAAATAAATGAATACCAATACTAAGTACAGTCTTCTTTTTAGCAGGGCCTTGTTGTTAAGGGTCTTGCCACTGGGCAAGCTAGACTTCATGATATACTTTCAAAATAACAATAAAATGCTGCACCTTTCTTTCTCTATTAGTGGCTTTATCATGCCACTGATGTCACAGTACCAGTGAGTGAATGATGTGCCAGCTCAAACCTTTTTTTTTTTTCTCTTGCTTGCTTTTAGCTCACACCCCTTGGCGTGCACATTGATTTATGTTTAGACCCATGTGCACTACAGCAGGTGCACTGCAATGCACTTGGTTATGAGACATGCTAGAAAACTTGCATTGGTATGCATCCTTGGCACAATGCATTAGATTTTCTTACCACTTCATCATTGGATTTTAACAGCTCAGAAAGTTCCATTAATCCTGAAGATGGAAACACAACCAAAAGGTCAAATATTGACATTTGTAAATGGACAACCCTTAGTCTCTTAAAACAACACGGAAAAGGAAAATATTGAATTAAAACTGTGAAAAGGGGAAACTATATGTTTGAAGCTGACATTTGCTTGATTTTCAGATGGCATTTCCTAGTAGATTCAAACAAACTCTATACTTGTAATTCACAGTGACTGCAGGCATACTTCCAGTAACAAATGCATATCTATAGAAAACAATTGCTGTTTTAATAAATGTTTCATCACACTCTCCTGTCCAACAGAAACTCCCCAAGAACATTAAACATCAGAACAAATAGTAAGTGACAGTTGCTGTTACACCAAACATTGAGTGCATAGAAAAAAAAGCAACCACCACATGGAGAAGCTTCAACTTGACAGTTTCCAGTCAGTTATACTCACTCACCCAGTGCTTCTCAAACTTTGTGCCCTTCGCCATGTTAGAGGGTAGGGAATTCTCAAACCCCACATGCCCCTCCATTGCCCCAACCAAATGGGGACAATATGAAAATGTTCTGGAACAAATGCTGTTTTAATTTAAGGGCTTAAATTAAATCTTTGTTTGGGTGTGGCTGTTTTGCTTTGAGTGCATGATCTTTACTGTCAATACAGAAAGGCACTGATAAAGATGGGTACATATAGACAAATTTCTTCCTGTTCATCATTATCACATCTCCCTTCAATAGCGGGGTCTACTTTTAAAATAAAACTTCCAAACTACTGCATTACATCATTACGAAATAATAGAAAAACTCCAAATACAGATCATAGAGCTGTCTGTGCGGAAATATATTCTGCAAAAGCTTAATTTAGAAAATGTGTTATTTAAAATATTTTTAAATAATTTATTAAATTATTATTAAATAATGGCAATGGGGGATGAGCATAATCAGATAACGTGGACAATGATGTGTACCAAAGTATTTCACTTTTAGCTCAATCTGCCAGTTGTACAGCTGTACAAATTACACTTCCAAAAAGGGCCTAAGCCAACTAGTTACTAAGCCAATGTCTGACTTGAAAAGTGGATGGCATTAAGACTTACAGTCCATTCATTGAGTGTTACATGTGAACCGATGCATGAGTCATACAGCCCCCATACAGCCTAACTGTGAGGTTTCTTAAAGAGGAGTCACATAACATTGCCTCCTCCAAAAATGTAAAGTGCAATAGCGCTCTCCCTTAAGCATCTAGTTCCTGAGAGGCAACTTTCCAGGACAAGATGTTAACATATTTAAAATGATGAGGCAGCTAAACTCTTATCACAGAAAGGTTTCAGATCTGGAACTGTTACAGTCCAGAGTTTTCCACCCAATGCTGAAGCGCACTCCATTCATTCAATTAATTTGGAGGCAAATGGCACATCTGAATATCCAAACCTCTACAGACATACAAAATGTGAATGGTACATTCTTGTTGCCTCAGACCTGTCCGATCTGAAAATTGAAATGGAGAGAGAGTAAGAGCTAGGCAGAGGCAAAGACTTGTTGCAGAGTGAGCTTTTGGTGAGAACTAGCAGACTTCACTGATGATAAGGCGGCAGAATTAAGAATTGCATTTGGCCTTGTGCAAGAAATGATATTGGAACAGATTTTCTTTTGTTTTTGGTCAAATTTATTTTGTTAGTGCACATTTCTGGGATTCACCAATGGACTCTTATTTTTGCTCTCCTAATAGGTAAGAAATTTTACATGTGGTGAAGTGCCCTCTTTCCAAAGTTCATGAATTGGCTCTCTGATGTGTATAACTTTTAAAAGTGTGAAACATTTAAAAACATAGATGAAGGCAATAGGAATATCGCAACAGACCTACTGAATAAACTAATGTTTGGTTTATGTCATACATCAGTATCTTAGTTAGATTGTCACCATCAGTAATTTAAAGGTTTGATGAATGGAGTATTGTACCTTGTTCTCTGATATAAAAATTTTTGATTTATCAAAAATCAGTTCAAAACTTTTGATTTATCAAAAATCAGTTCAGATGAAAACTTACAAGCCCAATTATAACCTTGCTTCCCTTTTATGACAACACTTTGGCCATGCACGACCTCTCCTAATGCAAAAAAGTCAAGGTAAAAATGTTTTTCAATTCTATGTCAATCTTTCAGCGAATAGAAATCATACTGATTTTGTAAAACGTTATGGACTTAAAGACGGGACTTATTAGGGGGGGCAGATAAAACTATAGGCCTAAAAAAATTACTTTCCTGTAGATTCACATGACTAGACTTTGACCCAGTGACCCAGTTGACCCATGACTAGACTATGACTAAACTGATACTGGAAAATTAGAGATGCAAAGGCTGAGAACTGCAAAACTACATATAGGATGCTCAAATGTGCAAAAACATACATTACGACCAGCTTGCATTCTGGACCATTTGCACATGCATGATACAGCACCTCCCTTATCATGTTTAGGGGAGTTTCGCTAATCAAACATAGTGTGCCTCCAATTTATGATTGATTAATTGTTTATGGAAATAATCATAAGAGCAAAGGTTTGCATTCTTAGTTGAGTTCTCTATGTTATCTCTTAAAAGGACATAAAAAAATAAAGATAATATTATTACGAGATCTAATATGAAGCATCCCCACTGCAAGTTGTCAACTAATACGGTATAACCACATTTACCACACGTGTCAGTGCACAGTTGCTTTCACATGAAAATACTTCCCTATCATCCCTATGTATGAAAATCCACAATGACGACATGTCCAGCTATCTTCTAACCAATTACTGCAGTGGAGGGGCTGATTACCTAGCCAGTTCACACATAGTGGGGCTTTTAGTGGTAACCCATCCTTCTGCCCATCTCCTGAATCTCATTACTGAGAGCGTTCGGGTTTCTAATGTAGGGATGAGCAGCTCTTAAAGTGGCACACGCAAAGTCACCTCACCTGTTTCCCAAGAGAGAAGTCCGTGTTTGTTACACATTTTAAACCTATCTGATTAATTATTCAAGGGTATTATTTTCTGCATTGAATCTATTTCCTGCATCAGCGGTGCTGATAATGGCTCCCAGAGGAGACAGGCTCGCCTGGCATGCGTATGCCTTGTTTGTACCTCATTCCTTTTGCCACGCTTTCACAGACAGTACTGTATTCTGCCACCAAATCAATGCTCCACAGGGCATTGGCATAAACATGGCTAAAAATTGCAGGAGCAAACAGAGAGCGGAGAAGACGGCGTAAATCTCATCTGCAAAGTTACAATTTGATCTTGTGACACCCTTCTGCGTAGAGTTTCGACAGCTTTCAGAAACATCCCAGGGGATGCAAAAACAAGGCTAAGCCCAGGCACCCATCCACATCTATAATGGACACCCATCTCTGTGTGCTTGTGTATATAAAGTGTCATGCTTGCTGGCAAAATCAACAAATCATTCTGTGGAGTGCACTCCATCTCCACCTTCCCAGATGCCTTAAGCTTTTACGATCTCAGCACTCCTGTATCTCTTTACGCAAGTACTCTCTCAGAAACTCAACAGGACAAATCCTAAACTTAAATTTGGCACTGTGCATCCCGGGTTATTGGTTCCATGAAAGCATGAAAGGATTTTGTCAGTAAGGCTCAGTGGTTGATCTGCACCAGCCAGAGCCTGGGGTCAGTTTAAGAGGAATGCTCCCAACTGAGGCGGTCACTCAGCCGCTAGGTTTGCAGCTGTGGGAGGTTCATGAATAACTTCAAAAGCAACCGACATTGATCATTTCATCACAGACTATTTTATTAGCAGTCTCCTCATATATGTCTGCAACAAAAGTTGGCTGTTTTACTTCAGTGAACTTTTTCAAGTGGGATGGATACTTATGCAAACAGGCATCTCTCCTCCTCTCCTCCACTATACCAGTCTTTTCCCTCCCCATCATCAGTGGCATTTTAAAAGCTTGGTAACCAGTTCAAAGCTTAAGAGGCAAAAGCACCTTCAAACCATTTAAATGCAAGATGGGTTAAGCACTAAAGCCAATTGTGGTTACCTGACTGAAAGAGTTCAATCACCTTCTCTATACCAAACTCAAATAGATCATCTGAGCTTCAGGAGACAACAGTCTTCCCATGGAAAGATTGTGCATTTACACAAATTCAACAAGGTAGGCTTTAGTTGACATGCAAAAATTAGCAGATGACAATTGAAACTTCGCATTGCCAACATTTTTTAACTAAGTAATGATTTCAAGAGATTTTTTACAGAATGACGGTTCAGACAAACTGAAAGGGACTTTAAATTAGACATTTTTGGACAGATCTGTGTATTCTCTAACTTTAGTGTTTGACACTATGCTGTGCTAAATTACAAACAGGCTTCATAAAGAGGGAGAATGGGGTCAGGTTTGTCAAAGTAAAATCACACATAACCACAGGTGATGAAATTCAAAATTATGCTCATGGTCAAACTCACACTAAATGCATTTCTCTCTCTCTCTCGGTCATCTGATCTGCTAAGAGAGTATGTCCAAATGGGCAGATCACTGGGTTGTACACTCTTTTAAACAGACATAAACAATGAATGAATATAAAGAATCCACAAGTTTCAAGATTCCAAAAGCCAAGATTTTGGATTTGTATGTAGGACAAAGAAATGTGCCAGAAAAAGTAGTACAGAATTTTGCATTCTCAGCCTAGAACCCATGACACAATCTGAGGAGATAGGGGTAGATTAACTTTCCAGACAAGGGCACAGGGAAATGAGACTTAATGAACCCATGGTTGTGGCAATAAAATTCTAATGAGAATCCAAATTAAGAGTGATACTAATCATGTGGTCAAAGTAGGGGACCGCCTATTAATCATATTTTGCACACAGCTCAATCCCTAAACTCCCTAAATCCCTAAACTGGTGTTATCCACAAATAAACATCTAATTCAGCAATTTCATGAAAAGATAAAAAAAGAAAATGCTGGAAAGAAGGTTCAGTTCATCACTCAAATATTATTTCATTGGCTACAGTGTTTACAGTGTGTTTGCCGAACTACCGACTAGTATTCGGTTTTGGTTTTTGTAATATTGTAATTTTTGTGCAATGACACTTCTCCAGTACACATGTAACTTTTAATTGTTTAAATGTACACATCTGCCTGGGAAAGTTTGTTCAGCATAAGCAAGGACCAAACCAAAATGTTTCCTGAGGCAAGACTAAAGGCATACTGTTGCTTATTCCTCCCTATTCTTCATACACTAGGGTGCCTATCAATAATAAGATAAACATCACTAAACCATGTACAAACAATTCTATTGCTTTTAGCATTAGGGGGAACAAACCAGTTCAACTGCAAAACATGCAAAACATACACATGCAGAGACTCCATTACATAGAAATCAAAGCATTTCTTGGCATTTAGGTAAAATCAACAATGTTGCTTTAGTGGTGAACATGCCCCATCCTCTATAGTACCATTTATTCCTACCCCTTCATTTTGTATGTATCCATGTAATGGCACAATGCCCTGACTCTTTTGGAGACTGAGGCAGAGTGTACCCACTCCCTCCAAATATGGCTACTACTAGAGAGTGGTCAGATGCAGGCTAAATAGGCAGGCTGGTAAAAATGTCCTGGTAAGATTATCAAACTGTGAAATCAGAAAAGAAACAGGACAGGACATTTATTTTAGCAATTTTTGCAGTAATCATGTCAAATGGGATACCTGTCAGAATATTTTAGTGTACCGTTACAAATGAACGCTCAATTCATTTGCTATAACATCAGTAAACTGGCTATTTGTGGCAGCGACAGTAGGCTACTTGATGTAAATTTCTGTGAATGACAGCACTGCTAGGCTAGCGCTGCCTAGTGCTTCTACTCAATTTCTTGTTGCTCCACCACTGTCAGGGAGCCAGGCGTAAGCTTCGGCTCGCATCGTCTCTGAGCAGGGATGGGCCAATAAATGAACAGAGGGAGGACTGAAAGTGATAACAGTGTGTTCCAGCGTGTAAAATAGACATCACTACCAAACCTAGCAATTGGCTGAAGCTGAAAGTATCTACCCATCGTGGAGCGAATACATGCTAATTTATAAGTTTCAGATGCTTTGCACGATGTGAAACAAAGTGAAAGTGGCTGCACTCACACGCTCAATCTGCATCAGTTGGCTTACAGGGGTGGAATTTAAGCTTGTAGATATAACAGTAAAATTGCTAGTATGTAAACTGTTGGACAGACACACAAGCTGTGTGATGTGTGTATGCTGCTGTAAACCACTGGTTGTCAAACTGGGGTCTGGGGACCGCCGGGGTCTGCAACATCTTGCCAGGGGTCTGTGAAAAAGTTTGCTAAAGTATCAACTTGTCTTATGGGTTAAAGAATACTAGAGATCAGTATAGCGCAATAAAGCGCATTGTGCTCACTACTCCCACCAGCATAACATTAGGGACAAATTAGCCTACATGATGCACTACATCAACCTGTCAAAACATTTTCTTTAGGTAACATCAACTGCAAGCAAAATTAATATTAGTTATTATTAGTTATGTGAAACAAACAATATTTTTTAACACAGTAGGCCCAGATTTGGCAAAAAAAAAAAAAAATCCTTTTAAAACTGCACCTGCTGTGTCAACATGCCTATTTAAAGCTGGTATTAGCAAAATCTGTTTTTTTGAATAAGAGTTCAAAAGCATCTGAAAGAACAAATAAATGTAATCTTATATGGTTAAATTTTCACGATTACCACGATTATGAGGGGTCCTTGAAAAAAAAGTCTGTCCCATTAGGGGTCCCTGGCTCAATAAAGTTTGAGAGCCTCTGCTGTAAACAGCATGCTTACCCATGTGAAGGCCAGTAGGTCTTATAAAGTGTGCTCTTCTGTTTACTCAGAAATGAGCTCATGTTGTTAAACAAACATATCCTTTCTGACATGCTGTCAACAGGAAGGTTACTCTGTATTTAACCTGTCCAGTACACTTAGTCAGAAGTTGAGTGCTGTGCCATTTCCTAGGTAAACACTCTAACCATAACCCTTTGTAATTCCATCTAAATGGGGAGGACACTCCAAATGTAGGCTATAGGGCAAAAGAAAGAGTACTGAGGCATAGCCTACTACCAAACTACCAAACCACTACCAAACAAGGCTAGAGCTAAAGCTGTGAGGGAGATTAAACTCAAAATGACAAGTGTTGAGTGTTTTGCACCCCTAGTGGACAAATATTCATGCAAAAAGCTTCCAATGTTCTCTGTCAGTTTCATACATGGGTTCTCTCTTCTACAACAAAAGCAGCCTGCATGGCTACAGCTGTTTCAGGCCTAGGGAGGTGCCATGTGGTATATTGGTCGATATATTGGTAGGATTGCCCCATGACAAAAATGTTGTATTTTGTTATTATTGACATAGTTGATTACATGTTTAAATATGTGCTACAGGATGTGTAGTTCATGGATAGAATGAGAGGAAGCATGGCAGAGGGTAGAATTCAAAGTATAGACTAGGAAGCAAGGTAAATCCTAGACTATGGTCAAGGTTAAGTTTAACTTTTTATTTTTGCAGAACCCTCAAGACTACATGATGATGTAACATGATGTGAAGATACAGTGGTGAATATTTTCTTACTGGTACTATCAATGATTGCAAAGAAGTATCTCCTGCAAATGTGTGACACACTCTTAAATCTCTATATTTAAATCTATGTGGAAAAATGGAAAAATTAAGTATAAAATCTATCAACAGGCAAAATTCTCATGTATGTACTATAGAGAATGTATGTGCTGACTCATCAGGATTTGAGGTTATGGTCGATACATTGTGTTAAATTAGCAAACCAAGTTTGCCTTGTTATTAATTCAGCTTTAGTTAGATTTAAAGGGATATATCAACCCATAGCCCTGCTGTTCCTGAGCATTGTCAGTAGAAAAGAGAACAAAAAAATTACATACATACACCACAGGTAACGCTAACTTATGAGTACATAGAAAACTTTGGCTAATGTTAGGTGCTGTTTTGCAGTTCTGTCTATATTGCAAAATTTCTCTTTTTTTAAACTAACGGCACTCAGTGACCCCCAACAACAGTGCTATGGGTTGATTTGCACCAGAACTGCATATTTTTTTCTTTTTACTCATCATTCACATTAGAACCCTGTGTGAGAAATTGTCATCATGTACTCAGTAGTGGTGTTTATCATACATGTCATTCAAAGCAAATGTCTTCCTTATTCAAGTTCATTTCCATTCAACTGTACAGAACTTTGCACCTGTGTTAAATCAATGTGTTTCCAGTATGTGAAATAGAATATTTGATCAAAGCGAATGCCTTTCCTGACCACTGGTGATTACTAAATTGCAGATAACATAGCACTAATAATAAGACTGCATCCACTTGCTGTAACCTCCCCCATCCATCACTGATGTGGTATCAATAGCCTACAGCCTGAGGGATGGAAGTCCTCTTGCAGAACAAGGTGTGGTGGTGGCCAGCAGACACTCAACATTATACACAGTAGAAGAAACCCCATGTTAGAGGCACAGATGCAAAGACCAATGCCAATGCCAATGCCAATTTAAGACTGAGATAAAGGCTTCCTCCCCAAATGTAAAGCTCAGTCTCCATTGACGGCCAGAGAGTGGCATTCACTGCAGTGTTTGGGAAAAAAAATGAGAAAACAAACAATGGATCCATAAGGAAAAAAGGGATGAAACTGAAATATTCCACACCTTTCCATGTCTAAAATTAATTATAGCAATAACAACCATTTTATACTCAGCAGAGATTATCCTACCCCTATGCTCAATGATTCTCAACCACCACAAACATAACATCACATGTGCATTTAACTGAAAACCATCATTTTGCTATGCCTATTTGTGAGAAATTAAACCTCTTAAATACATTCTCCAGACCCGAAAAAAAAATTATTTAATGACTCAAATGTCTCGTTATTACTGCCAGCTGATTATTTTCAGGGGTTTAAAAACAATGCAAATAGGAGCTCGCCCTGAAGAACATAAATATTTTGCATTCTGCACAATACAGCCAACAGGAATTACATTTTTATCAACACAGAGCAAGAGTGGTTTACATTAGAGAACAAAACCACACTGGAATTACGTGCTCAGCAGGAGTGGGAGGAATGGGGGCATGAGCAGATATAAAGAAAAATGGCATGATGTGTTGTGTATGGGTGAAACAGGTTGATGGGCAAAACCAGAAGAGTCCTACAGGTAAATATGCTACGGCTTGTATGCTGGGGATTTCTTTCTGAACTCTGTATTTACCCACAGACTACACCAGTCCAGAACTATGGACCTTTCACTCTTGGCTATAAGTAGTTCAAATAGTAGTACTGGTTTATCGCCCCTTCTACAGTGTTCTCTGGGCCTACTAAAATAGGAACACGATACATTATGTTCTACACAGGAAAAATACAGAACTGACTTTTACACTAAAAACAAAGCATGAGGACTGTCCTTCAATCAACTTTCTGTGGTAAACCCGTTTGTGCCGTCTATTAGCCTATCTGCAACGTCATGACTAACTTCACCTGAAGTAGTCCATGCAAAACTATACTCATTCTTGCTATTATGAAAAGGGAGGGAGCAATATTTTTTTTGCAGCTATACACTCAGGACTACACTCATACTACTGGAGCACAGCTAGGATCAGTTTAGCTGTGTCATATGTGTCTGTAATACGATTCCTAGCCGCTAAATTAAAGTGCCATCAGAGCAATGGAAGTAGAACACTTTTTATATGGGAGGATTTTGAGACCAACTCCCACTTCTGAAGCCACTGAGCAGCTTACATTAGAGGGAAGCGTGGAGTCAACCAAATACAACAAAGCTGTGCTCAAACACCACCCTAATCACCACCAGACTGCAAAGACATGGAAAAAGGAACATTTATGCCAGAGTATAAATACATTGCCCTCTACTGGGCAGAAGAGACAATACACAGATTTTGTCAAATTGGGATGCACTTACACTTTTCATATAACATTTGCAAAAAGATTTCCCTGTTATAAGCTTTAGTTTTGATTTCCTCTGGCTTCCAGATTTACTTAGTAGTGAACTCTTTGGTGTGGATGGCAGGCGTCATGTTTGGAGGAAACCAGGCACCGCTCATCACCAGGCCAATACCATCCCTACAGTGAAGCATGGTGGTGGCAGCATCATGCTGTGGGGATGTTTTTCAGCGGCAGGAACTGGGAGACTAGTCAGGATAGAGGGAAAGATGAATGCAACAATGTACAGAGACATCCTGGATGAAAAACTGCTCCAGAGCGCTCTTGACCTCAGACTGGGGCGACGGTTCAACTTTCAGCAGGACAACGACCCTAAGCACACAGCCAAGATATCAAAGGAGTGGCTTCAGGACAACTCTGTGAATGTCCTTGAGTGGCCCAGCCAGAGCCCAGACTTGAATCCGATTGAACATCTCTGGAGAGATCTAAAAAAAATGTCTGTGTACCGACGCTTCCCATCCAACTTGATGGAGCTTGAGAGGTGCTGCAAAGAGGAATGGGCAAAACTGCCCAAAGATAGGTGTGCCAAACTTCTGGCATCATTCAAAAAGACTTGAGGCTGTAATTGCTGCCAAAGGTGCATCAACAAAGTATTGAGCAAAGGCTGTGAATACTTACGTACACATGTTTTCTTAGTTTTTTTATTTTTAATAAATTTGCAAAAATCTCAAAAAAACTTTTTTCACGTTGTCATTATGGGGTGTTGTGTGTAGAATTGTGAGGAAAAAAATCAATTGAATCCATTTTGGAATAAGGCTGTAAATAACAAAATATGGAAAGAGTGAAGTGCTGTAAATACTTTCCGGATGCACTGTATATACAGCAGAGAGTAGGTAAAAATAGGGGTCAAATCAATCTGAAGATGACTGCAATTTTCCCCACAAAATGTGCCAATCCACTGCCTTCTCAGTACACCCTATAGCAGTGGTTCCCAAACGTTTAACAGTCAAAAACTGTGTTTACGGCATAAAAAACTGACTATCTGAGAATTTTGACAAACCTCCACTTTGGTGGAAGTTTTTGTTTTTAAAACTTCAGAGGCCCAAATAGATTGATAGAAAATATCCATTTAACAGGGCCTAGGACACTCTGGTCACGGACAGCTTGCTATAACAATTAAGATCTTTGCATAATTATTTCTGCATAAACAAAATGTGAACACTTATTACATATATGACCCATGCCAATGTAGTGCCAATTGGCTTGTATTGGGGATAGATCTTTTTCTATGTTATCTTTATACAGGAAAGAGCTGAGAACCCATTCACAGATCTATTTTGTGCACCCCCTAAACTGTTTCAAGTGTCCCTACAACCACTACCCTATAAGACTACACAACTAGTAAAAACCTGTTTCTATATCAGTATTTTAGTATTCACACCAAAGAATCTCTGAATTCAGTCAGAGTCAAATCCAGTGAAATCCAGCCAAGCCTTAATGCTCAAGAGCAGTTTCAGCCCTCAGCTATTTCAGCTTTCACCACAGCTGATGACAACAACCTTTAGGCTTCCAAATAATTCGCTAAAAAGCAACATCCAGTATGGCACTGATTTGGATGGGAAAATTGTGCCTATTAAAGAGAAGAACAAAATCAAGTAATGACGATGAACTGGGAAAACATGGTTATCGATAAGATGACATTCCACAAGATTTAAGTGTAGACTGGGAAACCTGTTCTTTTCCACTTGAACTTCCAGATGTGAGGGTGGGTGGGTATGTACAGAGGCACAAAGATTGAACATAAAAGAACAGAAATTCTGTAGCAACTTGTTTAATTCTTCCCCACGTATGCTTGATGCCTCACTGGGTCCAAGCAAGGAATTTACAGCCTTGGTACAGTTCAGTCTAATTGCTTGCCAGGCAGGTGAGTCCATGGTACCTAAGAAGTTCTCACCATATGTCCCATGGCGACAGATGGGAAACTAAAAACGGTTCCTTCAAGATTCCATTACTTCCCCTGTAGCAGTGTCTACATATAATCAGCACATTGCATGGTCAGCTTGTTTGATTAAGCGATTACATCGCGCCAACATCGTGTCAAAGGAGTGATAGCACCTTCTTATCTTTCAGTTTGAGAGATATGGGCTGCTGCATAAAGAGTGGCGACATGATGGCTTACCAACAGATGAGGTTGTGCTGGCAGTAGAATGATAAATGGACACATGCATCTTTAGTAGGAAAAGCAGTGAGATTTTCACGACAAGGAGGAGGCGGAGGCCTACAGCTCACGCTATCCAGCTTGGACATAAGACTACCTCACACAGGCAAATATGCCTACCGTTACTGGCCTAACGTTAAATTACTGTGACAAGAAAGGTACGAGAAGGTTCCTGGGTGCACTTTTTACGGAAATGCGTAACATTGCGCAAAAAAAGTGTCACCTATTTCATCGCACGCACTGAGCTGTTTTGCTTGCTCTCTGACTTCAGAAATGACTGACTGGCAGATTTCAATGACATTTAAATGAATTTAATTCATAAATTATACTACAATAATGGACCAGGAAACTACATAAGAGTTTTCTGTGTGGGTAACGGGATGTTTCGCTATTTGCAAAACTGTTAAGTGCGTATATGTTGTTTAGCCTTTGCTAACTTTAGGACAACGCCGGTCATAGAACGACGATGTGTGTGGAGTTACGGTAACGTTATTCTAACCTGTTAGTGACACTACCAGCTCCTCTCCACCTTGAACGTGCATGCTTGTTGGCCGTTACGCTAATTTTTTTCTGGTTTTAACCTTAAAAGACTTCTGACTTTGCAACGGTTTAGGGTTCTTTTGTAAATCCCGAGCAATCTTTGGATAAAATGAAAGAGTAATTATGACCTGTTACTCCTCACGTGAACTGCTACTGCATGTCAGCTGCCTACTCAATCACGCCACACTCTGTTGCATCGGAAGTGGACAACTTCATGAAAGTTGGGCAGGCTTGGGTCAGGTGAAGAACGGTGCCGTGGAGCAGTAGGATCTAGGAACTTTACAATAAAGAGGGCTTATCGTAAACCGTTGTTGTATTTTTGTCAAGGTAGGTTTATATTGGGCCTATTTGGAAAACCTTAGTACACTAGGCCTTCTGTGTTGAGAATTTAGATTCATGCGTCAGTCATGGTAGGCCTACACCAGAGTTGCATTTGCGAGTGATGAATAGGAATCCCCGTGGAAAATGTCGAGTTATTGGTAGATGCTAAAGTTTATGTTTCGTGGCTTTTTGGCTGACATAATTGATCAATTCGGGGCCAATGACCACAGCATTTTTGCAGAGGCTATTATTTTCTCAAGGCCTCACAATTCCAAGTGGTAACGGTAACCTTGTCTCATAAATTGGGCATGACTCCGTCAATCAGTAGTTGGAATTCCATTCTTTTTTTTTTTTTTTTTTTTTGGTAGGCCTGTGTTATTTCTGTTTTAGACAGTGCGTGAAACTTTTGAAACCTTTTATTTCTGGATAACATTACCTGCTGTCGTTTCTCTCAGCTCCATGGGGGACAGCTTTGTTAAAGACCTTCTTTCTATGTGTCTTCAAAGAATATCAATGGAACAGGATGTGTCTAGCTCCGAACTTGGTAAGTGCTGCCATCACACGACTGCAGGGAAGTCGGGCATTAAGCAAAACACCAAGATGTTTTCTTGGCGTTGACAAACAAAATAGTTCAGTGTTCCCCTTTGTAAATACTATACTAAAAACCGCGTCAGTTTTGAAATTCAAATACTAGCTGGGCCAGAAATAAATAATCAAAAATCTGCTTGTAGACCCGCTGTAAGTTTTGTGTCTAGTGTCAGGTTTCCCTTCTATTAGTTTGGCCTCTAAATAAGCCATGGACCATTGAAGAAGGGATTTAGTGGAAAGCCTGTATTTGTTGCAAGTGCCAAGTCACTTACGAGGATAACAGTTAGGGTATTAAATTCTGTTGCTCGCACTCAACCTTGCAGCTTCCCTCTCTAAAGCTGCTGAGGAGTTCCTTTCTGAATTATGTTTTGGTTTTGTTAAAACTATATTCATTAAAAAGTCACTGCTAAATGAGAAAAGTATAACCAACAATTAGCCTGCAGATTTTGAATGAACCGGCAGTACTAGAATGTGATAACACAGATCTTTTCCTTTAGTTTGGTTATCAGTGACCTGCTGCCAATCTGACATCTTTGAATCAGTGTTTCTTCAGATGGCAAGGAACTTTGAGGTCACCAGGATGAAGTGGCTCCATGCTGAGATTGAACTGAAGAAGTGTCGGGAGCTGCTGTTGAAGTCTGACGTAGTACGCTCAGCCCTAGAGGTCCAGTTGAAACATGCTCGTAATCAGGTTGATGTAGAGATCAAAAAACGGCACAAAGCAGAAGCTGACTATCAGTACCTGGTATTCTACCGTTTTCCCTTCAGCTTTCTATTGAATCAGCCACCTTAAATATGTGTGTTTCATTTTAAAAGCCCTGGTGTTTTCTAAACAGGAGCGACAGATGAAACTGATATGTGACATACTTGTGAATGACAGTAAGTCAAGTGCGTGCCTCAATGATGAACAGAGGTCTATGCTGGCAAACTTCAACAATAAAGGGCTAAGTGTGCCACAGCAGAAAGGAAGACGGTATACATTTTTGTATATATATATATATATAATAATTCTATATCATTGAGTATGCATATGATAAATGGTAGCAAATGTAATAATATGTAATGTATTAATCAGACAGTTCTCTTTACAGGCAATCTAGGTTGTCTATCATTGATGAATCATCTTTCCTCTCACATTCTGACATTAGTTATGATCGAACTGATGATGATCTGGTATGTTTTTTTTTTTTTGTTGTTTTTTTCTTGTAGATCACAAAAACTTTAGTAGTTTCCAGTCTCAGTACAGATAAGACATTGTAATCTCCTATACTAACCTCATTTACAAAGTCAGCCACCCCATCATTAATTTCATACAGGTCTCCAAGCAGCCTTATACTTAAGACCATCTGTCTCACTGATTCCTACAGGACTTGGACACGGCAGTGCTGAAACCTCTTAAGTCAAGAGCACGAGAGAAAAGGGTAAGAGATCACAATGCCTACCACAGCCATCATTGTGTGGTTATTTTGAAGAGACATGCCTGTAATGGCACAAACTGGCTGTTTCCAGCGATCCTCCATGGGGCCACGTGCTCAGAGACGAAGTAGAATGAATGGCCGGTCAGGAGACTACCTGGGTGTTAGGACGACAGAAAAAGTAAGCAGACACAACTTACAGCTCATACCTTGTTCGTTCCCACTACCCACCCATGAAAAGTCCTTAGATACAGAGAAACACTCTCCTCCTGGTTTCAGAGGTCCCATTAAACTCATTGAAACAAACTTGGCAGAAAATGATAGTGAATGTAAAGTGATGCATTTTTGTCTATTAATAGCAATTAAAGTGCTCCTTTAAAATTTCTTCAAAACACTGTCGGCCATTATTTTCGCTGCAAACCAGAATGTGCAGTTATGTTACACTTTTTCTGAAGAGAACCATGATGTCATGTGACCACAGATCATACAACAAGCCATTATTTCTTTTTTTTTACTATAGTATTGTTTTTTCCTTGTCTTCTCAGCCGTGGTAAAATAAAAGGTGGTTCATGATTTTGTTGGGCGGGGGACATACCTCTGACTTCTGCTTTTGATACAAGCACATGGGGCACTTGCTGCAAGTTAACAAAGCATTAACACTTTATAGTGCTACATAAATCCACTTGCCATTTCCATCCGTTTCTTTCTTGAAAATCGTGCTTCTATTGTTAGGTATAGTGGGGTGTCATCTCCCATAAGAGGACTCATTTATCAGTCCCCTGGCTCTGTGTTTGGCACCATCCTCCCAGTGCCCAGCTCTCTGTTCAGGTGGAAACGCCAGCGGACCATAGCCCAGGCTGCTCGTTGTCTGTGACATTCCCTGCTCCCACTTGGGTGACAAGGACTGCTGAAATGGAACAAGGCAATTCAGCACTTTAAAAAGTCCATCTGTCCTCATGAGGAAGTGAATGCAAAATGTGAGCAGGGCAATGTGATTGCACTGTGCTGGGACCTGAACTAGGTGGTGGGAAGACACAAATTCCTTTCATGTGGCTGTGTTTTTTTTGTGTGTGTGTGTGTTTACTTTTTTCCTATTTTTTTCATTAATCTGTTCAGGAAGTAGAGTCCACTGTAGTGAAGGCCTCAGTTAGTACTCCAGAGAGTGGGAGTTCGATTCAGCTTGTTATTGATATAACTCAAGAACCTTCAGAGAAGCCCCGTCGCAATCACATCTATGAGCGGTTCCCATCTGTTTCTGGTACAGTACTGATTAACATGCTTAAGGTTTTGTGATTTTTGTGTGTGTGTGTGTGTGTGTGTGTATACACACACACACACACACACACACACACACACACACTATATTTGTCATAAAATGTGTTACTTTCAGATCAAACATCTGTGTGGGCTCATGATGAATCCCAAAGTGAGGCCCCTTCTGTGATGGAAATGGAGATGACCTCTACAGAGCCCCAACTACCAGAGGCTCCCACTCCCTCAGAGAATAAAACGCTGCGTCATGTTTTTCTTACTAAAACAGTGAGATTGCCAACTTTGAGGATTTTTTTTTAATGTACTGTATTTTTGTCTGTAGTGTTTAACTAGTGTAGTGTTGTTTTTTTTTTTTATTTCAGGTTATCAGACCTGAGATGTGTTCACCGTGTGGGAAACGCATTCGTTTTGGCAAGATGGCAGTGAAGTGTCGTGACTGTCGGATCATATCCCACCCTGAATGTAAACCCCTGTGTAATGAACCTTGTTCTCCAAGTGCCCATGGCAACTCTCAAGCCACTGACGTAAGTCACCACCATCATCTAAGGTTTAAACATAACACCTTTATAGATGAACATTTCCTGTGATTTTGTTTTTCTTTCACATCTGAGGACACTCTGGAAAGCTTTGCTCCTGCTACCCACCCAAGAATCCCAGCACTCATCGTGCAATGTGTCAATGAAATTGAGAAAAGGGGACTTAAAGAGGTTGTGTTTCTTTTGCTTATCTTTTGGAGCGTATGCATTTGTTTAATAACCACTGTACATGTTCTATCAGTTGACCTATCATAACTGTTTTTGGTGTGTGTGTGGTGTAGAGAGGCATTTACCGTGTGCCTGGAGGAGAGCGGATGGTCAAGGAGCTGAGGGAGAGGTACTTGACGGGCAAGGGCCCACTGCTGTTCAGCAAAGTAGACGATATCCATGTAGTCTGCGGCCTCCTGAAGGACTTCCTGAGAAAACTAAAAGAGCCTCTGATCACGTTTCAGCTACACCAAAAATTCATGGAGGCCAGTGGTAGGTCTAGTCTGGATTGATTAAATTGTGCATTTGACTCTAATCATAACTTTAGAGAAGTCGTGATCTCTAGCAACCAAAACATGGGAATCAAATTTGGCTTATAAACATGCATACGATTCAGGTTTTTAAATGGAAGATTGACAGCGTTTGCCATTTGTATATGTATCAAGGTTATGGCTTAATTTGAAGACCAGACTTGAGTAATCAACAAGTAATCTTCTCTCGGCGCATTTGCTTTCTGCATATTCATGTCTGCCTTGTCTCTGTACTTGAAGGAAGGTTAAGTGGTATGTTTTAAGAGGCATCAGATGTCTGCAGTGTTTAAATCATGCTAAGTGTATCAGTTTTGTAGCAACAATGAAATGCAGGGTCACCTGAGGGTATAGCGCCACCCTTTTTAAATGAGAAATTAAAATGGATGTTTGAGGGAGGACCTCATCATCTAATTTGCAAGGCCCCTAATGGAAGAAGCATACAAATGAGAATTATGTCTGGTTCATGCTCTTTGGTTTCTAAAGCTGGTGTGGCGACGCTGATTGTTTGTGCTGTCATTTGTTCTAAAGCCACCCATAGTCCTCAGCTATGACAGAAATTGTATACATTTTAATTCTGCTCACACCCTGTTTTGAAATGGGGTTATTTCTTTCATTGTCCTGAATGGCCTGAAAGCAATGGATTATTTGTCACAGAGATTGCAGAGGATGACAACAGTGCGGCAGTGATGTTTCAGGCCATAGGAGAGCTTCCTGCTGTCAACAGGGACACACTGGCTTTTCTTATGCTGCACCTACAGAGGTAACATTGCTCAAGTGTCCTTTAGTTTTGCTGACACATAGAAATGATGCATGCATCACACTTAATTAATGGGGCCATAGAAGAGAAAAACATTTTTACATTGACTTTGTTGAAGTAAGAGAGGTTGTGCCGTCATGAATGTGAAACATGGTTATGCCCTCCATAATATGTTAATCTTTAACTTTGAATAGCCACTAAAAATGGACAAATTGGAAAAAAAGCTGTGCTGTGATGTCACAAATCAACTGTGACTATTTCAACCCCCATCCTAAATGTGAGGTGGTAATTGGGCTTTTAAAATTTTATTTCAGCTCATTCAACTTTGATTTATCATAAATATCTTCTCTGTTAACAAGAACAAGTTAAGCCATGCATTCTATGTCCCCTTCAAATACTTTTCAAAGATTTTTATTACACGTTTAGTGATGTGCTTTTCTACATTCAGAAATTGGTGTTAATGGATCTCTACACAGAGTCATGCAGAGCCCAGCATGTCAGATGGACCTAATGAACCTGTCCAGAGTGTTTGGACCTACTATTGTTGGCCATAGCATGTCTGAACCATCACCAATGACCATCATGAGGGATACCACCACACAGCCCAAAGTCTGTAGCTCTGCTTTTACCTCCTTGCAGATCTTTTATTGGTGATTATCATGTTAGTTATCATGAAATGTACAGCTGACCTGCATTTTGCACTCAGTGAGAAGAAATTCATGACCTCTGAAGTTAATTTCCCCCACTAATTGATTGTACCATGAATATCCTATGGTGATGATAGTAGAGCTTGTGATTGACCCCTTATCCCTCACATCTCATCCTCGCCCCCTTTCCTAGGTCATGACAAGACTGCTGTCTTTCAGTGCTGAATACTGGAAAGGCCTCATTAAGAGTGCTGCCTCAACTCCAACTCATGCAAAAATCAACACTGAAGGAAAAAGTACTGACCGAGGTAAATGTTTTGATGGCATTAATGTTAAAGGAGAAGTCCTGAGTGAAATGGACTTGGGGTGTATTGAAACATGGTAATGAGTACAAATTTTGTCAAATAGCCCACCTCCATTCTCCCCCAGCATTCCGAATTACAGTGCTTTTAGACGACCCTCCAAACAGGTTTAGAATGCTGCCGCTAAGGGCATAGCGTTGCAGATACAGATGCTTCAACCAATCGCTGCTGTTTGGTCATGATGTATGTTATGCCCTGGAATGCATTGTCAACGTTATCACTTTCAGCCCTCCCTCTGCTTGCTGATTGGTCCTTCTCGGCTCATAGACTATGCAAACCGAAGTTTACGCCTGGCTGTCTGACCGCAGTGGTGGAGCAATGACAAACTGAGCGGAAGCACTAGGTAGCGCTAGCCTGGCTAAACGCTATGCTCCTAGTGTCAGCCTGTTTGGAGGATTGGCTAGTGCTGCATTTTGGTTTATTTCACACCAGACTTATCCTATGTATTATTTGAATGTATGGATTAGATATTTTATAAATGAATCTTACTAGCCACATCACTGATCAAGCTCTTGGGCTGAATCCCAGAACCCTAAGCCCTTGTAGACTTAAGACGGCCAAAGATCCACCAATCACAAATCGATTCATGCTAGTTAAGTCTTTGAGGATTCAGGGACTGGGGTTTTGGTAGGATACCTTTGACTCCTTGGGACCCATCTTGCTGTATTCTGTCCCCATTCAGATCACATGTTCACACCAGTCATTTCTCCTGAGACTGGGGCTTATTCCAAGGTTTCTGGCACCGGTGCTCTAAAAGGAAGAATTAGAACCTTTGGAAATGCTTTTGGCAGCTCGTAAGTTTCTATCTTCAGGTTTTCACAAATGTTGCATACTAATTGCAAGTCACACAATTTACTGTTGTGGCACTGTTAACTTATAATCATGAATGCCTTTCCAATTGATGCATCAGTTCAGTATTCTCAGAATCACTTATAATTCTCTTACAGAAGCAAGTCTAGGCCTGACCCAAAAAAGAATCGTTTCTTTACCTCTCCGAAATGATTCAGAGATATATCTTGAATCAACTAGATTTGCACTTAATTCACTAACCTATAATAAATATCTGTATTGTAATTTATTGTTTATGTACATTTAAATGAGTAAATTAATCTTCAATTTTGTAAGCATGTCTTGTTGGTAAACATTTTGTTTAGTATTTGCCAGTAATGATGTGTAGAGCATGCTGAATATTGTGATGTCAGATTGAAATAAAGGTTATGATTTTGCAGTGAAGCTCACTAATGATTTTACATTTTAACTAATGAATGAATTAATGATTAAACAATTAAATACTGTCTGTGAGCTAGTTTAGTGATCATTCTTGAGGTGAGGGCAAAAATCTATCCACTGTTCTTCAATTGTGTCCGTGTTGATGGATTTATCTATAATCTAGATCTCTGTGCAAAAGGGTAATACAATATGTTGATTGCTTTTCTGATTAATGTGGGAATAACTGTAGAAGTACAACCACCAATCAAGGCTTTCAACGACATTACAAGAAATTCCAATATTTCAAAAATAAAAAAGGGTGAAGCCAGACATAACCATTTCAATTTGTATTAAATTTTAATTTGTGCATATCAAACAGTTTTATTTTCTCCATCCATAAGCCTCTTGGCATACAGGTGGGAGCTTATAGTAGTTTATTTTACATGAAAGGTCAAAATTCCAACTGTTTTCATTAAGGCTTCCATTAGCCTTTCAGCATAATGATCAAACACACAATGACATTTGAGTCAAAGTCCAACAGATTCAGCACTGACACGACTGAACACTAGTAATTTAATGAGGCTGACATAATAACATCCCCCTAATTATGCGGTGTCCCCCCATGACTTTTTTCCAGGGTTCCCTGAAGTGTGTGATAATAAACAATGGTATAAAAAATGCTCCGCTAATAAACCATTACATCCATTTTCGAGCAGCCCCATTCTCTCCATCTACACAAACCATAATTGCATCTTTTCAGTGCTTTTACTTCTTGTGTGAGGTAAACTTTAGGTGCAAAGTTAATATCTTCTAGAAATTCTGCATCACACACCACATTCTGATGTCCTAATCCCTGCAACTTCAGCAAAGCCTTTTGGAATTACATGCCACCAAACTGAAAGTTCACTAAAGAATTATTTGATTTTTGAAACTCCTATTCAGGTCTTTGTGTGGAAGGACGATAGAATTCAGTATGATAACTTCAGACGGGATATTCACATTGCAACCTGTAGAGATAAAAAAAAAAAATGTTTAAATGCATCTATTCTTTTTACCATTTTATTTAATCAAAACACTAATATGTTTACTTCTCCATCATGCCATTACATTAACCACAACATTTGTTGCTAAATATATGATGTGATGGAACTGTGTTTCATTACAATTTCATATCTTGTGTGAGCATACAGGACTAATACCTCACAAGCTTTAAATAGTCACAAACCTAGCAGGAGGTAGAAGTTTTTACAGGATTTTTGATCAACAGATTGACAAATTTATCAACAACATGTCATTGTTTCAACATTACTTAGGAATAATGAGCACATTGGGCTGATACTGATTTGTAGTATTTGCAGTACGAGTCAGTGAACTGCACAATAAGCAGGTGGAAGAGCATCTTGACACATACACAAAATATAAACTCACCCAGAATGGTTATTGATGGTGTGAGTCTTCCATCTCTAAAGAGAGTTTCACTGTCTATCTTAGCATAAGGGTCATTTGGGTTTGGGTCACTGGGTGTTCCTTCCACTCTTGACCACTTTCCAATAGTGCTATCCCATCCAACAATACTGTTCAGTACACAACTGTGATCCTAGACAAGAACACAGTCAGATAAACAGTAAATGGCATCTATCCATTTGAAAAAATGCCATAATTTAGCATGACAATGTGCCCTTATGTAATAAGTAGCCTGCCCGAACCGGAATTTCTCCAATCCATTCAGTGTTCATCAAACAAAATGAAACTGAAAATTGCAGCATGGAGCAAATTGTTAGCAAAACAGCATACATAACAAGGTGCTGCCTTAAATTTCAGGTGAATATCACTGTTGCAGAACTCTGATTGACAAAAATAATCTTAACCAGTTTTCAATAGTTTTAAGGTGGACCTGCCTGTAGTGTGGCCCCATGGAGGATGATTGACTCTCTCACGCGGACTCCTGCTCCTATTGTCACATCGGTCCCTATGGATACATTAGGTCCGAGCTGACAACACAGAAGTGAAACTATGGTTACGTAATACATCACCTCCAATGTTCCATGTGACTTCAAATTCAACTGCACTTACCACTGCTGTCGGCTCAATATTAGCAGTTGGATGTATGTAAACATTCCCTAGAAGAAAAGCAGATAATATCAGTGCAGCGTTTGATTCTGAAAAACACTTTTGAAAGAACAAAAACTGTGTACTGTAAACTTGCTAAGAAGACTTGCCACTTATCCTGGGCCCTCCATCTTTATTTGAGGCTAGCCTTTCTGGATGTGTTTGATGGTACTGGTTGAGATACAGTCGACTGGCATATATTGCAGACCTTTGGAAAAAAGGATGATCTATGCAATCACTCACTCAACGCAAATTAAGACACAAAAAGAGAAGTTGGTGAGAGTGGAGAACCTGGACCCACCCTGCCGATTTAATCTGGCTCCAGAAGCGATGGGTCTTGTAAACGTAGAGTTTGCCCTGGCCCGCCAGTGCAGTGAAGATGTCCTGCTCCAGACGGATCACCTCAGCCCGATGCCAGCCGTTTGACTGCTCATCCCTGATGGATCGAACTCAGTGGATTACAACAAGTTTAAGACACACTGGTTTCATCCGTCATTGTATAATGCTAACAAGTGGTAAAAAAAACATACAGTACATTCTTGCATTCTCAATGCAAGACCAGGCTAGCCAAACTGGTCAAGTTGGATGCAGGGTAATTAAGGATGCAGTGAGGGGTGTTAAATGAGGAATAATTTTTTTGCCCGAAACCAGTGATATCTACGACTACATTTATATTGTAATAACAAATCACTACATTTGTTACAAAGAATTAAAAGGCTGTTGTTTCAGGTAAACACACCATAACAAGCAAACTACCCTGACACCTACTTTGCTACATACATGGTGTACATGGTGAGTTCAAGGCAGGCACCAAACCACAACGCCCAAACCGTGTTTCATTTTCCACATCTAGTACATTATGCACCACACAAGTGTGTAGCTCCAAACTTAAACTACAAGCACACAGCGGAGCAGTACATAGCTGACTCTAAAACAACAGCATCAGGACCTCTCACTCCAACTTACCCCTCATCGGCATATCTGATGGTAGCGAACAGCAAAACAGAATGGTGGAAGATAAAGAAGGAGAAAGGGGGAGGGTAGATAAATGAAGAGGACTGGTAGGGTGGAAATGTGTAAATGAAAAAAAGGAAAGGCATGGGTAGCACAGCAGAGGCATCCCTCAGGGATCATTCCCCACTCACAAAAGCATGTCCTGCTGGTTCTTCTGGAAGACGGTTCCGATGTGCTGGAATATGTCTGGCGTGAACAGGTATATTCCACAGTTGATGATGTCACTGACAAAGGTGCTGGGCTTCTCCACATAGTGCAAAACCTGACAAAAAAGAGGGTTTGTCACAATTACACATGCCCCCGCTGGTCACAGATGATTTCTATGCAAAGCTCCCCAGACACTGGGGCTCTGCTGCACACCCTGTGCAAGTGTACGACCACTTAGTCTACCCGCGGTCACAGACATCATTGAGCAGTTCAAAACATGAAACACTTGTTGTTGAAACACTTGCTGTACCTCATTTGTTTGCTCGTTTTCCACAATGCATCCATAGTTCATGGACTGTTTTCTGTTGGCCTGCAAACAAGACACAAGGATGTTAACAGCCTGGGCAATTTAGAGAAACACAAACTACAGAGTGTTTCTGAAAGAAGTATCGAACATCACAGCTGAACAACACATCTTTGTAGAGATATATCCCCATTCCATTTTCTTTCATACTACCAATTACAAGCCTAATGCAAGACTGTGTTTCCACCCCACAACCCCATAGACTTCTTAATGAGTCCACTCACTCCCATCTCTTACAGTAGTGCCAAGGATGACAAAGCTGTGTGTATCTCCATGCTCCTTCTGAAACGCCAGCATCTCAGAGAGTGGAAACTCTGAGCACACATCAGCATTCATGATGAAGAAAGCCTCTGGAGCTCCGGACAGGATCTGATCTCTGAAGTGATAGATGCCTCCCCCTGTCCCAAGAGCAGCATACTCCTGCAAGTACCTATAATTCAGAATTTTGACATTTATTCCGCTGGACCACACATCAAGAAATAAATGAAACAGATGGATATGCCAATTATAGCATTTAAATAGTTTCATGGTAAATCCATATTTCTAGCAGTCAGATTTTAGACATACCTGATAGAAACTTTAAAGTCCTGTTGAGCACACATCAGGAATCGATTGAGCTCCTCGTTTGGCTGGTAAAATCCAACAAGCAGGATCTCCTTCATGTTCGGTATCTACAAATACAAGCCTAGTCGAATCAAAATGCCAATTTTGTAAAAAAAAAAAAATATATAAAAAAGTATATCAGACATTCGGACAATACTGTAAACTTAAACGACTTCACCTTTGCACATGCTTCTATGTGATGCTGCAACATTGGCACTCCTGCCACTGGAAACAACGGTTTTGGGACTTCAAACGATAGCGGTCGAAAACGAGTTCCTGTTTGAAATACAAAATAATGTGCAACTCTCTGAACTTTCAAAATGATCCTCTACGTTAAACTGGGGTTGGTATGAGAATGACAGAGCATGTCTAGCTCAATCATACTGGCTGAATGGTAACTAATGATTCACAACAATGTTACCAGTTGACAGTGCTGGCTATTCCACTGTGCAGCAACACAATCACAGCATTACCTTTTTGAAGGCAAAATGAAACCACAGACTGTATAAAAAGCAATGAAACATCAAACAAACGTATAACTTGCAATTCGGAGTCTTTCCTGGCTAGCTTGCAAAAGTTCATGGTAGTTAGCAAATTAGCATATCAGTTTGGCCAACGCCAACCAAACGTGACTAACGTAACCTGGTACTGGTCGACCATTAATACTAATGGATGGTTTTAGTGACATAATTGCACGCATATCGACAACAGAAAAGTTTATTTGACTCACCTTTCTGCGGACCTCCTATGAGTATGACAGTCTTCAACATGTTGACTAGCCAAGCTAACGTTAGCTTTTCTAACGAAGTGGATTAGTAACGCTAGCTAGCTTTGCTAATACTAACAGACTTCGTATCTTTGTCAGTTTTAAAGAATTACTGTTGGTTATCAATGGCAGCACCTATTGAGGATGCTTCGGAGTTAACGATATACGGCAGCTTTAGTGAATGACAACACTTCGTTCGCCAGTTTTTCCAGAATAACGAGTAGGTTCTGGGGCAATGCATCCGCATACAACCAAGTAAACCAAAACCAAAGGCATTGTGGGAAATCTGCAGGTGTTCGATAACTAGTGCAGGTTAGGCAAGATTTACAAAGAGGATTCATAGCCTACAGGCTGTCACTGATCAGCAGACTTTCAACTGTTTACAAGGCCAGAGTCATGATTACGGGAAATCGGGAAAGACCCTGAAATTGGACGCAACTTTTAAGTGAAATAACCGTGACCTCTTTGGACAAGATACTCAAGATGAGAAAATAAAAAGCAGGATTCTCTCATATTGGTCATTATTGTTCTCAATGAGAACAAGAAAGAGAACAAGATTGTGGTAACTTTTGGAACTTATACATTAGGAAATTCTTTGGTTTTTTTGAGTTAGTACTGTAAAACTACTAAAAACATTCTCATCAATATACCTTAAATACAGCCAATATTGAGCTGTCCAACCCAAATGTGACGTTTTTTTGTTTGTTTGTTTGGGTTTGGGTTTTTGGGTTTTACAAATCTGTTGTTAATTCTGGATTATGTCAATTATTAATGTACCACATGGGGTGATTCGACTTTGGTTTATGTCATGGCTATATAACCACTTTTTGGTGAAATCGTCTAAAATATGAGTTTTTCCTGTAGACTAACAGTGTTGAAAGCCTGAGCTTGACGAATCCCATATGTGTAGAGAAATCATAAGATATTCATAGAAAGAATTATTACAGTAAAAGTAAAAATGTATCACTAATACCATTCTTAAGACACTGATGTGCCACAAAAATGATATCAGAAATCACAAATCCAGACTAGCACTGTAGGCAGATGATAATCAGGCGGAAAGGAAGGCAAGGCCAGGCTATCCAGAGACCGTGGCTGCTCTGAAGTCGGGATGGAAGAGTGATGACGCGTATGGGATAGGCTATTGTCTTCAACCAAGGTGGTTATGGAGATGGCAATGGGGTGATAGGGACAGGCAAAATTACTTATTTATGTATTATGTAAGTTTCGCAAACATATACATTTTATAATAACTGCTGTCAATGTTAATGCGTAATCACATATGTGATTAATGTAAAAATTTTAATGAGTTAGGGCTATTTATTTTTTTAACACAAATGAAATCAAAGACAGCTGTTTGTGTTTATCTGAAGGTTGATTGCAACTCTGCTGCACAATGTGAGATGGCAAAGAAGCCTACAGTGGCCTAGTCTCAAGTTCTTGTTGAGATTTTGAGAGTTTCTCTTTGAAATTATTCGCAGAATACAAGCAGCATAATGAGAATTGTAGATGCTTAATCATATGGCATTTTAAAAAAACTGACAGACACAATGAATGAGAGTAACATAGGGCCTACAAGGTGTAGAATGACCCTTTTCATTCTACAAGGTGTAGAATGATCATTTCACTGTCAACAAGCAGTCTGGATTTTTTTCAATACAGCATTTTCAGAAACACAATCAGCAATGGGCATGGTGTTGGTTTCAAAATCAAATTGCAATGATAGACAGCTGTAATAGAAATGGTCAAGGAATTGCTATCAGAAGAATGTGTACATTTTTGGAACGTATTTGTTTATTTACAGCTGATGCAGTTTATCATCAGTTTAAAAAGGTCAGTGGTGAATTAGAGAGTTCAAAGTAGACACAAATCTACACCTATGATCAAACAACCAAGATTCAAAGTGGACATCAAGTGAAAGAATCTGATCCCAGGCTAATGGGCTTAACAGGTTGTATTGTAGGCTAACTCCCAAAACAAATCTGGTAGGAATATTGTTCTTAATGACTATGTCAAACTTCCTAATATTTTTTTCTTTGTGTGTGAGGTGGGTTTTGCAAAAATGTATTAAGTGCATCTGATATTTAGAATGTGTTTCTTACCCAAAGGCTCCTAAGGCACCTTAGACACCATTGGATGATTCAGAGCCCTGTCTTCATTAAAGAATTTCGTAGCCTTTGCAGACCTAGCCATAATATTTTCTTGCTACTATGATCTGATTGAATCCTTTCAGCCTCCATGTTTCCATTAACTTCAAAGCCACACAAAAGAATGACCATGGGATGGTTATTTTTGTATGAGATATTATGAGGGTTTAATATTTCCTTTTTGAGAAGGAAAATGCTAGTCTCTGATTCACAGAATATTGCACAGCAAAAGAAGACCAGAACATGATAGGAGCGTTCAGAGGGGTAAGAGCGAGAGAGCCTCTGACAAAGCAGCTGCTGTGGGTTACTGATAAGCTCCTAATCCACAGGGGCTGAGAATACAGAGGAGCCTTGGAGTCCATGCCTGGATAGAATAGAGATGAGGATAGATTTTTCTCCACACACAGTTTTTGCACCCAGATAATTTTTCTTTCAAAGGAGCAAAATGAGTTCATCTGTTGCATGATGATTCCAGAGAGGTTTTAATTGACTTTGAATCACTGTAAAGTTTTTTGTTTTCTCTATTTTACAGCCAGTGTCTGGCTATCAACAGGTTTGTCAGTTGCTCATTTTATTTACATTTTATGAGTGGTGAGCTTACTCATCCTTAAACCATTGGCCTGTAAGTAAAATGTATATCAGCTTTGCAGGAGCCCTCTGGCCCAGAACGGCGGAGAACAAATTTACAAATGCAGAGCGTCCGTCTTAAAAGTCTTTTAAGAGTGCTCTTGCTCCACCTACTGGTACATTGTAAGCCTGCACATGGTGAAGATTGGTAGAGAAAACAACTGCAACGTGAGACAGAAGTTACAGGTGGCTAAGCGAATAAACCTTTTATGTTGTTTTGAATGTTTTATCTGAATTCTATTTAAACACGTGTGTTGAAAGAAGATTCTGTTTAGCGAATCAGTCTGTTAGATAAACCTACAGTCAAAGGATGCGGTTGCCATAGGCGCTCAACCTAATTGGTGCATCTTGGCCCTGTATCCAGGAAATGGGGATATTGGGCATATCATCTATCAGCGGGGCAAGAAAGCCAGACTGCTTCAGGGAAAATAAGTTCATTTGGATTCTGACATTTCCACAAACTATTGGGCGATAACTTGGTAAGTGACCCCTGAAATCTATGGTTATCCATCAGCGCTCAGAAGTTGATAAATTGCTAATTCTAGTGCGCGTTAAATTAATCTTTGTAAAAGCATGGGCCTGACGTTACATCTGAAGTTCCTGCGATTTCTGTTCCATAGCTAATTATAACATTATTTTTAATAACGTGTGGATTTCTGTTTGATCAAATAATTTGTAACTGCAAGGTTGTAGCTCTTGACCGCATTATCTTAATGAAATGCCTTGGAGAAATGCCTTCCCGTATCGGTTTGACGGTAACTGTAAGATGATAGTGACATCACAACAAGAAGACGAGGCCTACAAGTTGACTCTGGAAACTGCGACCAGCTTAGCCTAACAGTCGTCCTTTCTCTCAGTCAGTGCCCATAGCATAATGTGGAAATCCGACTTACCACCCAGTTATGAAGAGTCCAGGAATCACCAGCACAGCCACCAACATGGAATGTACCCTCAGGCTTCCGGCTATGGGTACCCAGCCTACGGAGTTCCACCTCAGCCAGCAATGCCCTATCCCGGCCAGCTAGGCACCCAGCCACAGACTGGGATGAGACAGGGGCCTGGCTTTCCAGCATTTGGTTTTCCATCCATCATTCCCACATTTTTGTCCTCGCCAAACCCCAACAACAATCCAAACATGGGTGAGTTTGAACTTGCTTGAATTTACTTGGCGCCTAGAATTGTTCACACTGGGTGCAATGATGTGCAAAATGAAAATATTACAAGAGCAAAAATGTCCATATGCCATTCTAAATAGGCTCATTTATCTTAATCAGTACTGACACAAACATTTTAAGTTAGAGATAGACAGCTATTTATAAAAGTTTCTACAACTACAGTTATACAAGTTTGGTTAAGCTTTCAGGGTTGAGTCAAGTTAGAGTAACTTACATTATTTTGGCATGACAGACATTTTACTTGCTACATATGGGGTAATGTAAACTCTCTCATTAGGATCTGGCATTGTTGATTCTGTTTTTATATACCTGCACATACACCTCAGTGCTTATCTGAACTTCACTGATATTTGCACTTTTATATTTGCACAGGAGATGAGGGCTTTGCCTCAGCTGCTGTTTGGGAAAGCAGAGCAGTTCGCCATGCTTTCATACGGAAAGTGAGATTAATGAAGAAAACATGTTTCAGTTACACGCAGAATAATTTTACTATTGCATAAAGACCTAATACTATGATATGCTACTGTTATTATGATAGTGAAGGTGTTTTCTCCAAAAGTAACTTGTGCATGTCTCACTCTTTTAGGTCTACTTGATTTTAGCAGCTCAGCTGATTGTCACTGTCTCCATTGTGGCAGTGTTTGTCTTTGTGTAGGTATCAAAGGAATCTTGTGAATTTATTTTGTTTTGAAAATTATTGACCTGCAGCTGCAGCCATAATACAAAGATTGTCTGTAATCATATTCCAGTTATCCAGTTCGTCTGTTTGTGGTCCAAAATCCAAGCGTGTATTGGGCATCATTGTAAGTGTACAGCTCACCCTGTCTAACATTAGCCCCAACTGAGTAATTCCAAAGTGAGCATTCCTAATCAATGGAGTGTACACTGTTAAATGGCTTTTGAATATCAAACAGAGAGGCACATAATTAACATGAGATACGCTGAATAAGGAGTTTTGTTTTCCTGACTCTGCATTTCTCTGCTGTTAGTGCTATTTACTTTGTGACCTACCTGGTTCTGGTATGCTGTGAGGGGCCGAGGTGAGACAAAAATTTAATGTCTTCTCAAACTATGAAATATAAATAAAAACATAACCTTATACATAATAATTAACACCTTTGGGCTATCATGCTTTTTGAACAGGAGACGCCACCCATTGAATCTGATCCTCCTCTCGGTTTTTGTAAGATATGCCTTTTTTTATTTATTGGTTTGGCCTGCTTAGCGTGCTATTTTGATTTGAGGCTTTATATTGGTGCCCCAATTTCCACGTCTTATTTGAGCCTAATATATGTGTATAGCCTAGTAGATGTGTATGTGTTTTAGTTGTTTCATTTACCTGTGTATTATATATCGACTGATTGGTCAACAATATGTCCTCTTTGTAGACACTTGCCATGTCTTACATGACAGGGACAATATCAAGGTTTGCTTCTGTTCTTTCACTGTTTGTCACACTTAATGTTTATAGTGTCGTCTCAGAAAATCTGTGGTATGATAACTATCTATTTATCTCTTTCTTGTATTTACAGTTACTATGACACCAAGGCAGTGTTTCTGGCCCTCATAATAACCGCTGTAGTATGCATCATTGTGACCATCTTCTGTTTTCAGACCAAGGTACAGTTGAGAATGTGAAACCTGCTGTATCAAGGCTTACTCGCCACCGCCACCACTCGATCCAGTGTGAATGTGGCTTTGTCATCGGTATCAGATGGCCACTTTGTCTGGGAACACAATGAGGCACTGTCTTTAAACATGCATGGCATTCTGGCAAATAATCACCAGCAGTTGTCAAACAGATGATGTAACTGAACTTTCTGCTAGCGATTCCAGCTTGTCATAAGAAAATAAAATAAATTGGTGTAGTCCAATATTCTGGCCAGATAGAACCCATAACCCCATTTAATTTACATCTATGTAGAAGAAAGTATTACTGCCTAAAATATTCTTGTTTTTGTCTCACAAAAATATACAGAGTTCTAATGTGTTTCTTCTGTAATTGCTTTAAGATGTCAAGTTGAACTTACATAGGACTAATATTATGGGACCTGAACAATAGATCTTTTCTTAGGATTTATGGCCAAGGCAAGGCAATCTTTATTTATGTAGCCAATTTCTTACATCAAGGGCATTTCAATGTTCTTTACAAAAAGTGAAAAACAGTAGAATTAAAAGGCATACCTGATTATACATTCCAGCACTGAATCCTGAATAGTTTCTCCTAAAATCCTTTAGGGGCAAAACACAAGATCATTTGATATTTGTGATTTAATTCAGATTATTTTTGATTTTGTATAATTTTACATGAACGTTTATTGCCGACAGGTGGATTTCACATCTTGCACCGGGCTCTTCTGTGTACTTGCCATGGTTTTACTGATCACAGGAATTGTCACAGCTATTGTACTTTCATTCCAATATGTAAGTCGACTATACATTTTCACATGATAGAGCTGAGAGTAAACGGCGCTTATGTGATCCATAATGGCTATTAGTTTGCTCCTCTAAAGCAGCAAGATGTAGGCCTTTTACCTTAATATAATGGCTTCAAAACTCAGTTGCCAGTCGGACTTGCATTCAACAGAATGTAAGTCTCTAAAATTACCAATGTGGGCACATAGCACCTTATGTAACATTGTCACTTGTAGGAGTATGATCTTTTTTGTCAGTTGTAGATGAATGTACCCAATATATTATATATTGAGCAAAAGGAGGATTCCTATTACATCATGGTACTTTAAGTTTAATTTGGTTGGTTAATTGTCCTTTCCTGTGTAGGTGCCCTGGCTTCACATGCTTTATGCAGCCATTGGAGCAATCATCTATACACTGGTGAGTTATTCAATTGGTGTCCATATGAGGGTGGTTTAGATACCTCCTCTCCACATGTTAAAACATATCTGTGCTTTTGTGGTTCCACTTTCAGTTCCTGGCATACCACACCCAGTTGCTCATAGGAAACCGATCCAATGCGATAAGCCCAGAGGAGTACGTCTTCGGAGCGCTGTCGTTGTATGTTGACATTGTCCAGATCTTCCTGTTTCTTTTACAACTCACTGGATCTTCATCAGATTAGGCAGATGATCCAATCTCCAAGAATGACAACAGAGTTTAAAATTATCTCAGGAGTTGGTCGCCTGTCTTCACAAAACTGTTTCTTGTAATCCTTGTCACCATGACACTTTCTAATTCTTTCTAACACTGATGTGGCTAACTAGTAATAAGTCCCTTTTAAATCAGTACATCCAAAGCTTTGAGTCCAGTATGAAAAGTTGGTATCATTTATGCTTTTATCAAACCTCTTATTTTATCAAACCTATTATTGTTTCAGTTAAATTAATACATTTTAATAGCTATTTGTCATTTTGTGCACTTAGTTTCTTCTCACTCTTAATCTGACACTAACTAAAGGATTTGGGATTAATCTTTACAATTGAGGGCTTTGACGCAGACATGCAATGTGGTCATGCCACCATGCATATCAATCTGTTACATTGACCATACAAAGTCATAGGATAAAACATGTTATCTCAAAACAGATGTCAAATTACAACACCTGTAGATGACCAGAGTCACCTACAGTTTATGTGTAGACAAGTTGGCTCCAAACTACATTTTCTGAATTGCTACATGTGGTACTGTCCTTGTTGAGGAATGTGTTTTGCTTAGTCAGGTAGCTTCATTACTGTTCATTAATTTTTTTTTTAAGCAGCCATTACCCTTTGGTAAGAGCAAATCTTAACTCTTTCATTGAACATTATATATTGAGTTGAAGATAGCCAATAGAGAATACGTAATAGTAATTGTACTATACTGTACCAAGAGTCATTACCATGATTCATTAATGAACATGTGATGAAGTATTACATAAATACATAATCCTTTGAGTGGATGCAAAGTAGCTATTGATCTGAAAAAATGTTATCTTCTTTGTGTTTTTGATAACAGAGCAATACAGTAGTGGTTAGTGTAGACCATCAAATACAATTAGGATTAATTAATGTCTGATTCAGTACTAGAAGAGTAAATTGATCTTCATGGAGTGAGCGCACATAATGACAAAGATGTTGATCAACTACTATGATCTGCAAAGTGCACTGAATATTTAATATCTAATAAAACATATTTATTTGGTGATCAGGCCTGGTGTCATTGTCCAAGATGCTCCTCACCAGTCATATTGAGGTGCAATGTGCACCTGCTTCCTTTAGTTAGTTTTTGATTTGATTTCCAACGTGAACTAAACTAAAAATGATGTATTTTTAATTTACCCAGTGCCTCAGACAGCCACATTAAGACATAATTCCTGTTGTCTGCACAAACTCATTCTTTCTACAAAGAAGAAACACGCATACACACACAATTACTCAAGGCAGACGTAATAACTCAATCACCTGGTACGGCGCTGGTCGGTAATGAAATGAACTGCATGTTCCTCAGTCTGTGGACTTTTTCAATTATCAGCACAAACATAATGAGCTGTACCTCTGAGTTGATTTCAACTTCTATTTCCTTTTATCATCATGACTTGCAAAGACCCTGTTCATTAGTGCAGCCAATTTAGCAACGAAATGAGGCCTTTGACGTATGCTAAAAGTATGATGAGAGGCCATCCTGGAAAAACATTTGAGACTACAAACAACCACAAGCAAATGACTACTACAATAGTAACAGAAAAGGTCAACAAGCCCATGGCTTCATGGAACAAGATGAACACTAATCAGAGAGGATAACTCCATATTGTACAAGTCACTGTAAATTCATATCAAACCCAATATCATATTCATGAAAGATTATTTTATTTTACTTATTAGAATAGCTGTAGATGTTTATTTAATCTTTTAAAAACATTTATGACAATTAACACTTAGGTACCATTAAAACAATGTTTTTTTCCACAGTCAAACTTCTTTAGTGTCAAAAGTAGCAAAGTTAGACTTGTAAAAAAAGTGTCAGACTATCCATGAAAGACTTCCTAACACTGACGGCTAGCCTAAGTGTGAATTGCATTGTATGTTCCATCTAGATCATTTAGGATACTTTGATTCCCTTTCAGTGGATGACATATATTAGTTTTCTCTGGCAATCACCCAGCAGACCTGCAATCTTACTACCATTTAGTACATGGTTTTAAGAGAATACTCAGACACTTCTGTCAATTACAGTGGCACTGCAGTGTTGTGGCACTTGCCCATTCCCTGCTTGGTTGCATAGAAGAGAATGGAGGCAGTGTTAGACAAGCTCTGCAAGTGATCTGGCTCCGTAGAGTCCTCAAGGAGTGAGACGCTTGGGGTCGCGGGGGAACATGGACGTCTGGCGGACATTGTGCAGGCCCAGGTACAGCATGGTCACTCTCTCCAGTCCTGAGGGGGATAGTGAGACAGGCTTATCAGAGCAACAGGAGGAACAGAAAATAAAGAACAAGACATTTCCCAAGGCAACTTTTTATCAGCCCATGACAGGTGCTTCAGCTGGGTTGGGATGGGATGGGACTGCCTTACCGATTCCACCACCAGCATGGGGAGGTGCGCCGTACCGGAAGGAATCAATGTACGCCTTGATCTTCTCCAGGTCTACATAGAACACAGAGGTTCAAAATGTGAAGTTCATATTTGCAAAGGGATTAGCTTGTCCTCTGACAAGCAACCGGCCATCTCTACTCTCACGTAGTGCAGTGCACTCCACTTTCTATTGAACTTAGTCGATCTTACCAATGTTGTGGTGCTGCGCCCTCTCAGTCAGTAGCTGGGCGTCGTGTACTCTCTGAGCGCCGGACAGGATCTCCTCCCCTCTCATGAACATGTCGTACGAGTTGGAGTATTTCTGGAGGGACAGCAGAGCTATGTTAGCGCTCGACTACAGTTACGGAGCAGAACAGGACGGACCGGGCCAGGCTTGAACCTACTTGGTTGTTCGGATCAGGCATTGTGTAGAAAGGTCTGACTGCCAGGGGGTATTTGTCCAGCACGTAGAAGTCGGTGTCATACTGTGGAGAACACAAAAGAGAGGCACATGAGTCATGTATATATGCCAATATTCATTAATTTATTCATAAATTCATTAATCAATATTCACATAATATAGCCCTACTTTTAGAAAGTAAGGGAAAGTAACCACACACCTTTTCTTTCACAAGACGGCCAAGCAGCTTTTCATTAGGTGTGCTGCAGAGAGAGAGAAGGATAATTAAACATGCTCATTAGCTTCAAATGACTAACAATGGAAGAAATGAATTAAAACTTTTTTTTTGGTTGGCTAATAGCCTTGAAATCTGCATGCAACTTTAGGACACAGTTATAGATTCTGACCTCAGATCCTCCTCATCCCCCATCTCCACTCCTGCAGCCCGGAGCATGGCAACCCCCTCTTTGTACTCCAGCCTCAGAGTGGGCTCCAGGAACTTAAAGGGCTCGCTGGGGTACTGCTTAT
Source organism: Tenualosa thibaudeaui (assembly GCA_027481765.1). Taxonomy (NCBI): domain Eukaryota; kingdom Metazoa; phylum Chordata; class Actinopteri; order Clupeiformes; family Clupeidae; genus Tenualosa; species Tenualosa thibaudeaui. The sequence continues at coordinate 797,129 of JAIFZK010000010.1, read as the reverse complement.
TCACTGTCTGGATCTCAGTCTGGAACCTGACACACACACACACACAAACAATGAAGGACCAAGTGTGAGCTAAACTACAAGATAACCACTAGAGGGCAGCAGACACACATTGCCTATGGAGCAGATTTCACGTGGTAGGTCACAGTCTCAAAGAGAAACATACTGTACAAGTGAAACCACGAAAAATGGAAATGGAAATATTTTTGGGTTGCATCACAGCTGGTTGGCAAACCACAGCATCCAGGACTAGGCATGAAAGCCCAGAATCTATTTTCACTTTCTGAACTGGCCACATGCATCAACATGTGGTATTTCTACACCAACCAGCTACTTTCTATCTAAACACAGTAAGTGATCCACACCACAAAGGTCCATCAGAAGAAGCTATAAAACCAGTAAAATCAAATCATAGTTACATAAGTCATGGTTCCCACTGTAAGACAAACTTAAAATTCCCTGAGTTTTCTGTGACTTTCCCTGACTAAATTCTCCCATGTTTTCCTGACTTTCCCTGACTAAAATGTGAAATTTCCATGGCCTTCTCTATAATTAAGAAATAAGCCCTGAGAGGCCGTTCTATACCGAGAATATAGCACAGCTGAGAGGTGTTGTTGGCCAAAGCGAATGGGGCCCATCGTTAATTTTGGTCAACAATTCCTGGCACACCAAAACACCAGGCCGAGTGAAACTCAGTGGGCATGTAGAAACTCAGTGACCCCCCCCCCCATGCTGACCCCCTTGCTGTGTCCACTGAAAGAGGGGTTGGTCAGACACAATATACCAACTGGATTTGCAAACAAGGCATGAGAAAAATGAATACTCAATAAAGACCAAGACCCTGAATAAAGCCACTTACTTGTCTCTAAGTCCTTTGAATATCTGCACCATGGTGTCAGTGATGGAGTCGATGACCTCGTGGTAATGGTAGTTGAAGGCCATCTCAATATCCAGGCCCACAAACTCTGTCAGGTGACGATGTGTGTTTGAATCCTCAGCCCTGAATACTAAGAATGAGGTGGTTTGCACATATTACAGTGCACATCTCCAAACAGTTGCACAAAACCAAGCTTTTACAATACATTATGCATATGAAAGTGATCACAACTACATCATACATTAATTACACATTACATTTTACTAAGTTATACTGTTTGATTATCTTACCATGAAGATAAACATGATCAAAATAAAGAAAATGACTGAAGAGCTTGTCAGTGTACACTCCCCAACAGAACACTGCCATTACACTGCATTTTAACAAACACCATCTAACCACTGGGGGGCACTATTGAGCCGAAGGTGTGTGTGGGAGTGAAGATTGAGAGCCTGAGGTCCCATTAGGAGAGTGGTATTGCTCATTCCAAACATGTGAAGTGAAAGATAATCAACATTTGAAGAGAACCGTGCAAAGGATTCTGTCTGTGACTCAGCTAACCCCAGTCAGGTTTAATGTGTAGAGTCCAGGCAGCTTTCAGACTGAGGCCAAAAGAAAAAAAAAAAAAAAAGTGCTCACTTTACTTTAAAACCTTAGAATCAGTTTTGAACCATCAAAGAGAATCGTTTTGCAAAAGTCCAATGATACATGATCCTCATCTGCACAAACATCTCAGAAGGAAAAAACGTCGCTGGTCTGTGTTACATAACTAACTCATGTGTTTACACTTCAAAGGGCTTGTCAGGTAGACACTAGATAGTGTCAAGATAGCAAGCTACGAGGCTTGCATCTGGGCTACTGTCACTTGGTTGCTCTAACCCACAGTGTAATCCCTGGTGATTTCCAGTGTATAGGCTGTGGGGTGCTTTCTGGACTGCTGATGCAACATGTATTGATGCCAGAGTAAGGGCTTACTGCCTCTCTGAAAGTTATGCACATACTGAGGACTGAGTGGGGAGAGTGTGAATGTGAGTGTGTGTGTGGTGTGGGAAGGTACTTACCTGGTCCCACACAGAACACTTTGTCAAAATCAGCGCAGATGCACATCTGCTTGTAGAGCTGGGGAGACTGAGCCAGGTAGGCGCTGGTTTTGAAGTAGGACACGGTGAACACGTTGGCACCCCCCTCACTAGCAGCTATGGCAGGGGAGAGGAGAGCGTCGGTTAGAAACAGTGGCACTGACACAAATACATGCTTGTTTTGGTGGTGGTACTTCTGGGGGTAGCAAGCTATTTTTGAAGAGGTGATTGACGTTCCTTGTGGTTGGCTTAAGGGACTCTGAACGTTTGAATAGGCTATCTAAGAACACTATGTACCAGAACGCAGGGTGCATGGTGTGTGTGTGTGTGTGTGTGTGTGTGTGTGTGTGTGTGTGTGTGTGTGCGCGTGTGTGTACTGGGCGTGTGACGGAAATGTGGTTTTTGGGGTGTACATGGTGTTGGTCGTTTCGCAGCTGGGACTTGGCATTTGAGCGGCAAATTTAAACATCCACCCGCCAAAGAAGCGCATTTTCATTGGCTACGCGGTTATAACTGAGGAAGTAGTAACCAGCACCACCCTAACTTCCATACACACGCACGCACACACACACACTCCAACTCTCTCAGATCACACCACCAAAGTGTCGCAATCGTATTTTGAAAGACTGAAATTACTATCAATTGCTCCACCTCTTCCAGCAGCCAATTGGCTGACCAAAAACAGTACCATATATAAAGCTGTGGAAATCTCAACTTGACTCATCACATGAGACGGGTGCCTGGTTTTGCTTCTAGGGACCTCAGACCTTGTGACTAAGCCACTCACTTCAAAAAGAACATTACCTCAGACAAACAAACAGTGGCACAATGGGGGGCTCTGTGTGTGTGTGTGTGTGTATTTCTCCAAATCTGAGTTCAATATTAACTTCTCCTGCTCCTCCTCACACCAAATACTCACACAAGGCTCCTGAAAACATTCTAGCCGGTGGCAGCGCCTCACACCTTAGATGACACAGCGTCAATAAGACTCAATTTTCTGCTGATAGCAGAGGATGTGCTAACCCAGGGCTCCCAATCTGATGTATGAGGTGGCCTCTTCTCTGATAAATGCTTTGCCCAACTCCTGCTCTGACAGTGTTGGCCTCCGTGTCTTGTCCTTCCCCTGCGTGAAAAAAGAGGCTCGCCTCGGAATTGTCCCCTCTCCTCCCTCCACAGCCTGGGAGCAGTGGCGGGTGACTGATTAGGCACAATAGAGTATGTGTGTGTTTGTGTGTGTGTGTGTGTGTGTGTTGGGGTGCGGCAGTTGGGAGATTGAGCACTCTCTCTTTTTTATTGCTCTCTGCCTGCCTGTCTCCCTTCTCTGACCTCAGATAAAGACAACGGTGCGTCTTCACACGCTTGTACCAACCGCCACACACCAATGCATGGGAACCAAGTGCAGTACAGTGTCTGTCTGTGTCCATATGTGTGTGTGTGTGTGTGTGTGTGCTGAATTCTACCGTCACTTGTTTTTAAGACACAACCACCCAGGGACACATTAGGGTCTGCGATAATAAGAAGCGAGCATGTGGGAGGTGAGGTGCAACATACAGAAGCAAAAGAAATTTAGGTGTGAAACATGTACCAGAGATGATTTTGGGGGTCTGAATCTCCACGAAGCCCTTGTTGGTGAGTGTGTCTCTGAAGAGCTGGCAGACTCCTGACTGCAGGCGAAAGATGGCCTGGCTGGTAGTTGTCTGTGGGAGGAAAGAGAGAAAGAGAGAGAGAGGGAGAGAATTGCATCAAAAAAAATAACAGCAAGCAGAAGGAAACTGTGATTCACCTCAGATAAGTTAGCATCTCCTGCACAGCTGCAGCCAAAGTATTCTTTATTGGAAATAAACAAAGCCATCTCGGCTTACCAGCAGCATTCAAAAAGGGCAACCCAGTCCCACCTGAGGCTGTGCGAAAGTGAAAAAGGCCAAAAAGCCTACAGAAAAAAAAAACGCATCAATGACTCTACAACTCTCTGTGAGAAACAAAGTGCATTTGGACTGACTGATCCATTGCTCAATGTTGTGTCACTCAATTAAAAAAAAAAAACGACAAAAAAAACTAAACCAAACCAAAATGGCAGCAGGATGAGAGCCAGGTCGGCCTGCAAGGACACCCACTACACACCCGATACACTCCCCTCAGTCATTCACTGTTCCACAAAAGGCATTAAAATGCATCTCTGCTCAGTTGCTCAGTTAATCAAACGACTCCCTACTGATAACCAGCGGTGTGATACAGTCTTTCCTTTTCAAACTGCTCCTGGGAGAGACAAGGCAGACAACACCTGCTCATCAGCCTGGCAGTTTCAAAAAGCCCCTCGCTTACACTCAAGCTGACTGCCGCCAGAGAACGATGAAACACCCAACTTGTCCTTCAGTGTCTTGGAGAAATGCTGGGGAATTTCTGTGCCGTGCATTACACTGGCTGAGGCAACACATACAAAAGTGTTAAAAAGACTGATGAAATATTAAGTTTGAGATGTCAAATATTTATAGAAAACTCATAAAACAGTGGGAAAAAACCTGTTGTGTGAAATGTATTATCCAGCGAGAACATCAGCACCCAGCGAGGCCTATGTTAAACAGTCACTTTTACTTGTGAGTTTCCCTCGTCAGTTTACATTGAGGGAGTTGACGCGAGTAGGCGAGCAGCTTTCTCTCTTTCTCACCCTTGTTTTCACACTTCTCCATATTTGCCTTCACAGTAGGGGGCTGGGTACACTTGCAGGGGCACTTGACGTCATTGTGTTGTTGACGAGACGGTGTCAACCAAAGCAGTGAAGACAGTGAGAGAGAGAAAGAGAAGAGAGAAAGAGAAGAGAGAAAGAGAGAGAAAACACTCTGTCCTGTGGTTTCAGTCACACACCAACCACTCAGATTTTTTTTCTTTCCCTTTGTGCCTTACCACTACAGATCAACTAACGTGCGAAACTTTGCGCTCGTTCTCAACATCACTTTTCTAGAAAAGGCAGACGTGGAGACGAGATAATTATAAAGCCATTTTGGTCACGTCTTTTCATGGCACTGTTTTATGGGCTTTTATGACAGCTCCCCAGTGGGAGCGTGTGAAAACCTGTTAATGGGTTTACTCTTCCCTCAAGTCAGGGGACCCATGATGGCAGGCCAACAACTCTGTTGGCTCAAAGTGGCACATTGTCTTCCAAACAGGTGTTGTTGGAGGACAGAGGAGAAGGGGGGGCAATGGAAACAGTTGCTCCCCCCAAACCCCGCATCGCTATGGTAGAGGCCAGATGGAAACAATGAAAAGGCCTTTGGGCTTACAGTGGGCAACGCAAGGCAGCTTGTGCTGCTTACGCTTTCAGTGTTATCAGGAAAAAAGTGGAAGAGACGGTGCATAGACTGTAAATGGAAGACGATGGAGGACTAGTCTTACTCTGAGATCGATGACACGGTTGTCCAGTTTGGTGTCCTGATTGACAGTTGCTCTGCCTTCCTAAAAAAAAAAAAAAAAACAGAGAGAGAGTGTGGGAGATCTGAAATCTGTTTTATTTTGTGAACATGGCAACAGCAGCATAAATAACAATGCTGTTTTGAAAAGTTACATTCGAGGTTACATAATATCACTGCTTCACCCCACCCACCCACCACCAACCTGTGGTGTATCAGAGCCAGAAAGCGAGGCAGGTAGGTGGTTTGCAGTCACTCTGCATCCTGCCTTGCCACCTCATGCATGCAAAGGCACAAAGATAACCACATTGTTCACTCTCCCTGATGGAGGCTAAGGGCCTTAAACAGTGGAACTCCCCCGACACCAGAACAGAACACCTGGGCCCACAAGTGCAGCCAAGATCCTATTACTGAGCAAACAGTCACCCGTCCTCAGCTGTCCTTAAGCTCCCCTGATCCCCCCCGACAAACACCCAGACACAATCAGGCAAATGCAGGAATTACTGTGGTATGCACGCCCCAAATCTTTTCTGTACCCCACAGCACCAATTACATATCTAATTGTTCAAATATTTCCGATTTGTTGGCTTGTGGTTGGGGGTGGGGTGTTCAACCGCTGTGAACCATTTGGCCCCATCACATGTCATGCTGTTGGGAGGGGTGGCACCACCCGGGCGTTGCTCACCTCATCGCCCTCTCCTTCAGGCCGCACGGCATCCTCCAGCTGCAGGGGCAGACGCGGCTCAGCCTGGCTGATCACGAATATCTGAGAGAGACAAAGCACAGACATACAGGCAGACACACAGACAGACCAAACGTGAGGTCAATGCAGAGTGAAAATCTGACAGAGAGAGGGACAAAAGAGGTAGGGACGGACAGATAGACAGCGAGACACAAAGAACTACATCACACACAGTCAACAAACGTCAGCTTTGAGACCAAGAATGAAAAAAAAAATGGTTCAAAGTGATGCCTGACATTTCCATCACACACTTGACATTTTCTGTCTGTCTGTCCATCTGTCTCCCCCTCCCCCCTTCATCTATATTCAGGTCCCATAAGTCAGACGCACTGAAGTGCCGCACAGCGAGAGAGAGAGAGAGAGAGAGAGAGTTGTAGAAAGCAACTTCAGAGGCCTCGCTCCCCCAGACACACACCATTGTGACTGCATGCACTCCCTACCCTCTCGATGTGCAGCTCCACGTCCTGCTGGGAGCAGCTCTCGATCTTCTGATCCACCTTCCTCACCATGGCCTCCACGTCCACGATGCTCTCCTTGTTGATGCTGGAATAAAGAGAGACTGGTGAGCTTGCAAAATGGGTATTGTCCAAACTGACTCCCATCTACATGGTACTGAGATTGTGGTGCGTCTCAATTCATGCATCATCACAGTCAGGATATTTTGAAATGCAGTCATGGAGAATCGTCTGCATTAGGGCTGGTCGATGTTAAAATAAAAAAACATGATATACTGGTTTTCAAGATACAATGATATGATTTTATGAAATCTGAAATCAAAATGCTTATACAATATTAAATTCATACATCTTGATAGTTATCTTCCGCGGTCTTGATGGCTTTGGGGGGAAAAAAAAAGTCATGGTCACTTTTTGCTTATGGGAAAAGGTTTAAATAGCAAAATCACATTACTAAATTAAAAAAAATCTTACAATGCACAAGAATGATCATGATGTACAATATGGCACAGGCCTCGTGTATTACTCATAAATTAGTCTCCTGCCTACCCTGAGAGAATAAAACACATCAAGTTCAAAGGTTTCAATGTATAGCACATCACAATGTGAGGGGGGCCTTGACATTCTTCAGAAGCATCCAAAATGCCACGATGGATTTGAGTGACATTAAGCTGTGATTCTGCATGACACTATCCACTGCTGAAGGTGGAATCCTGACATTATGTAATGTTTCCATTGTATTTCATTGTTCCTCTTTTGCTCTTTTTTTTCTGAAATGGTGTACGTACAGTTACAAACTCTTACAAGTCACAGTTGCTTTGGCAACGCCCAGGTTTGTAACACCTTGCGCCATCTCTTGTGGCAGTTGTCTCCTTCTGAAGGATATTCTGGGTATTTTTAGAGACATTTTCCATTCTGCTTTGAAAATACAGCTTTGGGGACCGTCATGCCCACTTTTGTGTGTGTGTGCCATGCGCCTCTCACTCTGCGTGTGCACACGTATGTGTGTGGGTGAGAGTAAGGGGGGGGGGGGGGCATGAGGGAGCGAGAGGGAAAGAGAGAGCAGAAAGAAAGAGAGGGCCAACTGTCACGGCGAGTGCACAGTGCTCAGCCGGACCTGCGAGTAATCCTTCAGCTCGTCTCATTAAAGAGGAGTAATGAGAGGCGAGAGAGGGGAGATCACCACCCCAGCCAGCTGCTTCTGGGAGACACTTCACACTGCCTGGGATCAGCTACACAAATAAAGCGCTGTCTTAATATCTCCCCCCGCCTGCTCACCCGGCTCCCAGGAACAATAAACCCGGCAGATAAAGGAGTCTTGATTAAGTCTCAATAAAGGCTGGCTGGCTAGCTGATGCCGCTTTGCTGAAGTGCAATCTCTTCCACACAGTGAAGGAAGCAAGGACTCATAGAGAAGACAACAGAAAATGAATGGCTTAATAATATGAAGAAAGTTTACTGTGCTAGAAATTGTTCTTAATGGTTATTTTTGGTTATTTACCTCTCCTGAAAATAATAAAAAAGGTGACAGGGGAGCCACTTTATCTTAAGGTGGCTAAAAGTGATCTTCTGAACCAAGATCAAAGAAATCATAGGGAACACAATGTCAGCAGAATCACCAAAGTCCAACTGAGTTTGTGATAAATAGTAATGCACACAGCATAAACAGCTGTTGTGTATGCTGTGTACAATATTATTTGTTGTGGAGGGGTAATACATTGTGATGATTACTCCTCAAAATAAAAATGGCAATATGTCTACCATAAATTGTTTTGTTGACGTTTGTTTATTGTGACGTTTGTTAAGTTATCTGCACGTGGTTTCACAATTTATTGCACATGGCTTCGCACCTACAAGCAAGAATTGCGATCAAAACAACTGCCGCCTGACATCAGACCTTGTGAAACGAACATAAAGAGGGAAGTCATTTTCGAGAACTATTCTTGGGGGATTCTGCACAAGGCATCTGACAAAAATCACACTGTTCTAAAGTGCTGAGATGGGTCCTTAACAGCAAGTCTCATGTTGTTCACTCGTCCAGTTGTTTTCCCAACGCTGGACAGTGAAAGGAACAACATCCTTCAAGTTACATGCAATCAAGGCGAAGGTTGCATGGATGCCACTTTCAACACGTTGCTTAAGGCCATGTGGAAGTTGACTAAAGTCACCTAGCCACAGAGTGTCTACACAGCAGAGGTCTGAAGGGGAGGTCAGGACATGACCCAGTCAGCGTGACCCTGACCCTGGGACAAAGACTGAAAGACTGGTCAGTTGACAAGACAACCCATGACTGACGGTGTGTGCGGCCACACCAAAAATGCCTAAGAGTGTGTGTGTGTTTGTGTGTATGCAGATCTTCATGTCTGCATAAGTTTCAAGGTGAATATGATGTCAAATAGAAAAGGAATGTGAGACTGTGGGAAAAGTCAACTTTCACATGCAGCAGCTTGAATTATGGTGAATGACCAAAAAAAAAAAAAAAAAAAAAAGATTTCATGAGGCTTATTCTGTGTTCCTTTCGGTTTAGTTCATCGGCAAAATAGTTACATGAGGCTCAGAAAGGGTGGCTTGAGTTGTCCCATAATGTGCCAGTCAACCATCAAAGTGATGGTTGGTAAATTAACTTAAAAAACTTGCACAGCTTACTTGTAACATCACATATCAACAGTTATAAAGCCTTTCAAAACACTTGAGAATAAAATTCTCAAAGTCTTCTTTCCCCAGCCAGAGTCTAACTCAACATCTGAAAGCGGCTGGTGAGAACCACATCTTTCAGATGGCCGTTACAGCTAGCCGTGACACTGTAATGATCTCAACACTAGCTTCTGATGGACCAATGTGTAACCCTTGAGTCATTCATTAGCAGCAGGGCTTTTAAGTGGACTGGCTTCCCTGAACTATCTCAACTGGGCTGTTATCTGGACTGCAGGAATGGGCTCCCATTTAAGTGCTGATGGAGAGCTGTAGCTGAACACAAAGTGGTGCTTTTGTCCAGAGGTGAGGAATTATTGATTGCTAATGAATGTGCGCTGAAGTCTCGAGCGAGACGCGCCGTGACCTCACTCGCTTTTCCCACAATTGTTTAGGGCCCGTGCAGACAGGAAATACCTTCCCTTTACTCACTTGGCGGCAAACTTGACCATCTGCTTGCTGGCGCGATCTCCCACAGCGACCAGAGCCTGGACATTAAACTGCTGCTGACGTAGGACCAAGAAGCACTGCTTCCCTGGAAAAGAGAAACGAACCATCAGAGGGAACCTGAGTGTTGAACACTCGCATTCACACAGTCTGCCACCCCACCCCACCTCACCTCTGTCAAAACTCTGAACTGTTTTTTTTTTTATTATTCTGGGTGCAGTTGGAGTTTTCTTACTTCACCTAAAAATATATTTGTCCTGCAACCCATACTCACGGTGCCAAATTTACAAGCTAATCATTAACACCCCCTGCCCCTTCTAACAAATAATACGGCTGGCTTTGACATTGTGGCACACTGGCCAAACTTGTCACCAAATTGCCACCTGCACACCTTCAGAGCATACACACTAAAAATAAACCTGAGTGGCCCGGACTGACATCAGAGAGACCACCCAGACACTTTGATCTGGCTTCCTGGTGTCCTGAAGTTGGGGAGGGGAGGCAGTGGTCACTGTGTGTGTATGTGTGTGTGTGTGTGTGTTCTGGGGGGTGGAGGGGTTGAGGGAATCAAGCAAAAAGTAAACCTGCGAGTCTCAGGATGTTATTTGGCTCTCAAAGACATCCTCCATTGAGAAGGAATGAATGGGTGTCAAGTAGGGGAGGGTAGGTGGGGGGAGGGAAGAACAGGTACTGACATGGAAGTCGTCCTGGAAGGAAACCACTGAGATATGATCACAATATGGTGGTTTATTCATTAACATACTCTTAGACCCTGATGTGTACGTGCAGGCCCCTGGCAGCTCAGATGCCCGAACGTGGCTGAGCTCAATGAGTTCATTGTAGGGGAAAAAAGTGCCAATGCTGACATGCAGTTTGGGTTTCTGTAGACCACCTTGTAGGTGAAGAATGTGAACAATGTCATTTGAGCCTGCTAATCTAATGTAATCAAATGGATGTATTCCATATTTTCATTCATTTCATTATTCCATATTTTCATATTTTTACATTTCATATTAAAATTACAAAAGGAATGCTCTGGGTCAACCAGAATGCACATGTCACCAGCTAACCTACTGACATGGCGCTTAAAAAAAAATCAAAGATAAAAAACACATACTAATATCTCTAGATCTCACACAACCCCACAGCTATGCTAATAAACTACTCTTGCTAGACAAAAAGCCCTTAGTAGTTAGCCCCTATCCCTTATTCCCCCTATTTCAGCCATAAATCTCAGGTATGAAGGGAAGCTGTGCTCTGGTTCCATGCTATCTTCTTTCTGATTTCCACCACAGGCGCTGGGAAGGGAACGCCTTAACAAATGGCGTGGGCTTGACAGGAGCCCTTGGTGGGGAGGCAGGAGTGCCTCTCAATGAGGCTGGCAGGGAAAGGGGATAGCATAATGATGGCTCTTTTTTTTTTTTTTATAAGTCGCTGGCTGTGGTGGGGAGTGTCGTTACCTTTGGCTCTGCTGGTGTGAACCCTGGCGCGCACCCAGATCAGCTGGTCAGCCCTCTCTGGTGTCAGCTCCTGGACACGGACCAACACCCTGTCTGGCTCCAGCGGGGAGGGGAGAGAAAGGGAGCATCCTTCAATATGACATCAAAGGGTCTATTTCTCACACACAAACTGGGACACACCCACCCTTGCACGCATACACACACACAGACACACAGTTTACAACAAAGCAGTTTGCTCAGATTTCACTGCCAGCAGGACCAATAAATATGAAAGAAAACAAGCCCTTCTTCCTGAAAGCTGACCATCTCAGGTGCATTGTCTAGCCTGGTGACAAATCACCTCTGCTTCTGGCCCCCTTGTCATGTCGTAGCACTCACCACTTCATTATCAGTGCAAAGGGGCTCGGAGGGGCCCCTTCACTTGCCCCTCGGTGCGCTGTGGGCATGCGTCCCACCCCCTCCTCACCTCGCCCCCAACCATGCTCTGCCCACATTAAAGTATGCAGAAACTTTCATTCAGCCTTGCAGACAGTCACGCAGCGGCTTGTATTGCTTTGTTCTTGTGCACTGGAGCCGAAAAGGGCAAGCAGACAGATGGATGGGTGCGCAACCTCCACCTCCGCACACCCCTCCCATCAGCACAAGCCCCGCGCCCCCTCCCAACCCAAACTCACCCCCCACGCCCCTGAGCCCAGCCCCTCCCCAAATCCCTACTCAGGTACGATTAGTCACTCCAATTATCTCTTCACATTCGTATGCAGGCGGCCTTCGGTGAGAACAGTGGCAAACAACTGCATCCCTATGACTCATAATGGTATCATATTAATGTGTGGCGATGCAGCTGTTGCCACACTCCTCTGCAAGGTGAGTGCTGAGGGGAAATGGGTGTTAATAACAAACAAAAAAAAAAAAAAACACTTTCTATTCAAGCTGTGAAATGGCAAAAGAACAAAGGGTGAGAAAAAGCAGACACTGAGATTCTCTTCACCCCCAAACTCACCCAGTTTCTCCTGTGACTGGACCATCTGAGACACTCCATACCGATCCTTGGAAAAGTCCTAGAGGGCCATCAAGGCAAAGGAAAGAGGAGGTGGTGGGGGAGGGGGAAAGAGAGAGAAAAGAAAAGAGGAGGAAGAACAAAAAAAGACAAAAAAGACAGAGTTGATACTGGGCATGCAGAGACAGAGGCTGAGACAAACACATAGGCAACAGTTTGGCTGGGAGCCAGCAGAGGCATCGTCTTACTGCTCTCGTACTCACATCTTCATCTGTGCTCTGCTGCTCGGCGGCCTGTCAGAGAGAGAGAAAGAAAAAAAGAGAGAGAGAAAAAGAAAATACCCATCAGACAGCTGAGAGACAGATCTCATTAGGCAGCATAACTTGTCAAAAATGGGCCCCCTTCTTTGACAAAAACAAAGTAATTACAATCAACTGAACCTGAATTCTGATACAAGAGGGGAAAAAAACACTGATTGGGATTATACAAAGACAAGGAGCAGATGCATGGAAGCGCCACTCTAACACAATTTAGCAAGCTGACTTGAGACCAGCCTCACACGTGACAAGATCATTGTGCGCAAATGTCAATGTCCCCAAAACATACGCTGATGAAACTATTTCATTAAGTCATTAATTTCCTTTAAAACCGATAAGACACGTAAAAAGACAAAGTGCTCTTGACACCAAACAACACTTTAGTGACGCATTGACGAGTACTTTTTTTTTTTTGAAATCATATTTCAAAACTACAGCACTTGAGTGTGAAGTGTCATCATGCCACTGAGGAGAAAAGAGGAACCATCGCGCTGGCAGAGACCATGGTATATATTTGATGCATGGAGCTCCAGGCTCTTGGGCTGTTGAGAATAATATGCTTTCACTCTGTTACATGAGATAGCAATGAGACACCCTGGAAGAACACCGTGCTTGTTTTTAAAACCACCAACACCACCACCACCAATGACTGGCTCGAGTCAGGTCTTACACCTCAGACTCCAGCAAGACAGAGTAAGACAATGACTCGCCTGAGCTTAAAGAAAAGGCTGTATAACTTAAATTTTAACAGAGCGGCTCAGATGGCGTGTTCACAATATGAATCCTGCTGTTTGGCCTTGTTTATTTATGCTCTTTATGATTTAAATAGACTTTTGTTTTTGCCGTAGAAAAACATAGGAGCAACAAGCACAGGAATTGAGACAATGGTGCCCCCCCCCTTTCCACACATTTACAGACGCGGCTGTGCCAGCGTCACATTCACAGCTGTGGCAAGTGGAAGGGGTTGGGGAGAGGTGGGGGTGGTGGGAGTTCAGACTCACTAACCAGCTTGGCCTGCTTCTCCGCCTTCTTTGCCGCTTTCTCCGCTTCCTTCTGTGCTTTCTTCATTGCTTTCTTCGACTGGGCTTGTTGCTCCTCCTCGCTCGCCCTGTATCGGGAAGCCAACACACACACACACACACACACACACACACACACACACACACAAACACACACACACACAAACACACACACACACGAGAGACCTTTATGAGTTTTGCCTGGCTCCCATCTCGTCACTTCCTCGAGGAACGTTTTGGGAGGTGGTGGGAAAATGCATTCCACCCACAGTGTCTGGCGCACTGTCTCTCCACTGCCTTTCAAATGCTGCTGTTCCCCTCAAGCCCATTGTTTTCTTCTGACGCTTCTAAATGCAACCAGGTGCCAAGGTGAGCCGATAACCCATTGCAGTTGGCATCAGGCTTTCCACTCCGTGCTTTCATGTGAGAACTCCTTGCTAAGGAGACAAGGACTAGGGTGTATACAAAAAGGTTTGACACTACAAAGTGTTTAGGCTATACGTGTTGGATTTCAGAACTCTTCGGCGAACAGGAAGAAAAACATGCAATCTGGCAGTTGAGGATACTACAAGTGACTATCAACACTTCGCTGTGTGTGCACACTTGTCTCCACTCAACCATATCACTTAAGGGGGGGGGCAAACTTTCCAAAATGCGAGCGACATACTGAAAAATCGAAGCTGCCGAAGGCCAATGAAAAATGAAGAGCCCCAGCTTCAAGTGAAAGCGCAACTACATGTTGATCAAAAAACCCACAGGCCATCTAAAACATTCTATATGAAGCTACATTGCAATGAGACTACAATGAGACTACTGACAAACATGCCATCCTAACCGTACCGTAATTATGATGTGCAGTGCACATATAATATTAGATTAATGTAACAATGGGCCACATTACTAGCCTAGAAATCTAAACGCACCCTAGCGGTAGCAACACAACACTATCTTTGTGAAGAGTCATTGGGCAGGCTCAGCAAGATAAAGACAGGGCTGTCAACAGTGGCCAAGGAATAGCAGTTGTTTGAAAAATGACTTTGGAGGAGTTAGACTTGGGCTTTTCTTTGAAAGTTAAGCAGAAAAAGGCATTTCAAAGAAGGAGTAGGTTATTTGCTGTTTTGCCAAAGTAGTTTTGATTGGTCATAGCGCTATCCAGTTTAAAAAACAACTGCTGATTCCACCCCTAGGATTGAGCCCGGTCTATCGATTGTGCCCAAACATACATTTGATGCTATAGGATAGCTTGTCAGGCTACCACATTACATTTTATTTTCTTACTTCATGGCAGGCCGCTTGAAAAGGTGCAGAGGGACGCAATTGGCCCCCAGGATGTAGTTTGGACACCCCTGCCTTAAAGCAACACTATAACACCTTAAAGCAACGTGTAAAAAAAAAAAAACAAAAAAAACTAGTGGGCTAGTTACCGAGGCACAAAGAACCTTCCAAACTTTTCCGAGAGCCTTAGTCGCACTGCTAGAAGATTCGAATTGGCATTTGATGACATCACAGTCAGCAATGCCATGCTATAAAGCTTTATCTTTTATTTTGTGGTGGTTTCCTACATTCCACCCAGAACTGTTCAGTTCATATCCTGGATGGCTGTTGGGAATAACACTTGTGTTTATCCACCCTTCATATGACTATATGCCATCCAAATGAATTTGGAGATGGTATCAAATATCATCACAATATATTTTCCCATACTGACCAATATCGAATATAATCACGATTTAAGTTTGACAATAACGTTTCAAATCCAAATTCATGTTCAAATGATAGAACGGGGCAGAATCGCATGACAACACATGCAATGGGAACAGTACAGTTGGAATGCACAGAATCCAAAGAAAAGTTCAGAGAATAAATAATAACAATAATTATAAACAACAATTAACAGTTGCCTACCAGTATGACAAAAAAAAAAACATTTACACTGACAGAATCTGGATTCCGAGATCAGTGGTGAGATGAATTCTTCTACAAATCTATACAGCAGGTCAGATGCCATTTACAGTTTGATAAGAGTCACTAAAACAACCTGCCCTTTGTACTTGTCCCATTAAGCTAAATGGCCTGGATACATCAATCAAGGCTTTGGTTTAGCAATGGCTCCACTCAATCTGATTATTAAAAAAAAACAAAAAAACACCATGATAACTACTTGGGCTACATAAGTAGATAGCCTGCTCAAACACGGCAGCTGTCTGGGTTATGTTATATGTAGACAGAACATAATGTAAACAGCTTCATTCCTTTCTTCATTTCAAGTTAGAACATGACCGACTGGAGCACAGTACAAAAAAGGATGGCATATGAACAATGGAAATGAAAAACAAGGTGGCAAAATACTTTGCTGACATCTTTTGCCTAATTAGATCCTGACAAGTGCTGAATGGTAAGTAAGCTGATGGTGATATATCGACTTGCTTCCCCAAATGGAGCATTTGTTCATCCCGATAGAAAACCAAAGGTAACTAAACATATACTGTTTGTATGTGTGCACAATGGAACGTGTGCAAGAATGCAAGAATACACACACACACTAAAACTTTTCATCAAAGTAGATTCTGAAAGGGGTGCATAAAACCACTTTTCCTGAATGCAGTTTTCGCACAGTGTTGAAGTACCCACCCACACATAAACATTCATACACACACACGCTGAAACACACACAAGCACAGACACGCAGGCGCACACACACACACAATCCAAGAGGGTGATGGCAATTCCCCAAGCCCCCGCTTCCAGCCCCACTAACAAACAATGGCTGGCAAAGGAAATTGGGAGGCCCAGTCATTGAGGCAAGTGCAGGCCTATTGCCTGCCACTGAATTCACAGATGAGTTTTTAGGCTATTTAACTTTCAAAACTCAATAGGGCCAGACAGGTAACACTTGATCCACTGGAAAGTTACTAATTTACAGGGAACAAAGGAGGATAAACTCCCATGCCAGCAATTTCCCCCTGACTCTACAGGCTGAAAGTGAAAGATTTAGTTAGACACTAGAGTCGATAATAAGATAGAATCTTGCTCACCCCATCTTCTTACAATGTTGACACCACAACACTTCCAGTTCTAATGGTTCAGCCTTTGTCTATGACCATAAATTCCTGCCTGGTAGTAGCCACTTTACCTGATAAATATCTGTTTTGGGGTGTTTTGGCGACATAATAAGGTCATGAAAAATGAAGGTCCTTAGCAAGAGTATTATCATGATTTCCAGAACTACAGATCAAACTGAATAACGCATAAGTGCTCAGTGCACTTTGCCTTGACTTATGAGCAGAGTATATAATATATTTTCTGGAGAAATGATGCATGAAGTCATTTGCGTGAAAGGTCTGTTTTGTTTTGCTTGGCAAAGACTGTTTTATTATCCATCTGTAGAATGCAATTGGTATATGGTGTTAAATCTGAGACAGAGATAGGCTATGCGACTGATGGCCTCGTAACACAAATGTCTGGACAGGCTCACACCTGTTTCAGCTGGCCAGGGGGGGCTTATCCAGACATTTTAAAGCTTCAGTCGCGGAGGCCTACTTGCTAACATTACAGTCACAGTGGCGACTTCACCCCACAGTACCTAGATAGGCCTGGAAACTTCTTTCTGACAAATTGCCTTAATATTGAGCTTTGAATGGAAGTTAACAAACGAGCGTTAGCGCAATCATTGTCGCAAGTTTCTAACTACCTCATCACCTGTAGTTATTTCAATCAAGAAGTAATAAGCCCGATGTACATTCTTCTTTTCGGTTTCCGTACAAAATCAAGCCAATGCCATGCTACCATACAAACTGTAACATGAAAGTTAACTCAATTAGCTTGCTGGAAGGGGACAGCAAAACGCAGCATTAGGATCAACGCTGGCATGTTAAAACTTTTAGAACAGCTCAAACATTGCTGCTGTGAACAAAATGTTTAATTAGTACAATTCCCAACAACAAATAAAAGTGATGACAACACTGTCTTCTGCTGATGCAATCAGCTGCAAATGTGTCTGAATGTGATGGCATGGCATAGAACAACGTTAGCTTTTATGCTAGCTAGATTCAGCAGGCACTGGCAAGGCAGAAAATGCCATTAGATGGTTCAACTGTTAGCCACATTGACATTATATATTAACGTACCCTTTCACTTCTTCTTTAGTCATGGCTAAATGGCCTCTGATTGGAGACGGCTACTTCGGAGAATCCTCTAAAATCTAACAAACCACTTGGCTCCAGGAGCTACGAATGCTGCTACAGAGACACGCATGGAAGGAAGGACATATTTTGTTGGTGCACTGCAAAGGGGTATGCACAATACTGTTTCCGTGTACGAACAGAGACGGACCGAAACAATGTTCCTAAGACAAAATTCCGAACCAAAGAATTTTGTCTCGCGAAATGATTTATACATATCAACATATCAAAATGCTTCTCTGAAAGACTGGTCAAATTTAAACCCTTTTGACCAAACAATGCACAATTTTATCAAGCTAGATTTCATTTGTGTGACATGCCATAAGATCCACTTCACTGGTCATTGCTCTGAAACGTCCTGTGTCAGGAAGCTCCTTAATTTCCTAGCACTCATTTCCAAACCATAAAATACAGGACCCTGGACCAGGACACATTATGCATGGTAAAGTTACTGCAACAGGTAATATTTGCAAGGTCACTGCAAAACTTCCTTCCATTTGAGGTTGGCTATAAAGCTACCCTAAATTACCCCATCAAAACAAGTAACAGAATTGATCAAACTATGTGGGCTAACACTGTGCAAAATTATGGGTTGGTGAGTTCACATTTTTAATGAAATAAGCATATCACATGATTGGATTTGATAATGATTTCCTATCAATATAAAATGCTGACATATACAGGACTTTGAATGAATCCTGATTATATAGTGGCAGTAAGGCATGTTGGGGATAGCTCCATTTGGCACAGTTTTTTTCTAAGGCAAAAATAAGAAGGCATTGAACTATACTCCACTGAGTTCGGTGTGAATGGTAGGCTACATCCCTCTCTTGGTAATGGAGAGACCAAGGAAGACCACAATATTTCAAACTCTGGATGAACCTGTGGTTTTCTGTGTCTCCTTTTATAGCAATCTGACCTCATGAACCTCATCATGTTGAGACACCCAATAAACTTGTACATTGTCACAAGGTAATGCCAATTCTTAGCATACTGTATTGCATCCAGTTGGACACAAAAACAATATTTTGTTAGCGTTTGCTATTCCCACAAAACCTAACAAGTTTGTAGGCTACCATATGGCCAGCACAGCATAGATTTTCTTTTTACTTTTTTACTGATAAATTTAATTGATAGTGGGAACTATGTCTTTTTGTTATTTAAATGAGCAGATGTTCTTGAAATTGTAGAGCTTTTGTATGGGAAGTCATTCCTTTAGTCAGGTGGCGCTATTGTGATTACTACTTGACAGGCCTCCTCTACCCGTACACATCCCATCCCCCAAGTTGGACATTCCCAGTGGCTTGAGGAAAAAACAAGGGAAGCATGTTTTAAAAATCCTTAGTTTATTATGAACATTATATTAACAAAAACAATGCAAGAACAAGGAAAAATGTGTAAGCTAAAAAAACAATAAATAATTTATTCTCAAAGCAATTAAGTGCCTATACAAAATGGCAAGCGAACTATATACAAACATTTACAAACAATGTCTCACACGATTCTGATGAACATAAAAACATTGTTAAAATATATACACAAGTAGTCATTTATCAGCAGAGGAGAACCTCTAGGTCTAGGCAAAAACACAACCAGGGAGTGACCAAATCCTGCGGAAAAAGTGGCATTTGTGTGTGCGAAATGAAGACCGTCTGCTTTTTGTTTGTTTGGTTGTTTGTTTGTTTTTTCAAATGTCTTCAAATCAGTAAAAATGACGTCTGTCCCTTAACTGGAAAGGACACTGGAAGATTCTGATTCTGTAGATACTGATGAAATAGGTCCTCTTTTCTTGGTAAGGAACTTTTGACTGGATCGGCTGCTGAATCTGCTGCGAGCGGATTTCTTGAATTTTACCCCAAGGAAAGCGTACAGAATGGGATTCAGACAGCAGTGGAAGAAAGCCAACACCTCCGAGATGGGAATCCACTTCTTAAGGCCCTGCACCAGCGCACAGTTGCGGATGACCCCGAGCATGTAGAGAGTGTCCACAAAGATGCCAATACAGTATGGGAGCCAGCAGATGAAGAAGCAGACGATGAGAATGACAGTGGTCTTCAAAGCCTTCCTCTTCAGCGTCTGCCCTTTTGGAGCCTGAGAGAGTCTAGAAATTATGATGCAGTAGCAAGTGAAGATGACAAGTCCGGGCAGCACAAATCCAACTAGAATGTGCTGGAAACGGAACATTGCCATCCAAAACACGTTACCCTCCTGTGGGTAGACGCGTTCGCAGTGAATTCTGGTGCCACTTTCTCGTGCTCTTGCGAATACCAGGTCAGGCACAGTAAGCAGCGCAGCTGGTAGCCAAACCCCGATGTAAATAATGCGCTCTGCAAGAAGTTTTCTGGTGGGCAGGCTGTTGGTCGCTCGAACAACTGCCAGGTATCTGTCCAGGCTAATGAAAGCCAAAATCAGCACGCTGCTGTACAGGTTGACAGTATAGATCATGTGTACAGCGACGCAGAGGAATCCCCCGAAGTACCAATTGCTCGCCACATCAACTGCCCAGAAGGGCAACGAAAGCACAAACAGCATATCAGCTACAGAGAGGTGAAGTCTGTACTTGTCAGTCATGTTGCTTGACTTCTTCTGATAGCCCATTACAATGATCACAAGCCCATTTCCAACGATGCCGAGGACGAAGATTATTCCGTACACGATTGGAAGAAAGATTTTCTGGAAGTCATTGCTGAGCGCTCCTTCACAGAGCTCCTCATAGTCATCCATTTCACCTGATCCATCCTCGGAATTGTTGAAGTCTTCAAATTGAAACACAATCTGCAAAGAAAATCAATCACAATGTAAATTGTCTTTAATTTCGTTAACAAGCATTATTATTTTGTCTTTCCTCATTTGCAGTGTGGGCGAAACGGCTATACTTTTTTAAAAAGTATCCTAATGAGGGTATCCAAGTGGTTAGGCTGTTTGGGTTTGCACGATCACACACGCGTGTTTAATTTGGTCGATATCACTTGTTTTTACGCAAAACACAAACATTGTCATAAACAGTCTCTTACCTCACTGGTAAACTCCTCCATTGTCTTGATCTTCAAATTTGCCTTACTCCCTGAGAGGCAAAACGGACCACAGCACAGTATGGGAACACACAGGTAGGTAAGATAGCGGCACGTTGTTTGCGAATCATGTTAAATAGAAGCGCGTCTTGGGGAGGCAGGCGCTCGATCCTGGCTCCTCCTCTTGAGGCCGCCTGGTAACGGACCTAGAGTCTGTCATACTTTGTTAAAAAGGTTGAAGCTCTAATCAGTCATCGAATTTAAGTGTTAGAGACTTGAATCTCATTATGGTGAAAATGTTCATGCAGGCGATATTTTATCTGACTCGTTTATCGAAATTTTAGGCACTTCTGTTCACGTAGTGCTGATGTTGATTTGATGCTGTTTACTCAGATCTGCCTTTATTGGGGCTGAGAGCACAAGTATCAAGTAGCCTGGCTTATTTTAAGGTAACAGAAATGTTCATTTTCAGTTTCAGCCTTATGTCCCACGGGGATGAAAAGAAGTAAGGTCTGCTTCACACATCTAATTCACTCTTGAACACTTAAACAGTTGTCTTGTGTACATACTGTGGGCTTTGCATGAGTCTTAATATGTGTCTACACCACATGTCGCATGGAGCTACAGCAGCCTGAACACAGCACATCAGCTCAATTTCACGCTCATCTGAAAGTTTTGAACTAGGAAGAGCCAATCAGTGGACTGAACTTATGTGATGACAAAGAGGAAGTGCTTTTTTGAAACGTAGAAATTACTAGTGTGGATGAAGTCAGTAAATATGTCTAGGCTGATCTGTAGGTTTTTAGTAGTGTACGCGACTGTGTGTTAAATAAAGACATGGGAGCCAATCAGTAAGTCTCCCAAGCTTTTCCTGAAGAAGGAGATGTTACCATTTATTTTCATTTACTGACTGGCTGTTAACCCTGTGATGTGTTTTTGCCATGTGTGAAAGGATTCAGTCACCTTCATTGTAATTTCAATTAGAATTCAATATGCTAATACCTCTCTACCCTAAACCCTTTTAAAGCGTCTGGAGACCAATGAAGACCATGGAAATATTCTCTAGAAAATATTCTACCAATATGGTAGAAAAAATCTGTTAACCGCTGCACTTATAGTCTTGTGGCCTTTAGATTCTTATGGCCAGTACAGTTGATACTTATCCTAGAAACATTTCTGAGATGAGTACCTGTTTATTCCCTCACAGTGTTTACATTTAGCCTGTTGTACGACTAAAGAAAGACCCTGAGCAAACTTTGTTGGGCATTTATTCCTAAACATGCATGTATATCTGCTGTTTCAGTCTGGTTTGTGGTTGTATAGACTGTTACTGTTAATACTTCCTCTGTAAGAAACTATTTATTCTACACATTGTGATTTTGTTAACAGTCATGGAAATATCTTTAGATTTTGCACACAGAGTAAGAGCCTTATGATATAAATAATAAGGCAGGTATATTGAAGAAGTTTTCTTTCTGTAATTGCATTTCATATTTACACACAAAATTACTCAATCAAACACTGACATGATTCTCTTCCTCAATGTTATAGACTCCAGACGAAGGAGTTTATTAGTTGTTTTTTTTGCTGGAGTCTGATCACAAGCCTTTAAAACTTTAGTGTTTGGGTTAAAATGGTGAGGGATTGTGAGAAAAGACAATCCCTTCACATAAAACACATTGCAAATGAGACATACTGTGGTTCTGGCCACTATTTGTGTATTGTCCTAATCCCTCAGCCCATTACTTTTGCTTTCTTAGTTCTTAAAGAGCAAATGATGGACATGAACCCATTTACTCCACAGATTATCTCTCCAAGAACTGCACAGGGGAGATTCTCACCTACATTGTTTTCATGTTGACACAGACATCTTACATGGGCCCTCCATTCATACAGACGCCAAGTTACGGGTGAGATGCATTATCTTTCTGTCTGTCTGCTGCTGATCTGATTTTGACTGTTTGTTTCTTTAGTGTCTTTTGTTTTCCTCAAATGAATCACTTATTATAGTGTCCAACACCCACACACCCACCCAGGGGGTTTGTGTCTCCTCTTGTGTTTCTGTGCTATAGCTTCTTCCAAAAACTTCAGTCAATGAAAACAAGAGACCAAGTGGAAGTTTACCGAGTGGCATTTGAAGTCAGCACACAAAAGACATACGTGCCACTTAGACTACAAGTCAAATGTGTTGAGAGCAACTCTCAAGTCAAGGATGGGCAAAAAAAAAGTTCATCTAAAAGCACAGTCATCTCCTCCCCCCTCCACTAACATTAGAACAAAAACAATCCTCGTACACCTCCTTCGTGGAGTCAAGATGGCACCTTATCAAGTCTGAACTCATTCGAGGCCTTGAAGCAGACCATACAAAAAGAGTTTCACAACACAATGAAAAAAATACCCAGGTGGGTGTATGTAAAAATATGGGCACAGGGGTGTTGAATGGGGGCCAGATGAGGGGGCTTCCTTCTCTGCTATTTGAATAAGTAGTTTGAGGCTGGATAGCAGTGTTATGCCATCCAGACTATGCATAACAAATTGACTACTCAACAGTAAAAAGTTTTAGCTTTATGTGCTTTAAGCTTTATGTGAGCAAAATATATGATTATCATCCCTCTTCCAGATATGGTTCTGAAATGCTTTTTTAAAAAAAGGCATTTGATCTCTGTGTACCCAGAAAGTGAAAGGGTTGCTGAAAGTCTTTCCTGCAGGCACTACAACACCAAGCTCCTTGTTTAACAGGAAAAGGGCAAAAGATGAATGTTTGTATGTTTTGAGAATTACATAGTCCCAGTATTCTACTTCCTTTTTATTTCCTTTTAACATTAACAGTGAACCACTTAGAGACAGTGGACTTAAAGTCATTCCCAAATGAAACTTGTTCAAACACATAGGCACTCCTAATATTTGTTTTGGAATGTACTAATCTTTATTGGAGAGAACTCCCATGATGCTATCTTGCATGGCCCTGATGCAGTAATGGTCTGCTCCCTTCTGGGTGAGGGCTGGCTGTTTCACACATGTGAGAAAGATAGGGAGAGTCTCTCTGTTTAGGTTGGCCTTTAATGTTGCACCACCAAACCACCTTTCAAAGGCCCTCATCAGAATGCCCATTATATTTGTAGATTGGATAGTAAGTTATCTAAGGCCACGAATCTGCCCTGTATTATTATGTCTAAATATCTGAATTTCACTCTGGTAGAAAGAAAAAAAAAGTGCAATGTATATTTAAATTTGATTGAGTTTGAGAGTATACCGTATGAGCACAATAGAAGTCTTTAAGGACAAAGGTCTGCCTTATCTGTGGAGGCACCTTTTTGCACTTCCTACTTGGGCGTGGGGCAGCCCTGTTGGCTCTGAAAATGGTCTTCCTCTGCTCACTGTAGTCACGTTATTTCATGATTCACTATGGAACTCATTCAGACACATGGAGTTAATTTTGTAGTCGTTGTAGGCCTTTAGGTGTGGAATTTTCTCTCCAAGGGGGATTTTAGCACAACAATGGTCTGTTAATTCGTACCAGTTCACAATCAGGGAGCAGCCACTAAACATCTAAGTGGGGTGCTGTTCAGGGTCATGGATCATGTGCTATTGTCAGTAAAATGTGTTTTGTGATTGAATCCATGTTTAGGCAATGGCTCCGTCACCACAAAATAACATTCCCTTTTTTTCCTCTTTTACATGTAGTGTGCATTATGCAAACACCTAAAGGCCTTCGGTTATGTAACACTCATGGTTGGAGTAAACAAACCTGGCCCTACCCTAATCATGCATGCTTTGAGTCAGGACATGACATACAACATATACCACAGGAAGCGAGAGGTTTGACATGGTAGAACATTCGTGCCCTGTTGACACACATTCTGAACCTGCGTGTCCTAGTGTGACTTCACTGTGCTTTATATCATGCACTCGCTGTGGCAGTGCATAACAGGGAGGGGAGCCAATAAGAATTGTGACATTTTCCTTCAGTTAAGGCAATTTAGTTTTTGCTGGCTCAGTGCCTACAGATGAGAAGCGTGCAACATTATGCCTTACAAAGAAGGG
Source organism: Tenualosa thibaudeaui (assembly GCA_027481765.1). Classification (NCBI taxonomy): domain Eukaryota; kingdom Metazoa; phylum Chordata; class Actinopteri; order Clupeiformes; family Clupeidae; genus Tenualosa; species Tenualosa thibaudeaui. The sequence goes on along the minus strand of JAIFZK010000010.1, from coordinate 772,408 downwards.
TTTTGTGACACTCTGTGATAAATGCAACATGGTTCCCTTTCCTTTTCCTAACGTCTAAATTGTGGTTTTGCTGTGCAACAGCAGAGTCTGCCACTGGCGCCTTTTTATTGACAGGAGCTGCAGATGGAAAAGCTGATAACAGATTGAAGTTATATGGACAGATTCTTGCTACAAATGGTCCCCGATTCAGAATTTGTCAGATTGTGTTTTCGACATCTAAGCCAGCAGCAGATAAATCAATCTACAACGCTTACTATTTTAGTTCCAGTTCTAGTTCTCTATTATATACTTAGACTGAAATAAATCCATAGTTGAAACACTTTGTTTGTTTTTTGACTCCACACTACAGCACTCTCCCCTGCCTCAGTAGCAGCCATTGTTTAGTTGGCAGCAGGAGGGCAGAAGACAGAGATCCAGTGACAGAAGGGCCTGAAAGGGATAGCTGCTCACTCCCTTTCAACTTCTCTCTGTGGCCCTAAAACTCCCATATGTCCAGAGTAGCTTTCATAAGGACAAGTTAGGCCCCCTGCAAAGCTACGGCAGACCAGTCCCTCTTAGTATGCTCAGATAAGACAAACAATGGTCCAGATGACTCCAGATAAGGTTTATAGGCAGCTGAGGCAAAAAAGTGATTGGCTTGCTTTTCATTTACATTTACTCAGGCCACACTTTTTAGTATCACCAGAGGAGTATGTCAGTCTTAGAGTCAAAGAGAAAAGAAAACCAATGATGATTGCAAACTGTAAAACTGGATAATTGAGTTTTGGCTTGGTGAAAAAGCTTCTATACAAACGCTGCCCATGCTTTCATGTGGTTGTCTATTTTAATGTGTGGTTTCGCATGAGCGGAATAACATTTGGGGGTTTGTTCATTTAGATGTGTTTCAACACAGATAATGTGATCTCGTCCCTGACGTGTCTTGAAAATGCTGGTAGGATCAAAGGACAGCCTAACTAGAGAAATGTGTGTAAATTCAGCAAAGACATGATACCCTACGAGGGTAAATACCAGCGACAAGGCAAACCTTAGACAGAAACAAAGTGTCAGGGGATGGATATCAGCCCTGCCAGAGGGATACTCTTTAGTAGTGATCTAGTTCCTTGAAGTCTGAAAGACTACACCAGAGGTTGTCTTGCCTGAAGCTAAAGCAAAACAAATAGACATTTTTTTAAGAGCTTCGCCTATAGAGGCTCTGGTATGAACAGGCACCTGTTAACATGATTTGTTTTTGTGCTTTTATTTCACAAGCTGTGTATTATAATTGTGGACCTGATGTGGAATGGTCATGTAAATTACAGTGTTTTTAGGCCATCTCATCTATTTAACATCAACTATATTATACAACCTATGAAGGTACAGCAGGCCGAGAAATCTGTACTGCCAAATTAGGATTGGTGCCTTTAGAGAATGATATGGGCACAAAAACAACACAGAATACATGTCTCTTGTGGTTATTTGAGACACAATGATATTCACTGAAATCAAAATATTACATGTGAATAGTAAAGTTTTGAAAATATAATACAAACACCTAACACTTCCACTTCCCCATCTCTTTGGTATGTAACACATTTTACTATAATTGATTAGTTCTAGATTAGTACAATGGAAATGTATCGCACTCTCTGGCAGTGCTGGCGTCTCTCATAAAATCCTGCCTGAGAGTTTCATATGGTTGTGAAACCGTGAAACTAAAGAGAGGGCCCAGAAGGAGATTCCCATGGGAGCAGAAGGCAGCAGGTTTTCTTAGGTGAGTAAACAGAAGTTTTCCTCTCCCCATGCTAGAGTTTCCTCTGCCAGGCTCTTTGTCACCAGACTGAAAGGATCTCCCCCTAAGCCTGAGGCTCATTGTATTCCAGTGGGTCTGAGTTTATTTTCCCAGAATATTGTGGCATAGTTGAATGCATTCCCTGCATTAAGGCAGGTTGGATTTCTCTGGATTTCTCTGCTGATATGAACTGTTGCTTTTTCTGGTTTGTTTCTTTCTGAAACTGAGAGGATTTCTGAGTAAACATAGAACTTCATTTGAATAATGCAATCTGCTTGGCAGTACCTTGGTGAGTGTTTTGTTGACATATCATCTTCAAACATTGACTATTTAAACAGGAAGCAATGATGTTCTGCCACTGACTACATCTTTTTTTTTGGAGAGCAAATATAGCACACTCTGGATCCAATGTTTACCCTGAATATGACCAAATGCAAAGTAAGCACTGAAAAAACAGCCTGTGTAACATTGCACCTGTTCTCAGGGTACAGGATAACAGTTCTTAATATAAATGAGGTAAAAAAAAAAACGAAAAAAAAAAATACTGTGACACTATTGCTATGAGACTATTGCTATATCCTTCAAGAAAGGGATAACAGCTGCCCGGGCATCCTGATATATGGAATTAATAACCACTTTCACCGCAGAGTCCAGTTGCTGGGTTTTATCTGGACCTCTGTCAAGGATATTACTGCAAAGTTTAGAGCAGACCAGCAAATTAAGTTTCACTAAATCGATGCTTGATAGGGTATCATTTGGACTTTGCAGATGGCTCTCCCTGTGTCCTTCAGGTTTGCATAGTTCTTGCGGAATCCGCAGAAGCTGGTCATGCAACGCAGACCCAACAATGGCCATTACTAATGACAGGAGCAACCTGAATCTACTTAGGCCCTTGCTGTGTTAATGGCCCTTCCAACGACTCCTGGGAGAATATCAGACGTTTCTGATGTTCCCTATAGTCAACAGCAGTTAGTAGGGGTTGCTTCTCTTCAGAAGCTTACTGAAGAAAACACATAGGAATGGATTTGTACAAGACTGCATAAGACGGATACACTTGATGGACGAGCCTGTAGTTATTTTCTGTCCATATTTCTGCTTTATGCACATTATCTGTCGTGACAACGAGCTGTGATGTTCACCACCGCAGACAGAGAAGCTCTGAGATATAAACTCATCTCAAGAGATAAAGGCAACACCGCTGGAAAAGATGAGCGATTTGTTGTTGTCTGCCACCACACGCTGCAAAAAATTAGTATTTAACTAGTGTGATTTTCTTGAATTCAGAAATTGAAAATGACTTGTTAATAATGCAATTAAGGGACCAATAGTGTAGCTGGACACGATTGCCATAGGAACATCATGGTTCTTCTTCTTCTTCTAAATGGCACATGTTCACACCAAATTTTGGGGCAGTCAACCACAGATTAACCAAAATATGTGATTTAGCTACAGTTTTTAACTATTTCCAGACCATTCATAGAGAAATCAGTGCGTACTGATGACATAACTGAATAGTTCTACCCTTTCTCTCTAAAGAAAACACACACACATGTCTTTGAGTGTCAAGGGGGGTCTAAGCCAATCATACAAACTGTTACATACTGGATACATATGTTACGTATATTTCCACTGGTTGGGTATAATCTTTATGTGTTAGTACATCAACTGCAATTCCCTCAATTTCAAGGTGACAACCAATGTAAAGCAACTGAGATTCAGTGGAAGCAAAGCTGTTTATATAACTATTTGTGCTATATGTTGAGGAACATATAAGGGATGGCCAGTGACAAGAGAGGGTAACATAGGTCATCAAGTGTTGACTGCCAGCCATATTCAATAATATTTCAATGCATTACAATGGTAATTTGCACCATGTACATTATTTCAAAATGTGTTTTTGAGGGTTATTTCTATCCAATTGCTACCACATTTGGAACTTATTTAGTTAACATACAACATACAACTTTCTGCTGTTTCACTTATTTCATATCATGTAACATTGACGCTGTAAAGGACTTTACAGCTCATGATAATGCCAGAGTATGATGAAATAGCAGATGTCACAACTCCTCAAAATGGGCACCCTTACATTATGATTGTGAAACTAGCATTTGTCAACAGGCCCAGGCAAACCGAGCTCCAGTTTATGCCAGGGTTGAAGAATGTGTGATTTGTTCACTCAAAAACATACACTGAGGTATTCTGATCTAGACAATAACTTGTCAGTCTCCCTGAGGACATATCGTCACTGGGTGAATGCAATCCAGTCTACCTGAGGACAGTCCTGGTTCTCGCACACGCCCTACTACTAGTCAGCCATGTGCCGAGGACTTTCTGTTGTTATATGGAAAGCTCAGATGACTGCCTGGGGCTCCAGTGCTATCAGTGGCCATTATCAGCGCTATGAGCAGACGCTTTGGGTCATCCACCACATCAGCCTCTCAATGGAAGTTGTCCACTTATCTGGGCATCATGCTGTGATGGCAATAACACACTTTATTACAGCTTTGCTATCTGATCGCAACTCAAGTATGTAAACACAGGCACTGTGTTGCACTTCAGATGATCTGTGGCGGCCTGGAAAGAAAAAACTGCACTGCTGCAGATCACTGATGAACCATTGTGTCCAGCCTGCCTTTTCCTTGCCCGAGTGAGATGTAGGATACAGTGCTGTTGAGAGCATAGTTATCTGAGAAGAGAAGAGACCTCTCAGAGCAAGAGAAGGAAAGACAGAGAGAGATAGAAACAGAAAGACAGAGAGAAGGAGAGGGAAAGAGAGAGGGCGTTGTCACAGGCCTTCACTCTCACTGGAAATGAGATCAATGTCTGATCAATCATAGCCCCTGTGCCTGGGGGCCCTGCCGGGGATCAGAGTGCCATTTTTCAGGGTGCCCACCAGCCACAGGCCTGAGACTGGTGTCTGTCGAGTGCAGACTAATTAAATTAGGAAGGGCAGCTCCCAAGGGCAGTTTCCATCTGGTTTCATATGTATCTGACAAGACTTGAAGATACATCAGCAGATGCAGTGGGGGCTCTGAGAGGAAACAGGGCTCCTTGGGGAGCCAAACACAAGGCAGACTTTTGCGCACAATTTACTCTCTATTGTTGCTGTATTAGATGGCATGTGTCTTCTACAGTGCAAGATGTGTTCTGAAAAATGTTTCATTTCTTTTTTACTTTACACCAAGGTCTTAGGTTCTTCAAAAAAAAATATTCATCTTAATTTACATAGAATCACAGCCTGGCTTGTAAAGAAATCCTGCAAATCCTATTGCATTAGGCTACAACCTCGGAGGCAGATTCCCTTTTGTCAGCATTTCTCTTGAAACTGTTCATTTCTGCTAATAATGTGATGCATCCTCCAGGTATTACTTTTCCAGTCGATAATTTGAGAGGATTTTTGCCTCACTTAGAAGAAAAACACCAGTCAGTGGTAATCAGGAGCTATATCACACCTTGCAAAATGAATCAGTGCCTAAAAATATATACTTTTCCCTTACAATAAGCATCATATGGAATAAATCTAATCTCTCTCTAAAATTCCCTGATTCCAATTACTAGTATGTGCATAAAACACATTGATGTTGTCTGAAATGTGACAGGTAAAGATTAATTTTAAAAAGACTTGTAACTACAGAGAGTGGGTGTCAGATCTCTGCCAAAGTTCATCAAACTGATGGAACAAGCACTACACCCAGTTTGGGTGTTATTCACTCTGAGTCATTCCGTGTTTTTCCTCTTGAGCTTGACACCTACAAAAATAAAACAACTCGGGAATAATTCATAATAATTCATAACAATTCATTATAATAATACATTTGGTTTCTATGCCACCCACCTCCAATTACTAAGCCCTTTTTCAAAATTACTAAGCAGTATTGTCTAGCCATTGGTCAGCAGCAAAAAATAAAAAGGGATCTTCATCCATCCAAGTTGAACATTTCCACCTTCCTGTTTTTTAAATGCATTAAATGAGAAGGTAAAGTAAGTTAGAAATACTGTGTTTTCAATGCATGTTACTGCAGTCTGATTGTTTCATAAATCTGGTTTTAGTGAACTAATGCAATGCAATGCAAAGCAAGCATTTTTTGGCAAATGAAAAACAACAAACGTATATACATGTGCAGTCAGGCAATGAACAAGCCCAGAGTACAAACAACCTTGGGGCAGAAGAAGAAAAAAAAAATCAGTAGACGCTCTTCAGGGCACACACGTCACCTCGTCCTCATCGTCTGGATTATGCCTGTAAAACTTGCTGGCGTGAAGCAAACCCATTAAAGCACCTAACAACAGCCAGGGTGTAGTGATCAGCACAGACACGTTGTTCTGCACTTCTACTTTTACATAACGTCTACCAGTCTGCACCTGTCAGCTTGTGATGTGCAGAGAGGCTGAACTCTGCCTGAACCAGGTCACTGTCTGTCTGTGTGTGTTGTGTATTATGCTTTGTTGCTGAATCTCCACCATGCTGCCCTGTCATCTCACTAAAGCATACACCACCACCACTTCACTCCACTTGACTGACAGGCAGGTCCTTTTGACAGATGGGCCAGATGTCATGATGAGAAGGAGGTGGGGGTTGTTTTAAGGAGTGCAAGGGCTAGAAAACAATGGATAACGATGCTGCTTGATGATTCACTATCACACGGGCAACTACTCTGCAACTACTCTAACTTCCTCATTTGGGGCTGCTTTTGCGTGAGAGGGAATGCTGAAAACCAGAAGTGAGTAGGTTGTTTATCTCAGAATACTCGCTCAGAACACTGCTGACATCACGTGAGAATGTCCTTCCTCCACAACCTTTTAGGTTGTTTTGAATTTCTGTTTACGTCTAGACCATGTTGTTTTGCCAGTGCGGGCCTTAGCTGCGCAATATGACAACAAACTTAGGTCTGGTCAGAGCAGTGCCTCAAATAAGCCCTCATAAACAGTGTCATGATACCAAAGGATGGCTGCACTCACCCTTGTGTAATTGTGCACTTTTTCCAAACCACGGGACCACTCATCAGGCTTGTGTATTGATCAGGTGAAGCCCCAGGTCTGCCCATAAGAGAGAGAGATGGAGAGAGAGAGAGGATAAATATTTAACGCCACCCTGAGCTCCTTGTTGTTGCATACCTCTGATTGCCTTTCTGTCCCCTTCCAGAGGCAGATGGCCTGTTGTCCCTGTGGTAAAGGGTGGGGGGAGGCTGATGGGGTGGGGGTTTTTGTGGGCTATGAATGGGAGGTGAAGTGTGCCCTGGATGGGGTGAATGGCTACTGCTCAAGTCCCCCTACCCCTGTCCCCAGCAGGATTTGCATACAATGGGAGGTGGAGGGGAGACGGTAAGTCTGTGTGACGGCTATCAGCATACGTGATGAGCCCCGATCAGGAGGTCCACTTTTTGTGGAGGGGGCACATTGTGGGCTGGCACATCTGGAGCGCGACTGCACCGCTCTCAGGCCTCACAGTCAGCCTGCTGGGATGTTCTGCTCCATTAGCTGCTCACCAGGTCAAAATGGGAAAGGGGACAGCTATCAGGTTTTATAGTGAGGAGGAAATGTTACTGCTGCCACCCTTTAGCTCAATGGGGAATGCTGTACTACTTAACAAATTTGACTCTTTATGGGGCATATAACCACCTTGGAGCAAGAAGAACACACTTTAATAAGAATAACACAATAACTTGGCTGCTTAAGCAATATATTGGTGTCAGAGAGACAGTCCACCTTCATCTCAGATAAATGTATTTCACTTTCTCTTTCCTGTCTCAGTATATTTCCACACAGGAAACTGTCACATCAGCCAATTCCTCGTATGATAAATTTCCCCTTCAGAGCTGTCCAGGGGGCCATGGATCTTTGCTGAAAACTATTACACCAAAAAGGATTCAATCTAAAGACCAGAAATGAAAGAGAAACTGCACCATGGCAATAATTATGACTGGGTTCATATTCTAGAGACCATATTTCACTGCCAGATTACTGTTGCAGGTCTAACAATAATTCAATTGGCTGCTCCAAACATGACAAAAATATACAGGAAACAATTTTAATTATTACAATAAGGAGTTCATCTGAAGTTCTTGTCTAATTTCCAGTGAATCAGTGAACGCAATGCTTAGTTCGGTAAAAGGTAAAAAAATACAAAAAAATGCTAAGTGCTACCCCAGTCTCTATCTCTTGTTGTTTCTGTTTAAGCTTCACCAGTTGTTACAAATGAGATGACCCACCACTTAGTGGCTTTGCACACAATACAGTTTTTTTTAGGGTTAATAATGTTGCTGAATGTGGGGGCGGTGAATTGGATTCAGCGGTTTAACTGCAGGGCACAGCAGGGATCATAAGTCAGGGCACTTTGGCCATAAATCTTTTCTCTTGCCTCCCCTTGTCACTTCCTAATGTCACTGATTGGTTAACAAAGACAGATCAGGCCTGTTCAGCTTGTTTTGACATCAGAGATGAAATTAGTGTTTTTCTCCTTCTCCTCTTTTCACTTTTCTCAGCTTGGTTGCCCTCCATTGCCTGCGATCCCATCCAGACAAAAAACACAAACACTCTTGGAAAAACAATGTGCGATAGCAGCTGTTAAACAAACTAACAGATGTCAATGTGTGTGCTTTCATTTTGTTGCACTGGCTTGCATGCAGTGCTATCATTTGTATCTGGCATTATCATCTATTGAATGTGTGTATGTGTCTGAATGCCCATGAGAGATACACTCAGTACAGACACTCCTACACTATTGAGCTTTTTACAGGGTTCTCTTATTCAAAGCACAGTTAGATGCGTTTTGCATTTTACTAGCCAACTTTTTAGAAGCTAAAAAGTATTGCTTGCATTGTAGGACTTGCAAAATCCATCTGAGACAATATAAAGAGCCGTCAGCAGATGGCACTCCTCACACCTCACCGTTTGCACTTCCTTCTCCCCCATTTCCCCCACATTGTTCCAATGGATCTGTGGAGAAATTGTGTGATTGAGTCATTCATTCAGCCGATTGAGTATCTACATGTAAATGCCTGTGGTTGTGTGTGTTTGAGTGAGGCTTCACACCAGCAGACAGAGAGAGGGAGAGTGTGTCTAGTTGGCTCTAATGAAACTTTGATGAATGGCTGCGTTTCATCCCAGGGCCTCTCTACCCCCTCCAGTGTCCAAGCGTTCTCACGGTTTAGTGTTTCGCGTCAGAGTCGTTCACTTCATCAAGGCTACATATTCACTTTTAAGTCAAGATCAGGAAATGGCACGCGATTGTGTGATCTTATGAATCTCTTACTCACCCACCCCTTTATCTCCCCCTCCCAGCTCACACAGCACATTTTTCTTTACCCCTAATGAAAGTGGTAAAATTCGAGTTCAAAGGGGCTGGCTTAATTGGTGTAACTTCACTGTATACAAGAGGAACTGGTCTTTGAAATATTAGAAGTTATGCAATGAAATAATCATCTCTTGGTATTTCACAGTAGGCTATTTGAAACTTTAAAAACATTACTGTAGATGTTGCAAGGTGATCATGGCAGGACCAGGTTCCAGGTACGTCTGACTGAGAAGTAAGAAACATACAGCTGTGCCTGAGTTGCCAGCCTCCCAGCACCTGTGTGTGACACCCCCCCCCCAAAGCCCACCCCGTTGCTCCCAATGCCCACCGGCGCTGTTGGCCCACAGACAAACATGCTTTCTCCAGTTTCCTCCTGAAGAATAATTGGGCCTCCTCCTTGTTTTATCGTCGTCTGTGACTCATAAATCACCCAGAGGAATGGTAGCAGCCCCCTGTCTGGAGCGCCATGCCTGCCCCGTAGCCACGACATGGCCCCTTCACTTCAGTGACATGGACTATTCCCATATGGATCCCTGTATGGATCCCAGGGTGGCGGCTGACTGGGGAAACAAAAGATGTCTTGTAATATTGTGACCACGTGCCCAAAGGCTAATGAGCTAACTGGAAGTGAAAAAAACAAGACGCCTTCAAATCAATCAATTAGGCTAGTAGTACCTTTAAATAATAAATGACTAAACGTTGCATTTAAATAACATTCTGCTTCAGAACAGTGCAAGCAACAGAAAAGAAATGCCTGAACTTGTTTGCACTAAACAAACCAATCTGAACAGAGAAGATGTAACAGAAGAAGATGTAACAAAAACTACACCAAAACATTCATTCTATCTGTGCTATTAGACTATACAATAAACCGTTAAACTCATTTGAATATCTGGCCCAGTCAACCACTTCCTTTATTTGACAAGTACAAACTGTACTACAATTTTGTTACATAACCATGGGTGTACGTAGATGATATGCTATTTTTGTGTCACACGAACATATATGCAGATGATGATGATTACATAAATAGTCATCATAATAACAATAATGTAATATAATAATAATAATAATAATAATAATGATAATAAGAATAATAATGATAATAAGAATAATATGTTTAATAACAATAATATTTTAAAATACTCATTATTATGATATAATAACAATAATAATTATTATGTCCATAACTTCAATAAAATGAAATGTGATTCATTTGTTGGCTACATGTTTATTAAACAGTGTAAACAGTGAAACATAATTTGGTAAAGTTACAAGAATTATACAGTGCATATGATGAAATGGCATGTAAAACTGTTGATATCCAGTGAGTGATAAAGCCTCTAAGAGAACAAGCTGATAGTAGTTTTTAGAGATACATAACACTGTTTAGAATATATGCTATTTAAAGCAACTTGTAGGACTAGACAAATAATGACACAAAACAGACTCTTTGATCATGTGGCCACCTAGTGGAACTAGCAGCATTGGTACACTAGCAACTCATTGTGTCTATTGAAATCAGACCCACCACTACTATAGTTGTGTTTTCTTGCGTAGGTACTGGAATAAACAACCAACTGATCAGATGTACATGTTTAGCATGACTGTACTGTACACATTCATGCTCACACAAGTGCACAGACCCTTCACAATGATGTGTATATTATTATTGTAGAACAAGCAAACAAGCAACTGTGCTAGCTGGAGAAAAACAGTGAATATCACGGGTGATTATATCAGCCTTGTTTCAAAGCACAAAAATGTGTGTGTGCTGTTAGTGTGTTACTGAGCGTGTGTGTGTATTCGTATGAGCCAATTAGGCCAAACACCCCCTAATCCCAGTACAAGCTATTAGTCCCCTATTGGGATTTCAAGTGCCACTATTACTGGGGGACAATACAGAGAACAATCTAAAATGGCACCCAAATAGGATAATGCCCAACAAATAGATAACTGGGCTAAAGCCGCAGGATTTAGTGCAGGAAAATATATAGTAGACCTGATTGGCAGCTCTTTTCCAACCTTCAGAAAGTCACTGACTCAGTTGGCACCTAATACTGCAGCTATACAAATTGAACAAGCCCATGTTACAGTGTTGGTTATTAGGGAGGGTAAAAGGCCATGGTAAAAAAACAGACTTAACAGAAAAAGAGCAATAAAAGAAGAGCTCTTAAAATGAAAATGTCTCGCTTGCTGGAATGGCTGCCCATATAATATGGCGTTCAAAGCATGTGGTAGTTCAAGTGAAGCTTTCCAGCTCTGCCTTTTAGCACCATGTTTGCTATCCAAAAGGCATGGGACCATCTGGATAGGCCGGCAAGGGTAAATATGAGACAAAGTGACCAACTGTGGTACCAGTTTTCAGTCTAGATTGCATAAACAATTCCGTACCGCTGAATAAAATTATTTAACCTACAGTGAAGATACCTTTGATAAACAAAGAAAAATATTGTTGTGTGTTTTTGAACAGTTAGTAGACCGAAGGTTACCTCTTTGTCCACATTGATTTTGTGACTCCTTTGAACCGTATCTAAAACGATTTATATTTGAATGCAAGCAATTGAGACAAACTTATCTCATTTTCCCCTAGGACAGTTGACCTGACTATAATGACATGGCAGGCATAATTATTTAAAGCGCTTACAAACAGGACAACTGTGGAGCCGGAATGAAGTGATTCATCTCAGTTTACACGGGTTGTTTGTCAGGTAAATGGTTTTACACAAATCAAAGCAAATGGGAGACTGCCTCCCTAATGCTGCCACATCCATTGGGCCCATGCACATCCTAAGGTTGTTTTGTCAAAGCAGAAAAGCACCTCAATTACAAATGCCTCAGTTTATATCTATGAGGCAAGCAGCTTCTACTCTTCCAACGATCATTCCACTCTCTTCCTTGTGTCTATTTACCAACAACCATAAAGCCTCTAAGTGGTGAATAAAATGATGAAGTCACTGAGGCGGAGGGGCCCAGGGAACACTCATCTGGATGAGATGGAAATTCTTGTGACAGGTACGCTGAACTGAACAAGTCGCCTAATAAACAAACCAACCCCGGTTTCTGCTGCTAATAACCTCACCTTTTCTGCCTTAATATTGGCTGCCTCTTTCTCACTTACAGTTCATGGAAGACTGGCTTAATTTTTATCAAGCAATAATAAAAAAAGAAATAGAGAAAAAAAAATGGCCGGCAGGGTCCCTGACAGGTTTCCGTGCCACAATTTCCCGTCACCGTGCCTGGGCTGAGATTACTTTAATGGCGTTTTAGGATTGGCCAGGGCAGGGCCTGGGACCAGCCTGTCCCAAGATATTGGGGCCAAATTGACAGGGCTGTCCATGCTGGCTCAGTCTTCATTTACGGCAGGATGATCCTGGCCTGCCCCGGTGGCAGCCAATTTAACAGGGAGCTGATGAATGCAGGGTGTTATATTGAGACAGTGTTTTTCCATGGCCCAGCTTGTATGCTTTTGGGACACAGGGAATCTCCGCCACTGAAGACTCCTCTTATTTACAGGGCTTTATTAAAGCCACAATCTGGGAAGCTGACCAGTGGGCTTAAGCCACAGTCAATAAATACGGCGCAGCATCTCGACTAAGAGATGAGTACAACCTTGGAGTTCATAAAAAGTGACACTGACACCTGAGTTGCTGCAATCACTTTATGATCAGAGCGCCGGGTGAATGACACTTTCGGCAGTTAAATCCTGGCATCTGATTTTAGATATCTTGTAAGACCATTTGGGTTCCCATAGGAATATCTATAGATTAGCATTAGCAAATGAAGGCTGGATCTCTTAGGACCATTCAGTTTCTTGGCTATGACAATGGTACAGACATAGAGAGAGTTGGCTAGATGGCTTCTTCAGCATCTTTGCCCTGAGGTGATAATAGGACAATGTCTAGTTGGCTTTGGCATGTTCACAATTTTGCTCTCTTTCCTGCTACTTAGCAATCTCCTCCTATTGTGTCTGCTTTGAAAGCTCCCACTTGTCCCCCTCGCTCCTTTCGTATCTGAGACAGTGAAGAAACCTGCCGATCACCTACCATTATCAGCATGCAGCGAGATGCCTGCTTTTTTCTACAGGGCCTGGTTATCCAGCTCCCAAGTCAATTTCATTTCATTTGTCCGTCGTGAATTTTTAAAGGAGCATGCTGCCACCGCATCCCCAGTGCTCAGCGGTGTGTTTCGCTTCTCTTTGAAACCTATTATGCGGCTGGTCCTGAGAATAAACCAAATCCCTGACCACACAATACATCCATTACAATGTCCCCCTACTCATAGTGTGTCGGGTACAGAAAGAAAACACCAATACAACCCCCAACACACACACACACACACACACTCATACACACACAAAACAGATTTAGCCGGAGGTGTGTGAGCTGTGCGAGCTGTGCTTTAATGAAACAGTAGGTGGTCTAGGGATGAAAAATACTCAATACCCATTGACGTTCATTTGTGGTGGATAATGATTTTAGTCACAATGTGGGTATTATAAAAATGTTTGGCATAGTGCCATCCTTTGGAGGGGCCTTATTTGTTTTTGCTCATGTGTGGTGTCGCTATTTCTGATCTATGAAAAAGTAATTTTGCCTCCAAACCCATCTAGACTTCTCCAGGCGCTGATCCATGTTATTAGCCCACACCTTGATGCTAATGTGCTGTCATATTTTAAAATGGCAGCCATTTGTAAAGCTAAAGGGGATTGATCAATGTTGTTTACAAATTCAGCAGGTAGGGTCTGAAATTATCTTCCATAAATCTTGCGACACCCCTGTTCTTTGAGATCCTCAGATTAATGTCCATGCCAAGCCCCTGTATGCTATGGCATTCCTGACAGCGGCGAGAAGAAATGCACAGAGGCAAGTCAGCACTGTTTGCTTTTTTTCTTCAAGAAATCTTATAATTAATCTGGACAGCTTCCAGCAATCTGCTAGTGTCCCATGTTGGTTCATCTTTCACCTGGGAGAGTGACGAATGAGACTCTAGCAGATTGTCACTTCTCAGCATTCGGTGCTCTCTGCGACGTAGCCAACACGCATGCTACCCTTGTGCTCACATTCATGCTGGCTAGATGCCAAATTTCTGCAGCAACAACAACTAAACAGAAAAAAAGTGAGCTTGAGTCAGAATATAAGTGCTAATACAAACTGATGGAGTTCTTGAGGTAGTCCTTGAGGAAGCTGTGACGTTGAAAGCTGTATTGTTTCTCTGCTCTCTTTTTTCTTCTCTCATCTCGCTTCAGAAACGTTGTCAATAGCATTTAGCATCCCAAGAGAGTGTAGCCTAGACTAGTATGCTGAGCTGCAGTGATAACTGTTTCTTTTGTTTATAAAGTGCTCTGTCTTCAGTGTGTTATGTCAAACTCAACTATTATTCCAGAAGATAAAAAAGCTTTAGCGGAGTATCACCTGCGCACTCTGCCCTTTGCTTTGATCTACTCAATATCCTTCCAAACAAAGGATGAAGTCATCCAACCCAGCCATCGACTTATCAAATATGCGCTATGGCTCCACTACTTAATAACTCAATCTATAGCTAAATCCATTAAAAATACCATAGGTAAGGTCCTTTGCACAATCATCAGTGGACAGTGGCAGTGGACAGTGGCAGTGTTCCCACATGCTAAATGATAACTTTAATGCATGCACATACACTTTCCTAATAGACTTTATGTACTTTGCTCATCTTTGCAATTTGGATTCATTGTCAGAGTAAAGTGAAGTGGGACATTACAATGAAGTTGTTTGGGAAATAGGTCTGTGTTATACTTATCTTCAGGATAACAATAGTCTCCTCTTTCACCATAGATGAACCCTCAGTGGTGAGATTTCAGTGTTCAGGACATGAGTTACAAGCTGTTTTAGTCTAAATAATTGTGATCCATGCTCATTAGTTGCACCAGCTCAAGCTGAAATGAATGGAACAGATCCAGTTCTCCATGAACACAGCAAATTGAGGATTTGGCAGAGCTAGCTAACATAATGGGGCCTGATGAAAAGCAAGTTAGTCAATTGGTTGACAAAAGAGCAGCTACATGCTCTTTGCACATCTCCCATTCTGATTTTGTTGGCTGATTTGACATGCAAAAAGTGCAAAAAGAAAATAATTTTTTTTTGACTGTTTAAACTTGCTTTGTTTTTCTAAAAGCTATCTGGAGTCTCTCTCGTACATTATTTTCATGTTGCCTAGCAACATGGCAAAGATTTCCACTGAAGATGTTCAGAGGGTCAATGGAAAAGAGTGAGGCATGTGCCTTCTTATGAGCTGCCCATAGTTATTTGACTTATTTTTAGTTATTTCAGTTATTTAACATAGTTATTTGACTTATTTTTAGTTATTTCAGTTATTTAACATAGTTATTTGACTTATTTGAAGTGTTTCATACCCTCCAATAGTCCAGTGGCACCATAAGAACTTCATATCCTGTGTGTGTTTCAAGGTGCGATATAATTCTAAGTTACCACCAACTAGCTAGGGTATCTATAATTAGCTGTGTAATTAAGGACTGTAATTAACATTGTTTAATTACCTTGATGATCTGTTCACCTAACAGAGTTATCTTGGCCTCTAAGCTGAAGTGCAGTAATCTTCATTTGAGACATTAATTCGATGGCATTATCAGAAAGGGTATACTTAATTTCTTTTTCAAAATGAAAAAAGGGATAATGTTGCAGTTGGAGATGTCATCCTCATGATTCTCATTCATGTTCTCAATGGTTTTACAATTCCTTTCATTGTAAATTCTTAATGCACTTCAGAGGTATGTGATTAAAAAATAATGTGCTGCTGTGTTCAAATAACATGTAATTGAACATTTCATGTTGAGAGATCATTGTAAGTCTTAAATTTGTAAACATCTTATTGTCTCGAGAATTTGTCTCACGATTGCAAATCAGACTACAAGCTGTGCTGATGATAGTTTTACACACTGAGTGAGAAAACTCCTTGTTTTGCACTAAACAACAACAGAGAAAGACATGCCAGTGGTGAAATTTAAATACTTGCTCTGATAACAGAAACCTTGCTAAATCACCACTGGCAACATTAAAAGGAAACAATTCCAGTATTCATTACTCCAAGTGAGGCTAACCCTTGATTTCACCTTTGTTTGTCAAGAAAGGCACAAGTTTAAAATGCAGCCCTGTAGACATGGCAACAAAAACCACTTGCCACATGTCAATCGCAGCCTTCTGCACTTTAATGCGATTTAGATGGAATGAGCCCAAAAACCTTGCCCTTTTTGACAAACAAAACACAACATAAAATAGGAAAGATTGTATAACGTGACCGAAACTTTGCTGCCAGAGGCAAAAAAGCACAAGTTGAAACTGGGTAAATCTAGACATTTTCTCCTCTTTGTTTCTTTTCTGTCCTGCTGTTAAACCATCAAAAATTGGAGACCTAAGTATACCGTACTTTTGAAAGACATGTAAAACCAGTAAAAACAGTAAAGACAGTAAAACACCACTGTAACCTCTTAAATTCACATGTTGAGGAAACACTTTTGTTAGCATAATGTACTTTAACAAAAAAAAATGTCTTTGCTTATTCTCTGATACTCCACCAAGGTGTCCATGTGGCTGCTCTGAGTCCTTCCCAATATCCACGACGACCATCTGTACACTGAATCTTGATCGGCGGCTGGTCCACTTTACATAATTGAGGCACTAGCTAATTCACAAATGTCTTGCACCTGCCTGTGCTTCTCTGACAGAGCTGCCACTAGTGCTTCTGCCACGTCTCTTAGGAACGCCACCCCGGGTGCCTCATCATCCACCCCACCCTGGAGCACACAGGGCAGGCCTGAGCACCTGTGGAAAGGTGGAGTAGCCTACAGTGGAAAGAGAGGAAGAAGAGGGACACAATAAGTGATAATGGCAGAAAGAGAGGGAGGGAGAGAGAAAGAGAGAGAGAGAGATGAGGAGTCCTGGGACTGGCACTGAGAGAATTTTTGTGTCCTATAGGCTTATATCACAGGGGGAGTGTGATGATGGAGAGGCCTGTCAGGGTGTATTTGCGCAAACTAAATCACAAGCAGATGGAGACCTGAGAGTGCCACCATACATTAGCTTTGAAATTAACATTCTCCCACGGCATGGCCACAGCCTGGCTCCTGGGGCTTCAGACTCGCCGCTCCTCTTGGTCTCCTGAAGCTTAAGCCCTGCTTCTGAAATGAAGACCAGCCAAAACTATTGCTTACAGGGAGGCAGAGAGGCAGGGGATTGTTTTAACAGTGGAGGCTGAGAGCTGGGGCAAGAGTAACAGCAGCACTCAGTTGTGTAGGGCCAAGGCTGCCTTCCAACCATCAGCTATTTTTAGAGAAATTGTCTTAATGTCTTTGTCCATTATTCACTTTAGGATTACTGTAGTTTCCTTCATGATAGTGCTTCATTAGTGGGGTGAGCCAAACTCCCTTTTTTATGGGAGGATTGACGCTAGAGATTGGCTTTAGGAGATTAAATGGGATTAAGATATCAATATGTGCAAAGTGTGACTTCAGGATGTGTGCAATGGAAAGACTGGCCACTAGATGGCAGGGTTTCAACTCAGAAACTCAGAAAAAAATAGGTGCGGACTTGGATTAGACAAAGAAAACAAAGATTTGCATCTCAGCAGAGCAAGGCTTTACGAGGAAACTCACAGATTTTCTTGTTCCTGTGACAGGATTGTCAGCAGTGCTGTTCATCTCATCCCAGAGTTAATCTGTCCATGACATCCAATTTGCAGCTTCTGGCATTAGATGTGGACCAAGCGATATCTCTGCCTTTGACAAAAAAGCAGATGAGAAAGAAAAAATGTTATCAGACACAGTGTTATCACAGGCCATCACTCTGCATAATATCTCTGCTAACATTCAGCATATGACCACTGAGAGACTCACCACTCACTAAGACTTAAGAACGATGTATAAAAGGACTCCATTGTGCCTGCTACGGAATCAGGAGCAAATGTGTTGCTCTGGAAGTGCTAGAAGCCTTTTGTCACTTGTGCCACCTGGGGCTGGTAAAGGCAATGCCCAACTGTCAGAACATATTTCTGGCTTCAAAGAGCTGCATGGAGTCGGACAGACTTTAAAGAGCTGGGCAAGAATGTTTTCTTAAAGGCACAAGATATTCTCATTTTTTCTGCTTCTCCTCTTTTGGAAACAAACAACCTTTTCCTTGTCAACAATTCAGGGTGCCTAGTCAACCTGTCATGGTTTAGAGTGTGTCCTTTGGCAATGTTACTGGTCGACAGCTCCTTCTTTTGGAACTCCATGTGTGGCTGGACGGATTGGACCTAGAATAGATGGGCATGTTTTTTGGTTTGGTTTTGTGTGTGTGTGTGTTTGTGTGTGTGTGTTTGTGTGTGTGTGTGTGTGTGTGTGTGAGTGTGTGTGTGTGTGTTTTTTTTTTGGGGGGGGGGGTAGTTGGGGTGTGGGGAAGAGGGAATGGAAGGGTTTAATATACTGTACTTTCTGCCTATTTTTCACAGTTTTTGGCCTCGGCACAACAGTGGCAAGTCTCTTCCGTTATCAAGCTCTGCTGTGCACACTCACTATCTCCACCCTCACCCTTTTGTTTTCTGTGAACTTCTTTTTCTTACCTACCACAGTACCAAAGTATGTCTGGTACTGTGTAATGCCTGTATTTTCAGTGTTTCTCCTATGGCAGTTGATAGCATCTGTTTTTCACCTACATCCATTCACAGAGTGTGGGTTCAGGGCTAAAGACTTGCTGTCTCAACACAGACATTTTGTCTGACTAGCACCCTGATACAGGTAGACATACAGAGATGTTCAGCCCCAGCAAAACTGTTGCCTACTGAAGAAAAATCTTTTTTAGGTCTGTTGTAAAAACAGCCTACAGTGCAGCAATAATAATGGTTCCAATGGGTTCCATGTATTCCCACTATTAAAATATAATTAGTTTCTATACATTTTCTGGTTAGGACTGTCTTTTCCCGTGTTTTTCTTCCATATTATCAATTTTGCAACAGCCGTTAGTTTCAGTGGGGAGGCTTGTTGTAATGAAATGAGAGTCTCTATGAGTTGGGGATTGAAGGGAGGTAATCCCATGGCTACTATTCAGAATGCCCCCCACCCTCTTTTTCCCCAGCCTAGCATGCCATGGAGTCTGGGAGCGGCAGTGGTAAGGGAGTCAGCAGGTGTTCTCAGACGCAGCCGCTGTAAGCTCTGCTGTATCTTTTTATAATTAGGTGATAATGGAGCCTCATTCTCAACTCACTCTGTGCACACGCATTCCAACTTTGCTGCTAAACTACCAAATTTATGCATCAGCTTGCCTCAGAACTGAAACCAATCTACCTACATGGCTCAGACCTCTCAGGCATGTTGTTTTGAGAGTTAAAATGCCAAGCTGGTCTGCACAGCACAAAGAAAGGAACATTTTCTAAAAGCAGTGTAAAAATTGCATTGGTAAAAAATACATAATAACAATTTTGTGTAAATGCATAATACTAGCTTGATTCGCATG
The DNA here is from genome assembly GCA_027481765.1 of Tenualosa thibaudeaui. NCBI lineage: Eukaryota > Metazoa > Chordata > Actinopteri > Clupeiformes > Clupeidae > Tenualosa > Tenualosa thibaudeaui. Next base: position 752,862 of record JAIFZK010000010.1, on the reverse strand, counting down.
GGAAGTCAAATAAATTTTTAGTCTAACTAATTTTTAGAGTTTAGCCTAATTTTTAATTTGTCTTCCACACTGTGAAGTATTTTGCTCAAAGAATTGGTCTATTTCAATACTATCTGCTGTCTTGGCTTCATGGTACAAGAAAAAATCTGAATTTTCCTTGCTCCCACAATGTGAGTGCAGGACCTGTTCTGAAGTCGACCCCCCCTGAGAAGTCATTATGCCCTGTTAAGATTTGTTTAGGCCTATCAAATCATTTAGCTGGGCTTTTTACAATGGACAGGTGAGCAACAGAACAAAAATGCCATTCTTTTGCCTGAAGAAGATCCTGGTGGGTTAAAACGGTGCAAAACATGGGTTAAAACCTTGTTTTTTATCCCAAAAATCCATCTTTTGGGGAAATTCCAGTGTGCGGACACTTACTTAACTTTTTTATCAAATGAGCAACAGAGACATATTCGTCCATGTCCCCTGTCACTGCGGCTGGAAGAGCAACATGTTCAGATGCTTGAAGAGTCACATCCCCTATCTCATCACTCATTTTAGACATCCTCACATGTACTCAACACAAAAAGAGTCTTCCAGTCAGTCAGACGTCAGTCATGATCTAAGTGAGGGAGTTCATGACACCAGAAATGTAGTAGTCAATACCACTAGCGATAAAATTCAATGATTCTTGATACCCAGAGACAAATCAATGATACTGAGTGATACTTCCAAATTTTGGTTTTGGTTTATTTCAGTAGTAACGAGTCATGATATTCCTGGTCCAAGGAAGATGGAAGGTAACATTTTGAAGTTCTAATGTTCATATAGGTTTCAGTAGAGTCAGTAAGTCAGTAGAACAACTATGTATGGTTCTTAGCAAAGATGCAATTAACTGTTTAAGTTCCAAACATCTGCCAGCAACTAGCCACAGACAAATGGTCAAATTCAACAGCCTGGCCTTTTGAATCAGAATATTTCTGTTTATATTCCTAAACATATCCTATTATTTTTTGATTTGTCATTCTCACTCTGGTTGTCTATTCAATTGTGAGTCTTGTGAGTCTATTCAATTTTGTTTCCTGTATCAGATGAAAAACTGTTCATAATCAGGCCTAGGGACTGACTAGACTCAAATTCTGATCAGAATCGAGGCTGGCTACAGGAGGTTAGTTTTTCATGTCTAGCATTTGAAGGCCTGTCATGTTGACCATGCAAGGTTTCCTGTCCATTGCCTGTTGGAACTAAACCATGAAACCTTTTCAAAATTATTCTGCTACTCTTACGGGTTTCAGGACTTAGATAGACAAAACTGAAAGCCAGTTGTCCCTGTGATATCATTTCATTGCAATGTTGCTGGGTTCATCTGTTGAAAGGGCACATTCGATATGTTTTACTCTCAAAAGGCATATTCAGTGCTGTTTATAAAGTAATAGTGAAACATTCTTCACTGTTAGAAACAATAAATCCCTCTTCTCATGGCCAAACAATTTTTTTGTATTCTCTTTAAATATGCAGCTGAATCCTGGTTACATAAAACATTCAAGAGAATATGATGGAAGGTGTTAGGTTGAATAGGGAAAATCCTCTCCGCTGAATAAGGGTTTAGCAACTATTTTTAGTCCATTATCTGCTGTTGATCTTACAAGAGATAAATGATTGAGGTGACAAAGTTGGATGTTGGCACTGCATTTCACAGTGTTGAAAAGGCAATAGCGTCACTTGTTGTCACCTCACCCCAACCCCCCCCCACACACACACACAGATATGAAAAGATGTTTCACACAAACATGCAGAAATATCCGCAAGACAGAAACAAAGCCATTAGGTTTGCTGACATGTTGCTCAGCTCAGTAATGTGTTTTGTCTGTGCTTTGTGTTGCCTGTGGGTAATTTAAATGACCTGAGACTTCAGCAACACCATGAAGAATTTTCCCATTCAGTTTCAGTTTTTATTTAACCAAGAGTAAGACAAAAATGGTCTTTTTTTGTTTCCCGCTACTTTGATGTGTTTGAAACAAAAATAGATGCCAGTGCTGAGGACATTAACATCATAGCACCTGCGCTAGGCCTTCAGCGTCCAGCGATTTAACAGCAAACACAATGTCAGTTCTGGCAGGAAGCAAAGCTGGTGGAGTATAGGCTTGCATTCCTGGCTCTTCAGCAGCACTGAACTCTGTTCCAATGGGAGACTTCTGGTGCCTTTGAACCGTGTGCGCTTAGATGATCCTCTCTGTGGGGGATCTCTCTGTGTTCGTAGTAGTGGTGCCTGAGATTTATTTGGAAGCTGCATTGTGGAGCACTGAGGGCTGTGGTGGGTGGCCTACTGGTGCTTCAGAGTGAGAGCACCAGTGGTGAGAGTCCATCCACCTGGCCAACATTTGCTCTGACAGCTCCTGTGTCTTGCCTTTCACCTGTGGCGATGGTCCTCCAAGCTTGCTGAAGCAACACTTTGCTAAATATTTACCTCGTGCCATTAAACATAGAGACTTCTACGGGGGAGTCCTACCAGGACACGGGCCATCAGCACACCGCTGGGCCAGTTGATGGATTTGCCACTTTCCCGCCTCGGAATGTCATAATAGTGTGCCGATAATTCAGGGAAATTGAATGCTTCTTGACTGCGAACAGTTTGAAATGCGACTGTCCCTATGTGTGCCAGATGTAGTGGAGTGTAACTGTCAATGCTGAAAGCCATCAAGATGAGTGCTTCATGTTGTGAGGCATGACTGGTAAATACCAAGGTGATAGATGGGTCTAGAATGGGAAAAACAAAGTAAACACACTGCAGTCACAACTCTTGGATGACTTTTTGTGATTTCTCCTTGTCAATGGCAGTAGCAGTCAAATAAAAGAGTGAAGAATTTTATCAAGGCACTTGGAAATGTTCTTGGATGTACATCAAGACCATTCTTATCTTGATTACTCTTCATCAGAAGTCCCTTTCTGTATGATTTTATGAAACAAGTGATTGTGAAGAAAAGTGTTCTTGTGAAGATTGTAATATCTACTTATTTTTATCATTCCTGTCCAATCTTCCTCCACAGTCATTGTTCAAAACAAATCATCATTGCTTTAAGAATAAGATAGGACATATTTAATACTCCTTAAATGATGCTAGAAATGTAGTTACATTTCCAAAGATTGATTGATGGTAATCACAGATTTGATCTGTCCGCAATGTAAACATATAGTACAAACACATATCAGATAATCATTTGTTTTGATAAAGCCTGGAGTCTTTCCAGGCAACTGAAATAAAATAGCCACCCTGTAAAGGGACTCCACTTTTAAAGGTTGCATTAAAGGGCATGGCACATTGGTGTTGGCCAGACCTGGGTGATATTGACAGGTCCCTAACCAATGTCTTGGGATTTTATATGCATAATTCATTCAGTGACTAGGGGACAAGTCCCCTTGACTAGACTGCTCAGAGCCTTGTCTATGGCTCTGGGACTGCTGTTCCCAATACTCTGGAATGACCTATCAGACTCATTTAGCGTTTGTTGCACTTTGGCCTGTGGTGTCATAGGGTATGATAGAAACACTTGCCTTTACGGGACTCAAAATATTTCAGGACCCTGACCAGGGCTCACTGGCAAGTCTGCTAAAAATAAAAATTATTTCATAAATAAGGAACGTACTAATTTAGAGGCCGAATTAAGATGGATAACTGTATAAATTCAATGTGACAATATGTAAATATTTGTACCCAGGTCAATAATTCAGCTAATTCAAAATAATAATGACTTTGCTCCCAGTTGACACCTGTTAATTATATCATGGGTCCGACTCTGAAATTCATTAATTAAGGCCTGAGGCATATGCTTTTGGACGTTAGCATAAATTTGAAAACCCACAAGGTTTCTGAGATCATGCGACATAAGCCCCGCTGTCTTTGCCCACAGATTTAACTCTGTGTGTGTCAATTTGTGACCTTTCACAGTCCCACATTTGTTCATTTATCTTAACAACAAGGGAGACTGATATGTTTGACCTTTCCGTCTGATGAAATGGTATTTGTACAGCCACACCTTCCTGCCTCAGAAGCGCTTTGCCAGTTATCATGGCTGTGCATTGTGTGTTAAACTGTCAGGCTCTTTGTGATACTCTAGGCTTTGGAGATGTGGTCTGCACCTTTGAGTTTTACCAACCAACCATCACCTGCAGCTCAATGTGATTAAGGTTCTTCCTGTGCTAAAATTCATTCGGAACAGAATATAGGCCAGAGTGTGTCAGTCTGTCAGGTGGGTCAGCTCTCCTGTGCCTTGTTTATATTCAACAGGACTGATGCTTGCTTATCTTAATTGTGTAGAGGCCCTGTTACCCCAGCACATGAAGGAGAGCTATAGCGTCCATAACAGATAGAAAACCTTCAAAACTGTACTTTATCGTTTTAAGAGAATCAAAATAATTTTTAAAATAGATTTTTCTTGGGTGCTTGTCAAATTGTCATTTTTTTGCAAAGATATGCTTAAATGAGTATTCTGGGAGAGAACACTTAATCTTATCCACGTCAATGTATGAAAAAACTTTTCTTTTTTTGAATTTGAATTTTTTGTTCCCTTTTGTTCCTGATGTCCATGCAGCCTCCTGCCTAAACCTCTCCATTTTGATTCTATGGCCTTCATGCTCACATCAAATGGATATTTAATTCACTTCACTGCTTCATTGCCTCATCGGAGTCTTGCTCATTCAGGGATGTGACCAGATTCTCCCATTAGAGACGTAGCCCCTACACTATTGTGATAATGTCATTACTTTCTATGGTGCGACGGCTTAAAAGCTAATATGAAGTGACAACCGCAATTGCGGACTACGCGCATGAGCTCAAATCACCCCCACCCTGTTCCCTCGCTCTCAGCGCATCTCCCCAGGGTGCGGGTGCATTCTAATTCGTGCTCTATCAAACTACTTTTGTGTGCCTGTGTGCTTTAGTCCACATCATCAGAGGTGCTAATTACTGTTCGTAGTGCCATAGGGGGTGTATTTATGACCAGCTGAATGCCTGGAGAGGGGACAATTACCAGAAAGCAGTAAGCACAAGAGGCCAGTGAACCATAAACAATCTGAAGGTCATTTGTGTTTGGGACGAACACCAAGGCACTCAGAGAGATGCGACACTCTTTTGAGTATTTCACCAATAGGGTTCTGGGGAGATTGCCAGTTTCCCTGGTCAAGCCACAGGTCCATTGTGGGTCCCAAAGGAACGTTTTTTTTACAGCCGGCAAGGTGACCAGGTGATGAATGCAAGACGGTCTGGCAGTAAATTTTTATGTGCCAGCCCTGATAATGTTATAATACAGTGACTGTCACTTATGAGAGCTCCCAGGTTCAGCAGAAAGGTGTCAGTCAGTCACATGTGTGAAGCAAGCAAAAAAAGAGAGGGCCGCCATTCACCACCACACTTTGTAAGGGGTCATATTGGATAGGGCTTTCAATTCATTGACAAACCTTTGTGCCGGCGGTACAGGGGGCTGCATTAATGCATGGAAATCAAAGCTGGGTTTGGAAATGATCTGGGAAGAGATGACAAGATTCCATGCAGCACTTCTGCATGGAGTCTGTATGGAGATATCAAATATACATACATGTATCTTGATCTTGCATAGTATGTGTTAATTGTGCCTCCCTTCCAAATTCCTAGAACAAAACCTGGTGAGGAATCATTTTGAGTTTCTAACCTGTGAAATAATACCTCATAAACCAAGAATTGATTTGGCAAATGTTTGACAATTTGTTAAATGCTGTACACTAATTGCTTTGCATTGTGCCCATTGAGATGATGAAAACACAGCATGAACAATAGGAGCATAAGTCACACAGCTGGTGTGGCTTCACGGCATCTGTTATGATCTTGTGAATTATAATGACTGCCACAGCACCAATGCAGTGTGGTCATAGGAGTGTGTATTCCATATTCCATAAGTTATTATTCAATTTTTTCAGTAGGTTTTGGTCGAAGATTCCTAGGACAGCAGAACACCAGGATGCACATGCAGACACACATAAAGACACACAGATCTTTGTACACACAGGCACATCAGTGCACACCAGTTTGTACACACACACACACACAAACACACAAACAGTGGACACAGGTTTGTACAGACAGACACATTGGCACACATGCAATCTAGATGCCCAGAGGTTTTTGAACTTGTGGAGAAAATGTAGATGTGTGAGGCTTTTTGTACAAAATGTGAACAATTTGTGAAATCTACATTCCTACGTAACAATTATTGTTTTAACAACTACTGAGCAACCAAGGGGACAGTATGTAAGACTTACGGTTAATGAGGAGTTGCAGGATTAGGGAATAGAGAGAGGTGGAGAAGTGTGCTGGTTAGACATTGCAATTTAAACAAAGTTCATTGAAGAACATGATAACATGGGTCCCACCTCTGTTTAAGCTCACCGAATGCACATATTGATTGCAAATGATTGCTGTGAATGGCTTGTGAAGAATAATGTAATTTTCTTGTTCTTTTGGCTTTGATCTTTTTCTTCCCTCTTGATTTTTACTTTTTGTGACCTAATGACAAAATTCACAGTGGGTTGTCTGGAATTTTTACTTTCACTATTTGAAGACATCCTTACAAAGTAAAAGCCATTTTTTCCCATTCTGCATCGGTTTTCACTCGTTATCTTTCTACTCTCTCCAGTCGCTCAAGAAGCAGTCAGACCTAATTCCTCACAGTGACACAGAGAAAGAAGGAGAGAGGGAAAAAGAGAGAGAAGGATATATAGAGAGAGGTATATAGAGGGACACAGAAAGAAATGGTGCATTGCAGGCAGCACACAAAGACCTCAGAGTCATGTGTTGTAATGGCCATGCGGTTAGCTTCTCAGATTCCTTTGTGTCTGCAAAATCTCACACCCTCATTCCACAATGCTTTTCTTTAGTGGTTGGGTGCAAACAACGCAATTACCGTGGACACACATTTCTGTGTTCCTCTGTAAATGAATAAGAACACACTAAATCACCAACATATCATAGGTACACAAGATGACGTGTACTAAATTGATTACCAGTCACAATTCCTTTTTTGTGGCCATTGGAAAAGCATGTTGTGCTATATTTGTGTCTTCCTGGAATAGAGGAAAAAATAAGAAAACAAAGGTGTGTATTATTTCCAGCCAATTGGAAGGCACTTGTATCTATTCTGGTGCCATCAAGTATTAATGTAGGTGAAATGGTGTGTTGTGTCTGAGTGAGTGCAAGTGGGGTTTGGGGGCTTTGTACTCAGATCATAGTTACTCTGTGTGATACCGGCGGAGCTAGTGATTCTTCACAGGTTGCCAGACAACCAGCTGAGATCCAGCTGCTGTCCCCCACCCCCCACCCCCCTGCCTCCTTGAGCCTATGTCAAGTACAGCCAGTAGCTTCTTGATTTTGACCAACAGTAGTGTAGCCTTATTACCAAAAGGATTTAAGTGTAAGCTAGCCACAGAGGTTGGCAATTTCTCTCTCCCTCTCTCTCTCTTTGTCCCTTTCACTCTCTCTCATTGTTGACTTTTTATAATTACTCTTCTCCACGTCAGCAGTATGCAGCTCATCATTCAAATGATGAGATTAGTTTATAATTGCTACCCGTATTGTGACTACTTAGTACAACAACTGCACCATTATATTCCACTCTGGGTATTGTTGCCATCCATTTAGGCACAAGACTGTAATTACCACACAGGTAAACAGATGCAGTCAGTGCTGTTTTCCATGTTACCTACAAAGCTGTTGTCATAAAAGACTCCAAGAACAAAGGGATGAAATGTGGAACAAACAGACAAACAATATAACTGTCTGGCCTCATATATAGTTAAAGCAAAGCCCTTTATGCTGCCACCAGCCAAGGATATTGAACCACAGACTAGAAAATTCACTAGGCTCTTGGCTAAGTGCTGGCAGCATGGAAAGGATTTCTGTGTGGCATGCTCTGCTTTCTGACCAAGCCCTGTTAAACTATTGTAATGCTATTTGACCAAGCTTACGTCATAATATTACTATTGTAGAAGAATGCATATGTTGAAGATCTAGGACAAACAGATACGATTTCCATCCACACTCGGGTCTTAAATCCATGTCTGTGGAGGGTTCTCTGCAGGGTGCTCTTGACAGTACACATGCATTTCTGCTGGTGAAATAATGATTCACCCCCCCACATTTCGCCCACTATTGCATTGTAGATGTAGTCTGCTTAAACTAAACAGCAGTTAGCATAGGTTAACAATGTTAACAACTCAAATTAAAATAACCCAAATCAAATTATAATCGCAATTGCAAAAAATTGCATTAGCTGGTCAAATTTACATTGCATCTTTGTTGAGCAATTGGTTTGATAGAGACTGATTTGCTGACCAGCTAGGGCCTGATAGTAGCATTAAAAAAAAGTAGAGACGTAGCAAAAGTAGCATAAAAAAGACATTATGGCAGAGAAAACAGGCCAGGTGACAGAGGCAGTGAATGGACAAATTAAGAAAGACATGTAATCAAATCAAAAAACAAATAGAATGTATAGTACCAGGTGAATGGTTGGGGCATGGAGTACAACTGTAAAAATTAAACACGTAGGAAAAAAAACTAAGCAAATTAAGAGTAGTAGTAGAGCAGTCCTAACAGAGTTTCTTAAATTTTTTTTTTTCTTAAAGTAAGCTTTTTCTTCTTTTTTTACATTAACATGAATTAATTAATTACCAAATTGACATGTAATGCTTAATAGCACTGTATGTTCACAATGTTTCACAGGCTTCAAGATCCTTTTTTGATTTCCTCTACCAGTGTCTTAATACTTTAAACATTATGTATAATGTACAGATATAATGTCACGCTCATGAACACATCATGAGATAGGATTAACTTTACTGGAGGGGTTCAAAGCATTTTTGATTAATTAGAGGCTAAGCATATTGCACTAAATAGTTGATCATGAAAGAGTTTTTAGATGTGCTCATTTACATACACACAAATTAATTTGCCATTCATTGACGTGAAATGTTAACCATCATCAGAGGGGTTTTATGAGAGGACAAACACAAATACGCTCTTTCACCTCACAGCTCCATTGATATTTTTTTACTGTGTTAATCAACTACTGTTTGTCCACGATGCTAATGGCATTGCAATCTTTATTTCCCTGCCACCCCAATGAGAGTCAGTGACAGAAGGAGTATCGAGGTGGTGGTGGCTGATGCTGGTTCCATTTAAGGACTGAGGAAAAAAAATCCATAAGTAATCTGTAGCAATTGAAAACTGTTGATGAGGGTAATTGTCATTCATTGCCCTTGCTGGAATTCAAACAGTTAGCAGACCCCGGAAGGGCAGAAATCCATTTGTACCCTTTATTAGAGTGAAAAAAGCCCTGATTTGTGCTGACATCATTTTCAAAGCCAGTGTGCCATTTGTTTACTTAATAGGTTCCTCAGTGCCCACTGACGCCTGTACAACTTCTTGAAGAAATATCATAGTCGATCCTAGCCAGTGGTGCATTATGTACAGTTGCATATCAATCTTGTTGCCAAGATTTTGGTGACCTTGTGCAAAGACCTATTTGGAGGACCCTCTTCACTATTGAGTGCACGGACCTTTGTATTAGACACATCATTTGCACCCATAATGAACATGGAGCCAGGCTAAGAATGGAAGCCTCACTGTGACATCTGTGTCAATCATCCAGCCACAATGCAGCACTGTCAAGTGTGAAACACTGAAAAGCAGCCCTCATCAAAGTGAATAATTAGAACTAAGCCCATTGAAATCTCACTGTCTGCTCAGAACATGATGTTTCCCAGTCAGACAAAGAAGCTCAGCATGAGGCTAGATGAGACAGAAAGTCAATGTAGGATTAGGGTTACTGAATGTGCAGCAAACAGCAAATTCCAAGGTAATCATTTCACATTGAGATAGCAAACTTGGTCCTTTTCGTGTTCATAAAGCATGGGCAATAGCCACACACCACACAGATGTCATGGCACTTCATGCAATAATAACCTGTCCCCCCACTTTCCATAGTCTGTAATGATGTGAGGTAATTATTCCGTTCAGTATGACAAGCATATGCATAATTGGAGATGCAGCAGAATCCAAAAAAGCTGAGGGCCACTGCACAGTGCAGTTCACTGATTCCCCAGCTGGCTTGACCTGTGTCAACAGCCATCTGTCTTTCAGTGATGCAATGCATGGCTGATGCACTGGCCCACAGCCGAGCCAGGGCACACAAGAAATGTTTTTGTTGGCTCTGTATCTAACATGGGACTTGAGTCTAATTCTGAGGCTTTGCCTAATTAAACTTCTGATGTCCTTAAAGCCCCCGAGAAATCGAGCCATGCTTTGAAATATCTCCGGCCTAAATAGATTCATCAATCACTGAGTATACAGTCTTCATTAAAACTAAGTTTGGAATGGCACTGACAATATCAACGGACAAATGTTTTTATCCAAAATAAACAGCCAATTAAAATGACATTTTTCACCAACAATGAGTGGTTGCCCTTGAAACCATCCAGTGCTACCCACTATTATTCTGTCTATTGTTATTTCTATCGGGATGCAAACTGTTTGAACTGTCAGCAGTGCGAACCTGTCCACAACAAGCCCAATTCATTTCTTTCTCAAACAAGTGTCATTTGGTTGACAGACACATAGTGAGTTTAAAGGATGGTTCACACATACAGCTAAGAATTAGCCCTCTTTGTCTCACATGTCCTCTAGGATAGGGGTCAAAGATTCTCCACCAGATATAAGATCATAAACTGCCAAGACATCTATGGCTATGCCTTTCTGTTGGGATGATGTATGGGCCGATTTTCCCAAGTCATTAGTCTGCAGAGACCTCGTATGGAAAACTGGCCATGTGATTTGTTACATTTTACACCCGCTGAAAGCATGTGGCCCTCTGTGTCACACCTCTCTTATTCTGTCGCCTATTGATATAAAGTCCCAGACTGCATTAGTCATCTCAGAGGATTAAGAGTGAAAGAAAGTAGCAAAGCAAGTGCCCTTGTATTTCATGACACTGTTAGGTATCCGTTTGGTTTTTGCTCTTGTTAGGGGGGAATCCCTTGGCGTTCCACTCTTCTGGGTGCACTGTAGCCTACATCATTCTTCAGCAAGGTTTACGACGAAGGGATTCATATAGCCATTTCTTTAAGAATCAGATAACTCATGTCAGGGTTAAAAAGCACCAGGCGAGATATTTGCGGACACGGCATGCTAACCATATTTACGGCTCCCAATTTCCAAAGGAAATTACCTCGGGAAAGAGAAAAGGCCATTTACAATATGCAGACCCTAAATTTCAATCAAGACTGCATTTCAATGGTGGGTGTAGATATATATACGTTGTCCCCTGACAACCAGAAGATGGTGTCTTTTTTGCAATTGGACAATGGCTTTAATTTTAATTCGGAAAGCAAATGAGTACTCTTTTGTCTACATATGTGCCATCTGTCACCATATGAAGACAAAACTGTTGCCACAAGACATTAAATTTACTAAGATCAGGTAACATCATGAGGGTTATGTGTGGCATGACTTTGATGCTAATTTCAGCGCTATGAGTGGATTAGATCAGGGTGTTGATTAGTGACACTTCCCATTTTTTTTCCCAAATGTTCTGTGGGTCTACTACAGTATGTTATTTTAAAGGGTTATTTACTCAAAAGCTTGTGAGAAAAGATGTATTTTTGTCTGATTTTAATTTAGAATCAGTTTTATCAACATAGATTTGTAATTTGTGTATTAATTTCTTTTTTTTCCATTTTGAAGCATGCTGTATTTATGGTTCTAATCTAAAAGTATCACATACATATGATTGACATGACTTGACATTGATAATCTCAGTGTTATAGCTGTAGCTACAGCTGTGGTTAGCAGTAGCGCTGATGCTGGCACCAATGTTTGAGCGTCACGTTTTCGTGGGAGGCTTTGGCTCGTCACAGTACTGTGATCCGTGGCTCACAAGTCAGGTCTGCGTTCTCTCAGAAAGAGTGAGTCGTTTCATCTGACTCTCTCTGACCCATCTGGAGACGTCAGTTGCTGCTTGCCTGGGTGTGTAGGTTCACTTGGGTGTATTTTAATGCCTCTGTACCATCACAAGACATTTCTGCTGCTGCTGCTGCCGTGGCGTGAGTCGTTTGAAACAGCTGCCTGTGGACTGTCAAGTGAGATGAGGGGAGAGGGAATCTGCTGAGGCGGACAAAGTTGTTGGGGACATTGATTAAACAATATTTCTCCCCGCTGGTGAAGTGAAGGGGGAGGAAATATATATATGCATTGTTTGTGTGTGTGTGTGTGTGCCCTGTGCCCCATGATACAGAGGGTTTAAGAAGGATGGGTTATTTTAATTTACAAGGCCAAAACCCTACTTCTCTCCCATGCACATTCAAAGATCCTGGGTGAAAATTCTAGCATTAGTGCCAACATGCAATTAGATGGATTTCAGGTTTGTAAATCCTAGTTTCCAACTATTTTTTCTGTCCTTAATTAGCATGTAACAGACAAGTGCATGTTTGACATCACTTTCACAGTGTAGTGCACATTGGGAATAAATTAAACATGTCCATTGAATTCACATTTTTTATCTTTTCTTTGTGCACCATAGTCTAAACATAGGCTTGAGAAACATGCGATTACTGCAATTAAGACTTATCAGCACAGTAATTTCAAGGAAATAAAAGACAATGAGAAGCATGGATTTACCCATCTCTGTGCAATATATCTGAGTTTCATCTCCTTGTTTGCCTTCTGCCATGAGATTTCATATGTTCTGATGTGACATCTCAGCAGCTATATTTATTCCACTATGACTTAGAGACACCATAAACCTTGAATAAACTTTGAGTAAAATGGTGTGAAGCGTCTAGCATTAGTTTCCCATATCCCAAGGAGCCATGCTCCTAATTTGAGTCATCATCTCTAAATATAGCATGTCATAAAAAATATGCAAAAAATGATCAAAATCCATTTCATTACCTGAATCTCATTACATTTTAATGACAGAGCTGTGCCTGATAATCGTCTAATTTTAGTTTCATGATAGAAGTAACACGTTCTAACGTGTAAATATGCAATAATGCCGACTCCGTATGGCACAAGTCCACCGATTAAAAAGCAAGTGCCCGACAGCTCAGACTTTGAACAATGCATTAATATTAATGTCATTCTGTATATGATTGAACAATGGGTTTGAAACATATCTTACATAACTGCCCTTCAACAGACATCTATGAGACATCAGAAACTCTCAGCACAAGGGCTCACCAGAGAGTCATAGTGAATGAATTTGAATATTCTTGCTTATTTGTTCTCATGAAGGACAATTGCACAAAATCACAAGACAAAAAATGTCTTCCCAAATCAAGCACTTTTCCTCCAGCCTAATAGAGTTAAGCTCCACTACAAGGTTTTAACAATAATCCTAAATAATCCTGAGTCCACCATTCCTGGACTGCAGTTTAGTTACTGCACACAAACCTTTACACTGCAACAACACTGGGTAAAACCAAACAAAAAACAGACAAACAAAAATTGGCTTAGGACATGACATAGTGGCCGCAATACAAAGATGTCATTTGAGAACAGTGAACTCTTTGACAAATGACAGAATAAACTGAAGACCTAATGTCATCTCTCCCTTTGTGAAATGAACTTGGGTCTAAATCCAGCTCACAAAATAGCTGGGGGGACCTTTTCAGTAAGCATCTTTCAAAGATTTTTCTTATGTGTGCAGAGCAATGACATGTAGTTAATCATCTCTTTGACAAAGAAATTCAACAGATGCTTTGCATATGATGGTGATAGCCCACTGCTGGGAACCCTGACTGGTAAGGTATATTGGCCTTATAAGGTTGACATTGGCGTTGGCTATATTTCATGTCATTAAAAACAATGTTTAATGTTTAGAAAATCTCTTCATTTGTAGAGCTTAGACATTGTTTATGTATCAGTGCTTTCTTGGTAAAAAGTGACATCACCTGGTTGAGTTGGACATTATGGTGTTATGAACCCTTCTTCTGTTCAACCTTTGGCGTATTAACCTGAGTAAATCAGGAGAACAACGTAGGATACAGTGCTTGAAATTTATGTGAAAAGGAAGACGATCAGACAAGTGAGAAAATAAGAATAAAAAATAAATAAAACCAATGCTGCAGCTTGGATACAGACTGGTGCATCCTTGTGATGTCAGTTTTTACCCAGAAGGCATGAGAGGTGAAAAAAAACAATGGCAGTTTAGGAGTGAGGATTTTCTAAAACTTTTAATAAAACCGTTTGAGTGTTTTTTTTTTTTTTACCACATTTATATAGCTGACACCAATGTCAATAATATGAGGCCAACATGTCTTACTGGCTGGGGATCATTTTAATGCATTTGGTCCAAGCTTTTTCAGTTCACAGTAGTGAAAACTGGAGTTCTAAAGTCAAACATTACTTCAATCCCTGAGGAAGAGCAGGAGGTTTGGTGAGCATTAACACTTAACCCAAGTGCCCAGGAGATCTCCAAACCTCTTGAGATTCATGCACAAAAGAAGGAAATCTTGACGTCGAGAAGAGCTTTATGTAAGTCATTTACCACAGATTTTTGGAAATAGGAAATTAAAAATTTGACGAGTTGTGAAAACACGGACATGTGAGATCCTTTATACAATCCTGACTTTATGAATCACTTACACCATTATACACATTTGGAGGTGAGAGAACAGATCTAAGTGGAGGAGCAAAACCTTCATTCCTATATGTAGCCTGAATTAGCTGATCAGCTGTCAGTGTCTGCAGTGGGTTGGTAATAATATAACTGCATCTATTTACAAAGCAGATGAAAGATTTAATATGAAGAAATTCACTTTGTTCCATGCTTCACAATTCACTAATATGTCAAACACACAGCATCATTATCTTCCTGCTCTTGTAAGCAGACCTGTATGCAGAGATGCTGTGGTTTTAATGTCTGTCCAGACATGTCTACTGGCTACACCCTCTGATTAATGACTTGGCTGTTAAATTAAAGTCTCTACAAGGGTGTCATTGCACCTGAGCGAGACTCATATGACCTCTGTCTAAACTAGTTACAACCATTTCCCTCCATCAGTGCAGACAAGCATGGCCAATCCCATGGTTAGACTTCACAGCCCATGCTAATAATCCAGCAGCTTCTGTCCTTTCTTTCTTTTGGCAGTGCCTCTCTATCGTGGATTAAATGATTCTTAACCTTGTCTATTGAGGAGAGCGAGGAGGAGGAGGTGGAGAGGGTTGTCTAAAAGTCCAGTGCTGCTTTTCTCTCTCTCTCTCTCTGTTCTGGCCTCCACAGTCATTCAGCCATAATGGATAACAGAGCCACATCTGTAATTACTCACTGTCTCTCTTCCCCTCTGTTTTCATTACTCCCCTTAGGATCTGTCAGCGGCCAAGCAAGGTGTCTTTGTTTGGCTCTGGGACCCCCCTGCTTGTGACTTTCCATCTGAAACTTTTTCGCCAGGCATCCTCCTCCTCCTCATACCGAGGTTGCTTGCAAGTGTTTGTGTGTGTGTGTGTGTGTGTGTGTGTGTGTGTGCATGTGTATCTATCTGTCTGGAGGTGAGGGATGTGGCAGGAAGCTTGTAAGAAGACAGAGTGAGGTTCAAGTGGCATGATTTGCATGCATGAGAGATGGTGGTGTTCAAGTGAGGGGGACCACTGAGACTTGTTTCCAGGTTTTACACCCTCTCTAAGTAACTCACAGCATGCTTCTAGGCATTAGCCTTGGTCTCCTCTGTGAGGAGGACACTATAGATTTTTACCACTCCTCTCCTCTACACTTTTCATCTGTTCCTTTTCTTGAATAATTCAAAACTTTAGTGTATGATTATTATATTCAATGGGCAGTGTCCCTATAGCTCCGTAATCTTTTAAATAGGGATTGATTTTACCATTGACTTAGTGGCATCGACTTTAGAGTTTGAGAGCCCTAAAAGTCACCATGGACTTAAAGGACTTCAAATCTGTTATCCTTATACAAGGTATGAAATTCTTTCACCAACTTAGCTTTGTGGCAGCACATCTTAATACTAAATTATTATTCCCTGTAGGAATCATTGTGGACTGCTCACTAAGAGATGGGTGGACTCCACTAAATGTGTTGAGACTATTTAAGGATTCACTTACATCAACTTGCATAGTGACAGTAGAAGACAGTATGTGTGTTGTCTGAATGATGTGGAACAAGTATTCATGAACAGTAATGTATTTTTGATTTTATCAAAATGTCAACATATATAGGATTGCCATTTGCACATGGTTAAATCTATGAATATCTTGAGGATAAGGCATGTCCATTAGTCCTGAAAGGAATTATTATAATAAAGCATGTCAATAGAAGACAATACATCCTGACAAAGGAGACATGTAATTACATCAATGAAGTATAATAGCTTTGAAAATGGAATTATAACCTAAGTATCTGAAGTTCCTGAGGGCTGCATGGTGCCTTTGAATGAGCTTTTAGAAATATTTCACCAGCCACTATGGGAGAATTAGGGTAAAATCATTCGCCTTTTGCGTTTGAAGCAGTAGTGTGCAATTACAAATTGTAGGGAACAGCTGAATGACTTACATCTTTTATGTATATAATGAGCATGTGAACAGTATCAAAAAATATAACTCAGAAGTGGCATTAGTCCAGTATTCTGTGGACGCATGCATTACATGTAAATATGTGGCTGCACAAATCCTGCTCAGTCCACAACTGACTTTCATTCCATTATCTAAGAGTGAAACTGCTTGCCTGATGCATTAGCCACTTTCATAGCGTTTCACTTTGTGCAAAGCGTCTGAAACCAAATATCTAACCAAGCATATATTCGCTCCATGCTTAGCAGATACTTTCTGCTTCAACCAATCGCTACTGCTGGAGCACATCATTTGAATTCAACGTTATCGCTTTCAGCCCTCCCTCTGTTCGCTGATTGGTCCGTCCCAGCTCAGAGATGGAGCGACCGAAGTCTATGGCTGGCTCCCTGATGCTGTCGCGGAGCTAAAGAGAACTGAGCAGAAGCGCAAGGCGGCGAAATTGTTGCTGTCTTCTTCTTTGCATGCTGGTGCTAAAAGTCTGTGAGCAGCATGCGCAATGCATTCAGAGGTTAATTAGTGCCTCATCAAGCAATCCAAGGTTAACAAAGGGCCAAGGGTTATGATTCAATGACGAACCACATTGTTAAATGATATTTAGCAACATTCGCTCTGGCTGTGTAATTAAAGGTTAATTAATAAGTTTGGAATATTTCAATTATTCAAATTTAGTTTTCACCCCTCACGTCATACTGAAGCCCATTAAATAAGGTCACAGTCCTCACTTTTGCATCCTGCTGCTTTCATCCTTTGTTATTTTCATGACTACATGTGAGTTGTTTACCAACTGAGCATTTGAGCACAGAGGCAAGGGATTGTGAAGTGGTTTGATGTCATCCTGTGTTTTTTGATGTTTTCATTTGACATGGTGTACTGTGGGCTTTCTTTTTTTCCACTAACTGTACCATTCCCTAATGGCTTGGAGAATATGAAGAAACATTATGTTGCTGCTTAAAACATAACCAGACAGCACTTGTGCTGTATGTGAGAGAGACCTTGCTGCTATGGTTGCATGTGGCTATATCTTATCCCTACACCAACATCACTTTACAAGCAGGTATTACAAGCAAAGGACTTTACTGTTTCTAATCTGTCAATATCAGCTATGGCATGTGTATTAAATTATAAACTATGTACCATTATCTCTGGTCATAACTAAATAATCCTATATGTCAACATGCAGAGAAGACATTTTGGCCTCATCTGTTGTCATCATGTGCTGATTTATTTTTCCAGTGATTAAAGAGCTTGTTTATGCTATTTGAGCTGTTTCCACCAAGCCT
>JAIFZK010000010.1:0-132500 GCA_027481765.1 Tenualosa thibaudeaui | reverse complement strand
CTTTTACAGTGCTGTTAAACTGGCTTCATAGACTCCAGAGGGGGCCCAGCGGTTTACACAGTTTAGTGATTTATGTTTGCATGATGCAATTACAGAGAATTATTGTTATTTCAGTATTCTCATGTCAGAAAGATATACAGGCGTACAGTATATTTGTGGCTATGCTCAAATATGCTTTGTTCCTAATAGTGTTATGTGTATAAGTTTCTTTGTGAAGATTAATGTATAGCATAGAAATGGCAGTTTCTGTAAAGTAATCACAGTAGAGATTTAAACCTGTTTGTACAACACTGTACATTCGCTTTTACAGTACTACCTGTAAATTCTCTCTCTCTCTCTCTCTCTCTCTCACACACACACACACACACACAGATGTATATATTTATGTGTATATATTTCCATACCCACTATCTGCCCAGGTAGAAAACCAACAGGGCTGAGACAGTGTCTAATTTCCCTGGGGAGTGAAAGTCGGGCGGGTGTGCTCATATCCCGGGTGGCCAATTCTCCATTCCTGCTAGGAAAAACATTTAGAGGACAGTGCTTGCCACCTCTGTGGGAAAGCCTCAGCCAGTTGATTATGACTGCTGACTGGGAAGGACAGCTTTAGGAGTAATGATTTTAGGGACACTGGTTGAGCTGGTCTGGGCTGTTTACCCATTGGCTACATCCACAGTGGCAAGAAATCCTGCCTGAATGCTTTTTTTTAAACAATGCATTTGCTGTATTTGGGGCATAATCTCTGGTGCCCCTGTTTTTAAAGTAGGAGAACGACATATTTCCATATTTGTTGTAAAATGTGACAGATGGTAGAACTGAAGCTAAGGAGAGTGTGTATGGAGAAGACTGCTTTGTCAATTTGTGGGTGAGCTGTGGATGTCTTCTTCACAGTGAGAAATAATTATTTTAGCCAAAGGGTGCCATACTTCTGCGGTGGTAGAAAACAAACCTTATCAAAATCTGTCCCCTCCTTTTTCTTTATTTTCTTTGTGCCACGTCTTTGTGTTGAATCTATTTCCTTTTTTTTTGGTTGTTCTCATTCCCTCTCTCTCTTCAAGTGGAAAAAAAGCACCAGTGTGTCTGGTTCTCCCTGCGGGAGAGCCAGGAGTTAGGTGATCCGTGACATTACCCCACGAGACCCCAGAGTGAACCTTGACGAGGAGGTTCAGTCTTTTGCACTCTAATGTTGCCATTAACCTGAGCTAATGAGCACACCATTAAGCATCAGTTAATCTAGTAGCAGAACAATATGTGTGTGTGTGTGTGTGTGTGTGTGTGTGTGTGTGTTTGTGTGTGTGTTTATTTTTTCCCTCCGAAATGGTTAATTTAGTAAAAGACCAACATGTGTGTGCCTGTCTATTTTTCCCCCCGAAGAGGTTAATTTAGTAGAAGAACATCTGATGATGAGTGCGACTGACATGTATTGGCTATTAGTGGCCAGAAGACCCAAACAGTAGGACTGCTGAGGAGACGCCACACTTTCTGGGCTAGTGTGGCAGTTGGGCGGTAGAGTGCAGGCGCTTGGGCATTCATACCAGCTCGCGGGGTCACTGGGTTCATAAACTCTACTGGAAGACATTATGTCTGTGTGTGTGTGTGTGTGTGTATGTATGTGTGTGTGCACGTTTGTGTGTATGTGTGTGTATGTGTATGTCCATATCCGACCTCAAATGGTCATGTGGCTTTTATAGGCTACATCTTCAACTTCATACATTTTAAGCATGTCTGTCTGCCTTCTTCATCCAACTACCAACAACACGCACTTACACACACACACACACACACACACACACATACACTGCATGTCTCGGAGGATCTGACCTCATGTGTTGGCATTACACAATCCAACACTGCTGACAGTCATGCTCGTCGTCCTCGGCAACAGCTGCTGGGAGGCGATGATGTCGTCCGACACAATACGGCATGTGAGCGGCAACAATGATGGGCTTGTGCTTGCAGGATGCCATCATACCTCCCTTTGCTCTGCTTTGCTGTTGTTGTTATTATTGTTGTTGTTGCTGTTTGGTAGGTTCTCCGTAAGACTCATGAAAACACTGAAGGTCTTAACCCAGGCTTGGTGAAGACAAAAGGAGAGGGCTTGTGTATGCGGTGGTGACAAGCACGCAACAATGCACCACACAGAGGAAATGGGTCATGGGAAGAGGACCTGAGTTAGGGGAGAGATGCACCATGGGAAGGACACTCTCTTTTAAGGACGCAACCGTAGGCGTGGGATCAGAGAGGAAATCTGCATATAATTGTATGCCTCTAAAGTAGCTCTTGCAGAAAATGTGTCATCTTGCCTCTTGCCATTACTTCCTCCCTATTTTACTTTTTAAGGATGGTCGTATATTTTTTTCACAACATCCAGCCCTGTGTGTTCAGACCGGCTTTCATCATTCCTGCAGTCATAAATAGTCATAAATATTAAAGTCTGTTTTGGTGGTAGAAGTGAATGCAACAGATTAGGTTTGTGGACAGTGCTTAAGTGGGCCGCATTGCATTAGCATTATCAAATAAGTAAACAGTTAAAACTCAAGCCAACTAAGAAAAGTAAACACTCATTAAAAACAAATGCAGATTACCGATTTTAAATGCCAGAGGATTTCAGGAATTATAATGAAGATAAAATGGCTGGCAGCTTGTACTGGAAGAAAATCTGTTTTGACTTGGTGTTATATCAGAAGCTTTGTTATTGTTTGAACTTTCTCACAAGATTATCTAGTCTCACACTAACTGTAGAAAAAAAACTGTTTTTTTATTGTTTAATATTTCAGTGTATCTTTTTTTATTGTTTAATATTTCAGTGTATATTCCAAAATGAAGTTTGTATACAGAGTTTAGTTAAGTATACATGTGCAATTGCTATTTAAAAAATTTAATAAAATAAAAATTGCCATCACAGTCTTTCAATCTGAATAAATCTTCATCCCCACAGAGCTGTAATATGTTCATCAATCTATCTGTTGATATTTGTTTGTATTTGCACCTTCAGTTTTTCCATGAGTCTCTGTTAAAATCTATGCTCTCTGGTTCTCACCTGTGCTCCCACACTCCTCCCCTTCTCCCCCTTACTGAGTCATACACAGTAACAGTGTGTAAGCCCCCATCCCCTAACACACACACAAACACCCCAACCAGTGCATCCCCTAGGGGCCTAGGTCCACCTCATTAGTGAATATTTTCTCCATGTTTGTTAATTGTGTCCTGGTTTTCTCAACACCTGCCCCAGACACCCCCCCCCCCCTCCACCATTCACTCTCCCTTTCTACCCTGACTCTCCACCACTCTCATCTTCTTATTCTCACTTCTTTCATATTCATCCTCTGTTCTCTTCCACACTCTTTCCTGTGCTACATTTCTAAAGTTGCTCATGCAGCTTTCAGGCTATAACTCCAAACCCAAACGTCTCCATCTCCTCTCTCTCTCATTTCATCTTCTCTACTCTCTCACTCCCTTCACCCCTCTGCCTCCCTCCCTCTCTCCCTCCCTCCTCTCTGCCATGGTGCTCATCTGTGCTCCCTAACCGGCTCTAATTGTCATCATAAGGCTGCGCTCGCCATCACAACTGGAGAACAGACTGCAGACCGACAACACACAGCCTGCTTCTGTCAGCCCCAAGAGGCCCCGGGCCCCGGAGCCAGAGAGACCCCTGAGAATACACACTGTGAAAGTGTAACTAACAAGGGTGGACTGGGACAGAGAGAGAGAGAGAGAGAGAGAGAGAGAGAGATGTAGGGTAAGTATGGAATTGGTCGTTAACAAGGCCAAATTGGGAATTGTTATGTTTCTTCGTGAAAACTTGGCAAAACAGTGTACTTGCCTAACAAGGTAGTAAATAGGAGGTATGCTAATCTGCTTTTGTCCCTCAGTCAAAAACATCACTCTAAATGGTCTAAATGAGAACACCTACACAGGTACACAGACTAGAATAATATTGTTTGTCGGGCCAGCGTAGTGTAGTCTAAGTGTAGATACTGGATTATTATTTTGATACCACTTATGAACTTACAACTAACTAATTTAGCCCAAAAGCTAAAGTACTCTCATTTGAAAATAACGTGAAATGTTGAGAAAACTGTGGTAGGACTCTCTGTGATCCCAGTATTCTTAAAGCATTATAAACACATATATAAAAGGTTAAAATGCTTTCATGAAGTTTTCTAACTAATGTAACTGGATGTACAGCCTAGTGGTACATAATATGTAATAATAATACATAATATTCATACTCTTGACACATCTTTTGAACCACAAGTCAAATTTACAAATTTGCCCCTATGAGTTATACACATCAACATATACATACTGTTCACCCATGTTCACAGTCAGAATTTTAGCTGTTAACTTTAACCTAATGGTTTGTGTAATCAAGCACAATGGGTGAAGATATTTTATATATATATATATATATATAACACTATTTACATATATATAGGCCAGTGCTTCCACTCAATTCAATAGGTGGCACTATGCCACACATAGGGGTTGTGAATGGAGGGGAAGGGCTCACAATGACCAAATGGGTGTAGATTTCATTTATAGATGGTTGAATAAATAGCTGAACGCAGGCTAAACATTTCCACGTGCAGCTGTCTCTGTTTTGTGTTTGTGGGTACATCTGTCTGAACTGTGTGTCCTTATGTGTGCACACATATATGCTGTGTGTGTGTACACGTGTGTGTTAAAAGCATGCACACGCTTCTGTGTGGAGGGCACCGGTTTCTCAGGGCATGTGGCGGCCCCAGCGTGAGGCCGGGCTGGGCCCGCACTCGGCCAGCTGGAGGGCCAATCTGTCATGGCGTTTGGGGGGCAGGCGGGCGGGCGGCAAAGGGAACCTGGGCAAGGCGCGGCGGCAGTGGCGGAGGTGGAGAGCAGCCCGCCGTTAGCCCTCTGCCCCGTCTGCCCCGCAGCCTGGGACCAGGCACTTGGCAGGCCGCAGCCGGAGGCTGACAGCTCGACACAGCCTGCGCCGCATGGGGCCCCTGTGCTGAGAGAGAGGGGGCGGATGGGGAGGGGTGTGCGTGGGGTGGGGTGGGTTGGTGGGGTGGGGGGTGGGGGGTGATGGGGGGAGTGGAGGGGCAGGAGGTCTGGAGGTGGCGGTTACAGTAGTGAGCCGACTGACAGCCAGCCAGTTACCAGCTCACAAGCAGCCAGGCAGTCTGCCAACAAATACATGGGAGAGACAGACAGAGGGGGGCGGGGTGGTTGGGAAGAGGGTGGGAGGGCACAGTGAGAGGGGGTTTGGAGGGAGGGAGAGGTAATGAGAAAGATGGAGAGTAACACAAGAACACAAGCCAAGTGTTAAAAAGTCACTAAACACCACTTTCATAGGTCTGGCTGGCCACTACTGAAGATAAATGGTGTCTCTACCCACAGTGTGTGTTCAGAGCAGGAGGTTTGTGCCATTTTTGTGTTCTGTGTCTCTAATGGAAGTGGCTGGAAGGTGGCCTCTAGTGTATGTTACAAAATGTTTACTGCTGAGTGGAGACCATTGCATAAAATATCTTATGAATGATGGTAAAAAATGTAAAAGTGAGGGAAAAAATCTTTTTGTGTATTGTACACTTGTATTCTTTTTGAAGAGTGCATTTACTAAACCATACATTCTTGTATTCTTTTTAAAGAGTGCATTTACTAAACCTTACATCTCCAGTTATTGTGCATTCCAACTTAGACAAGCTGTGGTTAAAAATCTTTTTGTGTATTGTACACTTGTATTCTTTTTGAAGAGTGCATTTACTAAACCATACATTCTTGTATTCTTTTTAAAGAGTGCATTTACTAAACCTTACATCTCCAGTTATTGTGCATTCCAACTTAGACAAGCTGTGGTTAAGTTGCTTTAAATCAATGTGTTCTGTCAATGTGTTCAATCAAATGCATTTTGTACTGGTATTACCTGGAATGCACAACAAAAAAAAACTTTGAGCAATTCACTTAAATTCTCTTTTCAGAATTAACTTGTCTTTCATTGCTGTCATAAAGATAAGGCCGAAAATTCTATTCAGCAAGTGAGATCAGTCACTGGCAAGTGAGTGATCATGTCTGATCCTCCTGAAACAGAAGCTTGGGTAAGCAGCAGAGGCATGACCCCACGAACCCTCCAAACTCTCTTGCTGTGTGTCCTTGTCGCAACCTTGTCTCTACGGCAACCACATGCGGCCTGGGATGCTGATGTAAATGAGTAGCCATGTCTTGAAATTTTTCATGGGGTCTGTGTGTGTATGACCTACACCTCTACCATACACCCCACAGATGTCCTAATGTTGGGCATTTAAATGCTTAAAAACTGTGAATGACTCATTTACCTGGCTAGAAGAGTTACAGTTTAACATGAAAGACCCCTTCAGCTCAGCTGTTCTAGGTACTAGGTGCCATTTTGTTGTGGGTCATGTTTTGTTGCATCCGATGGTACAAACTAAGCTGGAATCTTCTCTTCCCGATTGTGTTGTTGTTGGTCGCCTGTCTCTTTCACAAGATGCGACAGTAAACTGACAAGTGCTGGGGTGATGCCAGAGCGTATGATTTTTTATTTTTTTTTGGCTGGCACCAACGCGCCTTCGGAGTGAGCTGGCACCATCTGTCTGTGGCACAGGGGAGGAGAGGGCACGGGACGGGGTGAAGAGGCGCCCTCTGCATCCCTGTCCCATACAGTGACTCGCTGGCCCCCCTGCCGGGTCACACACCCAGCACACAGCCTACAAGCAGATGTCCCTCAGACCCGCAGCCTCTTAATTAAACGGCCAACAGATACGGAGAAACTGACAGGGACCAGAGAAAGTCCACTCGCCTCAAGACACACAACCCCCCACACCCACACACCTGCGCTTTTTTGGCTGCTGATGCAAGTATGCACACACACACACCACACACACACACACACACACATACAGACACACACACATGATATTTGTGAATAAAGATATTTTAGCATATTGCTATTCTACACACTATCCTCCTCCTTTGTTCCTTTCATTTATTTTTTAACAGTTTTTTTTAACAACAACATGGCCTTTGCTATATCAAGGTCCTACAGGACTGACATGTCATGGTTGGACTCATTTTGTCATGAGTCTCCATGCCTCATTATCCCTTAGCAAAGGTTGCACATAGCACAGAACTGGCCCTCATTAGGTACGGGACCAAGCTGAAGGAGACACACCAGAGGACATGCTACAGATAACATTGGATTCAGTGGAAGACTTGTGTCTGACCATCACTACATTATAGTGGTTAGTGTAATTTCTTATCAGAAATCTGAAATGTGTAGTTACAGTGCCTTTTCCTTCACCTTAGTTTCCTTCTGGGTAAATAAAGTTATCTGTTTATGGGCTGTTTCTCATATTCAGAACAGAACCTTTTTTCAGAAAAAAAAAACCCAAATATTAAATATAGACTACTTCAATCGCAGGGTATCAGATGGTAGTTATTAGATATTTTTCCCTAGATGTTTGAAAGTAATTTGCTTCAGGTTTTGATATGTAGGTGGTAACCACTATCATTAAGATATTAAATATTTGTTTTTACTTGGTCTACAAATAACATACTGTTTATGGATTTATTCAAATAAATATATAGATACTTAATTTATCCCAATTTAGGGTAATAAAATTAGAATACCTTCAAAATAAATGTTCTTGCTCATGCAACTAGCAGTAAGGGGCAAAATAAGCTAATAATTTAAAACAAATTATAAGGCAGCAGAGACTAGTGGCATTTGAGTTGAAAGTGACTTAGCAGTAAAGAAATTCAAAGAAAGACGTTAAGCGGAAGCCCACCAGCCAGCTGCGCAGATCCTAACAAAGTCCATCAGTACCCTCTCTTGGCAATAATAGATACTACAACTACTTATTGAAATTAGTAAAAATTCAAAACACACTGCATCCTTACAGTAATAACATTTGGGAACATTCTGTTTCTGATGACAAAACATGAGCTTTATTGTAATTATAAACCTTGTGAAATAGAATCCTCACGGCTAGAGAAATGGAATTATAAACAGCAATCAGACTAAGTTCAATAGAATGAAATTACATTTTAATGAAAGTCAGATGGGAGAATCCTTGTCACATCAAGCCTTTAAGTGAAGTTGAAATCCTGATCTCAATAGTCTCTGAAGTGTTCACAAGTTGCACTAATTTCACCCTCATCAAGGAGGAACTGCATGACAATATTTCGTGCCAGACTCAGGTTGTTGCTGCCATCACTTCCCAGTGAGCTTCAAGACGTCTTTCACCATGGCTCCGATTCCATCAAAGATCAGGTGCAGCTTTGTCTCACACATGAAGGCTGGCGAAGTCACCACCTTGTTTTTCAGGTCAACGTGAGCCTCGTGAAGCAGTAAGGTTAAGGGCAAACTCAACAGTATCACCTGACCTGAGTGCAGCCACATGGCGCTCAAGCAAAGACCTGTATCCTACAGACCTCCATAAAACACCTTCAAGGACTTTGTTTACATGCAATATGAGGAACTGAGATGCTTAAGTAGATAAAAAGACAGACAGCAACATCTATGCACACATGGCACTACGCAGAAGGGAAAAAAAAAAATTACAATTATAATGCCAATGACAGAAAGAATTGTAATAAGTCATTAGAATGTCAAGTTATCTAGAGTTAACTCAAACGCACTCAGCAAGCCACATTAATCTCCCAGAAGGATATAGTGACTTCCTTGATGCAGTGCTTGGCACCCAGGGCTTTGATGGCCTGAGCTGTGCCTGCGTAGGGCCACTTGCCCCCTTCTTCTTGCTCATGGCCGACAGTCACTTCCACACCAGAGAGAACTTTGGCTGCCAGCACGGGCGAGATGCAGCACAACCTGGCATCCAGAGATACAACTCATCAACAATTCAAAGGCAAAACAAAGGAAGATATTTTGTCGAGGGGAAACTGACACAACGGTAAATAAACTTGGTTAGGCGTTGGTCACGGGAGCGATGATTAAGCTAAGGGGGGAGACTGCACAGTCTTTCCTTGATGTCGCAATTGTATATTAAGAGAGATGTTTTGGCCTGTGGTCGTAAGACTTGTGAATAGCCACAGGCCAAAATTCTGTCTCTCTTAATAAACAATTGCAGCATGAAGCAGTGTTGCCCCACCCCCCCTGTCTGCAGCAAAGGAAAACAAAATGACAATGAGGGATACATACATAAAGCACAAATGCCACACAACATACATGAAAGATAAGGCCAAGTAAACATGCAATACCATGGCCTTAACTGAGAAAGCACCAACCATAATAAACCACTTAATTAATCCAAACACTCACCCAATAGGTTTTTCAGCTTTGTGGAAATCTTTCAAAACACGCTCCACTTGCACATTTACTTTGCAGTCTTTTCCATCCACAGCAAATGTGGACCTAACAATCAGGGTGAGATGCTCTGATCACACATAAAGCTGGAAAATATGGATGAATTTCAAATGACATCTCAAATTTAAATTCAACATTACATTATGGCTGTACTGAAACAGAAACAGGGCAGGGTTATCCACTGTAAAAACAGTACTTACAAATTTTTGGCTGCCCCGAAGCCTCCGGGGAAGATGACGGCATCATGATTACTGGCACTCAGTTTGGCAACATCGGTTATATTGCCTCGGGCAATGCGGGCTGACTCTGATAACACATTCCTTGTTCATCAACACACACAACAGTGGAAGGGAAGTCACACACTCTATGTAGAATGACAATCCTGCCTGACAATACAGATAGCACATCTCTTGATTACTACTGCAGAGTCAACTCGCCAATGTTAATAAGAATTGCAAACAGCCAACCTAAATCATGTAAATTAAAGTGCAACACTTTCTTCTACCTGGACTCCTTCTCCATGGGTTGTCCTTTGCCATGGTCAATGACATGCATCTGCGGCACATCAGGAGCATACATCTTCACCTCAGCCCCTCCTCTACTCAGGTGCACCAGGATTCTGCACATGACACAAACACAAATCTAGAAAGTAGTCCAAAAGCTTCCAAAGAATATCATAACTTGTCAAGACTTAGACAAATAGCTTGACTAAAGTGCATTGTAGTGAAGACTACACTAGGTTGACTATATCAGGTCTGAAGGGCAACACTCACGCTGACGCCTCGTGGATCTCCGTTCCGTCGTACACGCCACATCCTGACAACACCTGCCAAATTTGAATTCCAAACATTAACTCTACGCATGGCTCGGCCGTTACCTGACTGACATTTTAGGACGCCATATAAACAGTCAACAATGGTTTCAGGATATTTCAATCCTCAGAGGCGGGAAAGCAAACGTTAGTATCGATATCAATTTCTCCACTGAAACATTCATAAGCCAACTACTAAGTTCAAGGTTCGTTGATGATAACTCTGATAACTCTAGCTAGCTAACTTTCCCAGTGTGCAAGTGTTGCAAATAAGAAACACGTGTAACATTAACACAACAAAATTGGATAGAATGCGCAAGAAGCTAACGATGGCTACTTGCTGTATGTCGTCGACCCTGTAGCTACTTACAGAGTTAGCTACATGGTTAGCTAAAGTTATCTGTACTTACAACAGCGACTTTAGCTCCAGACAAGTTGGAGGTCATGTGAATAAATCCCGCATTTACAATTTGCGGTTTCGCAAAGAAAGGACGCGATTTTGTGACAGCAGATCGTATTGCAAACATTCTGGAAGGAGGATGGTTGAAAGCAGCTGACGGCAAGTTTTGCAGAGCTTCAGCGTGCTAACGTTAAATCACGCAAGTCAACTCTGTCGCGTCTAGACAGGACAGACGCTTAACGTTACTACTTACAGCAGCAAGGTCAAATCTAGTTCTGACGTTCATGCACAAACGAGAAAAAATAATCTGATAATCTAATAATCGGATAATCTGTATCAAAATGCATTGAAATAAACTAGCCAAATTTAACTTACAAAAATGTCATTTTAATTTACCGTAAGTTTTAGTGAATATGACCCATAGAAAAAAAAAACAGAAATATATAATGTACACACCACGGCATATTAAATTGCTTGAGATATATATGAGGTTATACAATTCATGTTTTTGTCTCATTAATGTTTCTAAATTCTGCAGGCCTACTTGTGTCCTTGAACTTTGTTGCTTTGTTGCCACACAGTGGCGAAATTACAAATCACACTTAAGATCATTTCCATGCGTGTTTTTTTTATAGCCATCCTTCATAGCACATAAAGACACTGCTGAACTCTTCTGCAGTGTAGGAGAGGGGTTTCTTGTTATCAAGCCTACAATACGATACGAGATAGTTACAATACGAGATATTTGAGACAGAGTAGATATAACTTCTTTAAATGATTACGAAATGTATTATTATTTTTGATGTATTGTCCAGTAATCAGATATTTTAGTTAACAAATGTGCAGATTGTGTAACATACAATATTACTTTAATTGTAAAACATGGTAGAACTAGGCCTAAAAGAAAGGCTTATCTGATTTTGCCCCAGTCCTTTTCAGTGATGTGAAGTCAAAAGTACAATCCTATCACCATGATGTCCAAACCTTTGTGACTACTATCAATGGAACATGGATGCAGTAAAATAACAGTGCTGAAGAGGTTTGCTTGTAAAAATAACCTGATTAGAAAATGAAAGAAAATTCTGCAAATAATCACAATTAATGGTTCGAATTGGTTGACAGATGTAAATATTAAATTAATATGTTTCAAAGTGGTTAAAGCCTCAGCTGTCTCTTATGCATGTTGAATGTAAGTGCTGAATTTTCAGCAACTGCTTCTGCTTCAAGAAACAGACTCTCTGGTCATACAGAAAACTTACAGTGACATTACAATAAATGCTGAGTATAAAACTAACAAACAGCCAAACAAAAATAGCAAATAGACTGTCACTATTTTTTACCCCCTCTGACAAACTTCCTTCTAACTAAAGTGTGATGTGAAGTTTTTTAAATGTTGAATCTTGAACTACTCTGAAAAACTCATGTTTCAAAAATATTTGACAGCTATATAGCTAGCACAGACTTGGACAGAACTTGACGGGCCTTCTTCAATCTCCATTCGCTCCAGCAGATACTTCCTCCTGAAGGCAATGTCGCCCTTCTCCTGTACAAAGCTGGCAGCATCTTTGTGTTTTAGCATGCCAGACATGGCCGTCTTCACATTAACAATGTACTGATCCAGCATGTGGTACTGCACAATCAAGGGCACCTGATTGGCTAGTCGATCGGAAGTGATCTGAGGGACACATAAACAAACCAGATTTAAAACAAATTCAAGCAGACACAGGGGAAAGTAAAGAAATGTTCCATACAAAAGATGACAAGTAGGCCAGCAACCTACCATGAAGTAGGCACTTAAATGTTGAGCCATTTCATGTATGTCTGTGGTGATGGGCTTCAGTTCTAATTGGGTAAAATGTAAAATAGATTTAGGTCTTGCTTTGACAGCCTCCAACTGGCGGCTGTACAGGCCATCTTGGGAATATATGATCCTCTCCATCTTGAACTGTGATCTCAGTCTCTCCTTGGCTTTCTCAAACTCCTGCTCTCTTAGGTCCTCCAAAGGATCCTTTATGGCCTTCATCAGACTGGGATAAGCTTCAAAAAAGGTGCTGGTGGTTTGGTTCACAGCAGTGGTGATGATTTCTTTTTTGAGACAACAGAAGACAGTTCCAGTCTGAAACTTACATAAAAGCTGATCCAATGTGTCCATTTTATATAAGCACAATATCTTTATATGCCTTTAGTTTATTTAGTTTATTGATTGGTGCATAAATTCCAAAAACTGAATAGTGTCAAAACATAAACAAAGTGGAGACCGCATTCAACAGCTGATTATTTTTAATAAAGGTTAATTACCGTAAAAAATTCCATAGTTTCCATACCAGAAAGTTATCAAGAGTATTGAAATTCATGACCAATACCCATAAAACTATGGAATTTACTGTAATTACCACATCACCTTTACAAAAACCTTTGCGCCCTGTTGGGCTACACAAACAGGATATATTGACGATATGCTAAGCCTGAAATGTTTGCAATCCAGCTCTTTGCTGATATATAATCAGATATGTTCATGTAGACATGAACTAAAAATAACATTAATGTGAACTGACTTGATTGATCAGTATCACCAGACAGCCCAAGACTTCAATATTGGACAGACTTGTGCATAGCATACCTAGTCCACTCATAAATAGAAACCAGTGGGAAGTTGCCATCTATGTCCAGAGTAAAAGTAGGTGAAACCATGAGTCATCAGGCTACTTCACATAAAGTAACACTGTGCAAATGTGATCTTTCTCAGGGAAATATGTTTTCCTTTAACCTGTTGTAGCTTGTAGGAGATCCATAGCCGGCTTCTCTAAGTCCTCCACATGTCTTCTGATGATAGCCTCAAATGTTCTGTAGTTCACAAAGCCAGGCAGCTCTTTGCCTCTGTGAAGTTTATTGTAATCCTCCACGTCATCACATAAATACTCCTCTACTAAAAACAGAAATAGTATGTGTATAAACACAGGTTTTGTTATATGTAATTTTAAACAATAAGTTTTCTTGTAGTTACACTCAAATTTTCCAGATGTCCATCATATACTGTAGAATAATTGGGCAATATTAAACCAGTCAAATAGGTCAAAAGTAGGCCAGGAACTTACACTGGACAGCTTTACTGTCAAGCAGTTTCTTCCAATCACTGAATTTTGTCCGAATGTTTGTAAAAAGTCTGGTCTGAGAATCTCCAACAACCTCCTCTGCTCTGACCATGTCTGTGAGAACCTGGTTGAAGCTGTTTATTTTCTGAAATGAACAACATTTTTGTAGTGTTAAAAAACTATGCAGAAACAACTGTAGACTGTATTAACACACATTCAGTTTACCTCAATTAGAAAATTGGTCCTGCCAGCTTCATCTTGAGGTACTCCATCTCCCAACTTTCTCAGGTCTGCACAGGTCTTCTCCAGTTCATCTTTAATCTGTTTCTCCAGCTTGGGAAGAGATCTCTATAATGTAGAGATGTAGAGAAGAAAATGGAGAAGAAAATAGACAATACGTATTATTACCACAAACAAGTACATAAAGGCTTTACAAGGTAGCTCTAAATGATATGAGTGAGCAATCTTGAAATGGCTCTAACTACATATCACTCACATTTATGTGAAACACCAGTTCTCTTGTTAGTCTTTCTGATAAGTGGGGAATTTTTTCCTTCATCTAGAAAGTTCCTGTGGATGAGAAAAGATGGGGTCATGGGAAAGGATTTGTGGTTGTACTGATTTGTCCATTACAGTCAAACAAGTTTACTGGTGCTGCTGCTTTAGTTCCTTACCGGAGGTGTGTGTGATTTTTAAAGAACGTCCTCTCCTTCTCCAGGGCTTTAGTCAGTGACATGTTATCGTTGATATCTTGCTGGCCTCGACATTTCACCACCATGTAGCCTTTCTTGAGTGGAATGACCAGATTGTTGAGAGTACTGACAACACTCTCCTCTGCTCCTTTGTCCACTAGGTCAGGTTTGGTCAGGATGCCTGATGGGGAGACAGTGTATGGATGCAATTACAACATTTAAGACCATGGACAAGATATAGTTCAGACATGAGTCACTGATGAATATTTCTTAGTACCAAGTTTCACAGGAATGCACAGTAAAGGAAAGGCAAACCACAAATGTAGTAAAATTCCTACTTCATGTAAATAGCCAGCACTGAACTAACTATATTACCCAGAGTCCTTTGTCCATTGGGATCCACTGTTTTAGCCATCTTCAGAGCCTCTGTGGTAGCGATGTCAACATTTGCAGGTATGACAACCAAGTTGATTGTCTCTTGTTTTTTAATGAACATCTCAATCAGTTTCTTTATCTGTAACACGGGTATGTGCAAGATGACCGTGTTGTGCGTACCAATATGGAGATATTATTTGTATGCATACATCACTATTAATTTAATGTTTGATTATAATATATATATGCTATTCTCTTCTTCGTCCACTTACAACTTTTAGACATAAGTAATTAATCCATTTATGCTCACCTGTTCCTCAATGTCCTGGGACTGGTTGGCTGTGGCGACTCTAGCAATGCCAGGTAAATCGATTAGAGTCAAATCAGGTACATTTGTGGAGTGGATCTGTTTTTCCCTTTGCCAGCAAGAGCATTCTGGGCTATAGGAAAGAAACCCATCAGGAAATAAACATATTTTGGATCTTAGTAACAACAACATTGGTCAGAGACCATGATTATGATCAGAGATTATGAAAGGAAATACTATACAGTTTTGCAAATCTTAGTTCAATAAACAGTATACTATAGCCTGACAAGCCAAACTATAACATCAAAATATATGGTCTGGCCATGACCGACAGACCAGGCTCAATTCTAGGGGCAGCATCAGTGTTTATGCCAAAGCTGATTCCTATTCCTATTCCTTGGCCACTTAGTTGATTTGCAACGTCACAGCCCTGTCGTTATCGTGCTAAGCCTGCCCAACAACTCTCTACAAAGATAGAACATTGTGATTGGTCTTACTAAGCTTAGTAATACCAGTGGTAGACCTACTAAGGCCACTGAACAGTGTCAACCTCAGACATGCTTTTATAGTGAGAGAGAGAGACCTCATAGCACAAGAGCCTGCAAGAACTGTAAGAGCTGTATCCCTGACTGTGCATTGTCAAGAGTTGGAGAAGCAGGTAAAGCTTTGCAGCATCAGTATAGTGATAGCAATAATTTTAGAAGTGTACTCGGCCTCAGACAGCCAGGATGCTGCCACCATGCCACCTCCTTCCCTGGTGATCAATGTAAATTAACTGCTGATACCCCTGTAGCTGGAACCTTTTGTTCATATTTACATTGCAAAGACAAACCCACCTTAGGTAGATATAGAATGTATTCTGAAATGTGAACCTATTCATGTTTGGTATCATCTATATTGTCTCAGTACAAGGAGTGCAATAGTCAAGGTGTAGGACTTGTCAGAACAATCCATAAGTAATATTTCTGAATCTTGGTGTATACATACACCAAGATTCCACTTAACAATGCTATTTGCCATAGGTGTGTCCTTGGGCCATTAGACACAATGGCGCCAGGTAAAGAACCAATCACCTTCCATTGCACTTCCTTCAAACTGTATGCTAACTGTATGCAACTCCCCTCAGTTAAGTGTATTTAAGTGGAACACTTTCATTGTTTAAGTCAGATTTAATGGTGGATGCTTTCGGGCTGAAACCCTTTTGTCTCCCTTGACGCGCCATTGTAACGATTAAACCTGTTTCCTGAAGTTCCGGAGTCTGCCACCAGTCTGCAAGTCTTACTACAAACTAATTACTTTTAATAGTAACTAATCCATAACATTTTACAATTGTACATTTAAATTTCATCACTTGTCCAACAGTGGCTGCAGTTATGTTTTCAGACAAGGTGGCTATCCCAATATACACAAGTCCAATTCTAATGAATTTGATATAGTAAGATCAAATTGAGGAAACTTGTTTAAATTTGGTCAAAACATTCACTTTGACTCAAAGATGACATGATTAAAACCTGAAGTTCAAAGTCATGGTGACCTACCATTCTTTTGAACATGATGTGTAGATTACTAGCCAGGCTAGCACCATATTGTATTTTACTACAGAAGCACATCAGAGAACTCTCTGAAGGCTAGATTTTTTTGTAGCATCCGATAGGCAAACAGTAATTGAAAGCATAGGTTTAAATGTAAAGCAAAATGCCCATCTACCACAAAGTAAACGTATACTTATTAAGAGTGCCCACACTCTTTGCACACAGGTTCAAGTAGATCCTTTGGCCAGCTCCAATGAATAAGATTTAGAATAAATATTCACATGGACTCTAAGATGAATTAGATTTGGTGGCCAGCAATTAAGATTGTTGGGGCATAGACATATATTGTACATCTATGTTCAAGAGAAGGTGGGTCATGACCCTACCACCCTCACTGATTCAGTGGTAATATGCTTAGTAGTTACAGTTAGTAGAAAATCTAGCAAATGTCATATTCAGGTTCATTGGGCATCCTTTGATCACCAGATACTGCATGTTCTTCAACAAATTGGTACAGAGACCTTTGGAAACAGCGTCCCCCACTTCAGTCGGGTTCTTCAGCTCCACTTTCACATGATCCTTGTATGAAATCCCATACCAGCGAGTGCCATTGTTGACTCTCTTCAATTTCAATACCAGTGGACACCGTGTAACAATGCCTAAACAGGAAAATTAACATACATGATATAAATGACCGTGCATGTGTATCGTAAAATGTTCATACTGTAGTAAGAGACAGTCACATGCAACAATACATCTTCTTACTTCCCAGAAGAGCAGTAGCCTATTAAAACAGACTGTACAACTCGAGTTTTTGCATATAGACACTCGTTACTGTCATGCCTGCATTAAACAGGTGCACGAAAGGGAAAATTACAAAAAAGTAGATGTTTTCTTGCCATTGTTATCTTACCAGTTCCCCTCGGCAACGCCACTCCTGAGAGAGCTTCAAGCACGGAGCTCTTTTCTGAGCTCTGGTCCCCTATGACGGCAATGGCAGGTAGGGCCAGGTCCTGCTCCACACCCAAGGACCTCAGGGAGTCCACCAAGTCAATGCAGGGTCGCACTTTTTCTTCATAATGCTGGGAAAGTTGGCTGATCTCTTCAAGCACTGCAGACTTCTTAGACATCCTGCTTTTTTTGTTTTGCTATAAAACTATAAAACAGCTTCAATCAACCTTACAGTCATTCGATCAACTCAGCTTAGTAAGGTTTTCTCAATTAGCTTTCGCACCACTGGCACCAACATGCTATGTAGCCTACATCAAACACAATTAACTTAAATTTAAAATAACTGAATGTAAACGGTTGAAAATCAAAGTAATTGAACCACTTACTTCGTCCTTCCATACCACTGAGCACTGAGGAGTGACCTGGTGTAACCAGAGTCCTTTTAAAATTTGCTGCAACATAGGTTTCGTTTTGGGTGCTGGTACAGTATCTGTGCCCTCCAGTGGAAGTGGTGGTAAAATACATGGGAAGGTCATGAGAAAGCAAATAGAAACGTGTCCATGGCGAGTATAAAATGAGATTTAATGGCCCTTAACAACACTAACATGCAGAAAAAACACTAGCCTTTTGTTTTATAGGCCAAGGCCAAAATGCCACATCTGTCCCCACAGGGCCAAGACTGAACCAAGAGTACATACACAGGTTAAACAGCATAAACTGCATATTTTCTGATTGCATTGCTTTGAAAACAGTTGCTTTCAATGGGCATAGCTGCATTTTTTACACTTACTTTACAGTTTACACACTTTATCACAGTGACAGCTGCACTATCGGATTGACAAAAAGCTGACTTTAGGTGATAGGCCTGCCCCCCTCGCTGCCGTTTTATGCATGATGTTTATTCCCAGTTAATAAACACCCCAAAACGATCGGTCATACTTGGTGTGTGTGCTTTGCCTGTGGCAAATAAGGAAGTTTATGTAACGTTACTGAGGTGGAGAAAAGGCCATCGACTAATGACGGTAGCTCTAGTCAGACTGCAATTTGAAATTTAGGCTCTACTCCCAAACTCACTTCCACACAAAGCAAAACAAACAGAACTAAGTTGGGGAACGGTGTGACTAGTTTGTGAACGACACAGAGAGATGCAATGGAAGTTCGATGTAGTTCGATGCCCGGACGATTTTGAAATTATGCCCGGACACATATTTTAGGTCTCAAAAACAAGACATGTCCGGGCAAAAGAGGACGTCTGGTCGCCCTACTCAGCGTGCCCTTCACATACCCTCATACCTAATTTC
This sequence comes from Tenualosa thibaudeaui, assembly GCA_027481765.1. Taxonomy (NCBI): domain Eukaryota; kingdom Metazoa; phylum Chordata; class Actinopteri; order Clupeiformes; family Clupeidae; genus Tenualosa; species Tenualosa thibaudeaui. The sequence continues at coordinate 113,720 of JAIFZK010000010.1, read as the reverse complement.
AGTGGCTATCCTCTTTGGATCTACACAATGAGTACTGGCCCTCAGTGCTGCTGCTAAGTATAACTGCTTGCTGGAGAGTGCTGACGACCAGCCCGGTCTCCACATAATTTGCGAAACTGACGACTGCAGACTGGCCAACAGTATGTCTGCGTACTAGGGTTGGGAAGATTCACCGATTTGCATCGATAAATCGAAATGAACATTCACAATGCGGTTGCATCGACAGAAAAACGTCGGTTAAAAATTCGAATGAATTCGAGATGTATCGCATCTAAAATATCTGCATTGATAAAAAACGAATAATATCTATTATTATAACTTTAAAAAATGGTCTATTTCTGGTTTGAGTTCTCTTTGCAGCTGGCATTGGCTAATTCAGCCCGACTCTCATCTCATGCAAAGAGGCAGGGCCAAACAAACAGCAAGCTTTCTTTGAATCAGACAGGCGGCCAGCCAGACAGTAGCAAGCCTGGTAGAAGCATGGAGGAAGAACCTGAAGTGATACACTCACTGGTTGGCTATAAGTCAAGCGTGTGGAAAAATTTTGGCATTTACAAGCATGGTGGAGAGTTGGATAAATCAAATGCAATATGTAAACTGTGCCGTGTCGCGGTTAAATACACAGGGAGCACAACACGTAGTAGCCTATCCCACATTTTTTCCACTTGCCACTGCCTAGTAATTCCGAATTTTCGAAAGCCAAAACGGAAGTCATATCCTTCTTTATATGCACAGTTATCTTCTCAGATTTTTGTTAAAGGTTATACTTGTATCAGTTCCAGAAATACCTGTGAAGAATCCATTGTCTCTGTGTCAAAGCAGAGTGTCTGAGCACAACTAAGCACCCTCTGATCTCTGTTGTATTTCCTGTATTTTAAAATAAAAGGCACAGCCAGCTTAAATTCTTTAAGTGCCATAACTGAAGAACTACTATGTATTCCATAGTATAATTTTCTTCTGCATCACATTGTATCATATCGAATCACACTGCATCGCATTGTGTTAATATGAAATCATACTGTATCGCACTGTATCGTAGTATGTGGGAGAATCGTATCGTATCTTATCACTGGCAATTTCATGAATCGATAATGTATTGAATCGTTGGCAGTGTATCGAGATGCATATCGTATCTTATCACTGGCAATTTCATGAATTGATAATGTATTGAATCGTTGACAGTGTATCGAGAGTGTATCGTATCGCTTTGATAATGAAGATTCCCACCTCTACTGCGTACTGCAAGCCTGGGGGCGGAGTTCAGGCGTATTGCGTAATCACTTGCGCCACCCGCGCCCTACGCAGACTGTACCCGCGCCGCGCGAGTGAGAGAGCTCTGCCTGTAGTGGAAGAGGATCTAGGTAGGTAGTACATACGGTAACTGATAATCCAAACATTAATGTGGTGAATTATAATATCTGGAATTATAGGAACTGAATCAACATGGCCTACTCGATGTAACATCAATATTAGCTTGCGACTGTACAGAGTCCACCGACGAGCCACCATGGCTTTTTGAGCTGGCTGGCTAACTTAGCTGGCCAGCTGACGTTAACGTTGGTTTGCCGTCTTTTTGGCCAAATCCTTTGTAACAAGGGTTATTCGTGTTTCGAAGAGGACTAGGATTTATCTATCTTATTAAACTCGCTTGTGTTCATTAACTGACTGTATTAGAAATTTTGCTCACTGCGATTGCGAATTAACCACAATTAACCTGTCAGCTAACCATTGTGAACTAGCTAACCTTGTTTGCCCAAAGTGACGCTTCAGGCCTGTGTCATGTTCTTTGTTATATTGTTTTCAACAAGGTTTACCTGCTGTATGAAGACAGTTTTTAATATAAACAATTTCAACACAGGGTCCTAACAGTGTCATTAATGTCCGATGATTGTAATCTAAAATGAACTTTATAAACTGCATTTCTAACGTTAGTTACATGTTTTGTTAGCGGGTGTAGTCAGGAGACTTAGCATTAGCCGCAGTTACCATGGACACAGGAAGAAGCGGAGGAAACAATCGGCAACATAGGCCAGGATCAACATACTGACCTGATCCAAAGATCATTGAATACTGACCCTCTACCCTCTCTGCCTGATCTGTAATACTTTTAGACTGCTCGTGAACAGAAGAATGGCCACTGAGTCAATGGATATCGTCGCGAAGGCACTGGAGCACCAAGTGCTTCAGTCTGCGAGGATGGTGGAGGAACAGCTGGATTCTGAGTTGGAGAAACTGGAGCGGCTGGACGAGGATGAATTGGAGCGGCTGAAGGAGAGAAGAATGGAGGCTCTTAAGAAAGCTCAGAAACAGAAGCAGGTAAGGTGGCTTGTTTAAACTGTTCTGATTTAGAAAAGCAAGATAATAAGGAAATTGCTGTGGATATTGGTAAGTTTGCCATGATTCCTCGCACCTCAACCATATTAGGTCCATGTAGTCCTGTAGGTCTTACCCAACATTAATGCAATGTTTACCACATCTCCCTTAGGAGTGGCTGTCTAAAGGACATGGAGAATATAGAGAGATCCCAAGTGAGAAAGACTTCTTTTCCGAAGTGAAAGAAACCAAGAATGTGGTCTGCCATTTCTACAGGGATTCAACATTCAGGTATGTACCACCTAATTGACCTCTACCACCTAATTGACCTCTAAATTAACATGTTAATCAGAATGATTGACAACAAAATAGAATACCTTCAAAATCATTTTGGTTATTCATGGGTCTGGAATGAAAGAGCCAGAACAGAAAGAGAGTGGTTCATGGTCTGAGGGAGAGATGGCACAGAGATGCACACACTCGCCTACCACTCAAAAGTTGACATGGCAACACAGCTGCACTGATAGTGTACCCAGATAGCAAGACACTGGCTGTCCGATGGCGGGCTGCCACTGGTAATCCACTGGCATTTTGCTTGTTGTTCTCCGGCGATCCGCCTCTATTTCACCATATGTGGTATGTTTGCTGTCTGGGAAATACCATATATAACAGGATTGTTGGAAATGTGGACACATTGTGTAGGTAAAAATCAGTGGGTGTGTTGATTGGCACGCAAATGAATAAGACCATTTCTTTTTGGCACGACATGTAAAAAGGTTGCTGAACCCTGGTTTAACATGATTCGTTTTTTTTGTTGATTAATATTATTGCTTTGGAACGAACGAGAGTCAGTTCAGTTGTGTTTAAGAGCGCATCAGCTCACAGCGGCATGCTCCGCTGCTTTAGAGCACTGCAGTATATATTTTTAGGTTTAGCCTAGGCATTGAATGTCCAGTTTAACTACCACAAGAGTTGTTCTCGTAATAAAGATGTTGTTGAGGAAAAACGCGCTGTATTTTTGTATTTTCATTGCATTTTTATGATTTAAAAAGTAGAATAGAAATGTATTTAAAAATGAATGTCAAAATGTTAATGATTAATGGAAAATTAATTGTTAATTCTCCTGACTATCAATCAAGAAAATGTAATCGAATGCCCATCCCTACTCTGAATAGTAATCATATTGTCCAAATGTTGATCGCGGTCTGTGTTTTGATATACTAAAGTCTGCACTGAGCATCACAGGAACAGGACCAGGATTTTGAAAGTGACAATGCATGTTTTTTTGTTTAAGATGCAAAATTTTGGACAAACATTTAACTGTCTTGGCAAAGAAGCACCTGGAGACAAAGTTCATCAAGTTAAACGTAGAGAAGGCTCCCTTCCTTACGGAAAGGCTAAGGATTAAGGTCATTCCCACACTGGCACTGGTGAAAGATGGGAAAACCAAGGACTACGTTGTGGGCTTTACTGACCTTGGCAACACAGACGAGTTCTCCACAGAGATGTTGGAATGGAGGCTAGGCTATTCAGACATCATCAACTACAGGTGAGGGGTTTGCATTGTATGCAGGGGTGGGAATCCAGAAGCGATTATAAAGTCAAACCAAGAATCTAATGCTTGAATCCACTGGAATCACCTTATCAGTTCCTCTTTTCAAAGGCAGCATCTTTTTTTAAATCGTGGGCAATTGGAAGGTAAAATTGAAATAGATAACACAGCTCTACATGGCTTACCTCATTATAAAAAGACATTATGACCACTCTAGTAATATAGGCTACATTATAAGCACATGTGATGATACTGAAAACCTGTGTAGACTACCAGTTGATAAGAGAATTGATGAATCTGATCAACAAGCGGGAATCGACAATGGCCTCAATATTGATAAAATCCTATCAGTGCACACCTGTAATTTTCTGGTAATTTGTCTTTATATTAAACACTCTTGTGGCTAATCTGATAGTAAATATATTTTTATTTTATTTTCATATAAATATATATATTTTTATATTTATCATGAGTGTCTAATTATCATCCTTTGTCCTTTAGTGGGAACCTTTTGGAGCCTCCTACAGCAGCGCCAAAGTCAGGGTCAAAGTTCACCAAGGTGGAGAAGAAAACTATCAGAGGTAAAGCTTATGATTCAGATTCTGAATCTGATGAGGACTAGAGGACTCGGCTGACACTCATGCTCAATCTCAGGGCTTCCTTCACACAGTCCTCAACTTAGCTGGGTGCATATCTTTTGTATTCTTCTAAGAGATCTCTATTTGGTTAGTATTTAATGATGTAAAAACAAGTAAACTGGAGTAACCATTGTGTATCTTATCAGTGTGCTTTCTTTTTTTTCCCCTATGATTAAATGGAAGACCCATGTAGTCATTCTCATAATAATGTTGTCTGTATTGTTATTTTACAATCACCAGCTCAGATGAGTATGGTAGCTTACCAGCCACATATTTAACATGTAAATCAAGACATTTTCCAGTCTAATTGCCAACTGACACATAATTGACCAATGAGTAATTTTTCATACAGTAATTAAGGTTAATAGAATGTTTGCTGACTCAAAACACCCATCTTTAAATGACAGATACAGCTGCCCTTTTCTAGTCATTATACATTTCTAGAATATTGTTAGTGGCATCTCAACATATTACATTTCTAGAATATTGTTAGTGGCATCTCAACATATTGTTTTCTAGGAGTAAACCCGTAGATCTTAATTTTAATGTTTTTGACCTAACTTTTCCAGAGCACACACTTCTATTCTACAAATATTTTGAGTCATTGGATTAACTGCATGTGTGAGTATCCCACGTTTTTGATTGAAGCCCCCATACTGACATTGTCAGGACAGGGTGTCAGTTGATATACAAGTAGGCTACCAGAAAAGGAGACCGTCTTCCATTTGCTGACATACTACAGTTGAGTAGGGTCTACTCAAGACCCTATATCAAGACCCTATTTGACTGTGGTGCTTTGGGGTGTTTTACATTCAAGTAAGGAGAGAATGTATCAAGTGCCAAGGAAGCTAACTGATGGCTTTCCAGAAACAACCTTCTCCTCAGTTACTGTCTGTTTAACTACCACTTTATCCTAATAAATCATGTTAAAAGTTTATCATTATCCTTGTTTTTTTCCCCCTACCCTTCAGTAAATCACACAGTACCACACACCAGTCCCAAAAGAGCAATCCATAATGCCATAATGTGTAATTGAAGGAAAACCAGGCTGTCCTGCAAATCCTGAAAGCATTTTATTTAATAAAACATTATCACAGGAGGCTAATGTGTGTACAGGTGGTATTTTTTTTGGGGGGGGGGCAGTTATTAGGAATCGATGGATTTGGGTTCCATTGGCTTGAGCAGTTTCCGTACAACCAGTTCTCCTTTGCTATTGAGGTATGTGTCAGCCATATCTTCCTCTGCAGGAAGACCATATGGCAGCTTCAATGGTTGAATCCTGTGAATTGGGGGAGGGTGGGCATATATGTTTATCATTCAGATACATTTTTGGCATATGTGACAACACAAACAAGGAAAGTTTTCCTAGGTCACTGTGGACACTCACTTGACCAGATGTTTAATTATTTTCAGCTGGTTATTCACTGATGGTATGTTCTTATGTACACGAGGGCTGTGACCCTACAAATGGTAAAATGTGACAATTTTTGAGTCTTCAAGTAGTAATGAATCTTGAGTAAGTATAAATTACATTTCAGCACAGGTTCTGAATATAGTTACCTTCTCCAGTCCCAAACTTTTTATGACCTTTTTTTCCCAATAGGGCCGTCCCATTGTTGTCCTAACTCGTGTGACAATGTGAAGTTTGTGGGGTTGCTCTGGATCACCACCATATTTCTCATGTTCTTTTGATCTCTCTTCAAACACCTTAAGAAAAAGGGTAGTAGGAATGTGGTGTAATGGGTGTACATGAAAGAAATGTATGCATGTAAGCCAATACATACCTCTCCGGAAACTCGAGATTTTCTGAAAAGGCTTCGAGATGGGCAGTACCAAGGGAGATGACTGGCTTCCGTCACACTCTGAGGAATAAAGCATCAGAGATCACATATTACCTGATCCTTACTTTATTAAACTGCACCTCCTGCCATCACTTTGGATTTAGGAGACAAGCTGAGATGTAACTCAATTCATAACCTTATGAAAGTATCTAGGAGGGCTTCTCCTTAGAGACAGTCTCAAGGGCAATGCAACAAGCATCACCTCACGAGACTGAACCAAATTAACTATAAGCTTACGGCATTATAACTAGACCTACATTAACGTCGTCGCTGACTTCCTGACGTGTTTATGTACAGCTAGCCTACATCAAACTCCAGTTTGTATGTGCATGTGCCAGCATAACACTTTTCAGTTGTCAAATGCAACAACACGAGCTTCTGAGTGGGTAACTGTTCATATAAATTATCTTGTAAGGGTGGACACTAGAAGTTTTCGCTAGAAAATTATAAACTCAATGATACACATATGACCTACCTTAATAATAGTAGCAGAAGACTTCTGAAAAGCACGATATAAACCTGACATCGCGTTCCTTCTCGACTACACTAGTAAACTAGATAACAAATTTCTCTTACAAGCTAGCTAACAACTAAAGACATCAAGGTTAACGTTGCCACTAGTAAGCTGTAGCTAACAACCTTTTCAGTCACAACTAACTATGAATTTGTCGTTGTATAAATGCTCGCAAGACATCACACATAGTTTAATGATAACCTATTTCATAACCTAATGTATATCTAATATCGAAACAATCCGAAAATCCAAGCTATAACAAACGCTTTTATATCACAAATTCTGGTTTAGTGGTCACATTAGAAAACATGACAGGAACCCGGATGTGCCTCCTTTAAACACGTCCTGAATGAATGTTTAACTAACTTTGTTTCCGCTCAAGGAAATAATGGATTATTAGAGATGGATAAATAAATTGTATGGCCTACTTCTATCTGTATAATTCGTTATAAGTGCAACGTTACCTTCAGTCTAAAAAGAGATCATGTCAAATTCTTTTCTGTGAAAAATGGGCAAGACAGGCAAATGTCTTAAGTTTTCCTGGGGAATCTTGTGTTGAAACACCGAAGCTAGCTAGGAAGCGCTCCTGCATTTGCTATGATCTTTCACTGTCTATGATTGCGACAGTGAATGTACATTTTTTATTTAAGTTTTAGATTGGCCGACGTAAGTGTCAAGGATAATGACACTACGGTTGGTGTTTTTTAGATGTGTCATTGTTTCATGGCGAAATTGTAGACGTTAGACGTGTGGATGAAAGTTCGCTAGTCGACAAGTTCTTGTGACGTTAACTCGATAGAGCAATAAACTCAATGAAACGGTCTTTTAGGGTAGTTTCTGTAATTTGACAATGTCACTCAACCACATTTCTGGGATGGAGACCTCGGCTATCTCTGTCCTGAAGAGAGCCGTTGAGTTGGACCACAGTTCACGCTTCCAAGAGTCCCTAGTGTGCTATCAGGAAGGGATTCAACTGTTGATGGATGTCCTTAAAGGTGACATATTGATGACCCATTCTGTAAAATGTATTTCTTAATATCTACAACAATTTAACATGGAAACGTTCTCATGTTTCCCTCCCGCAGCTGTGAAAGATGATTCCAAGAAGTTACATTACAGAGAGAAGATCAAGGGGTATATGGATAGAGCTGAACAGATCAAAGAACATCTTAATAAAGCAAAAGAAGGTGAGACAATGGAGAGATCATTGTACAAAAAGTGCCTCCAAGAGAAGTATTCAGTAGTTTTAATGTCAGTTGTAATGCTTTTCTGTCATCAGAGGGGAAGTATCATGAACAGATCAAGATAGCAGACTCTGACACAGGATTTAGTTATGAGGCCCTCTTCAAGCCCTACATCAATGAAAGCTTAACAGAGGTTTGGGTGGAGGACCCTTATATTCGCCATGTGCATCAGGTGTGGTACTAGATTGTATCATACATAAAGATATGGTGAATTCATATGATGCTCTTTTTTTACTGCAAGTCAAGGTTTGCGGTTGTTTTTCATAAAACTATCAATCTGAGGCTGAAAAAGATTTTCTGAAGGAGAAAGGTTATGTTATTTATTTAACTTTCATTGTCTTGGCTATAGCTCTACAATTTCCTGCGTTTCTGTGAAATGCTTTTGAAAGCTCCCTGCAAAGTCAAGAAGATTCACCTCCTGACTTCACGAGATGACGTGAGTGATCCTGTAATTTGTACGTTGGCCACTATGCCATAAAATAACAGTGATTTGATCTCTAGAGGACCATCAGTTATGCAATAAGCTTGTCAATTTTTTTGCATTTTTTGAGATTTTCTTTGCGGATGAAACCAAAATCTGCATAGGCTATTATGCGTGCATCCTTTATTGATGTTGTATAGATCTTCAGTGTTATCCATGTATGGTTTAGTCATTTTATGTATCATTCTAATGCGGCCATCATTCTTTAGGGAGATAGTTCTGCTCAGCAGGTCAGTGCCCTAAGTGAAATCAAGGAGTCACTTCAAAGTCAAAGTATTGCCCTTGATATCCAGTACTCCTCCACCATTCATGACAGGGAGATCAGGTAACATTTTAGAATTTAATTTAATGCACAGTTGAGTAAATTTTTGCATGTGGACTTCAGTCTGAACTTGTCAGATATGCATTTAGGCAAAAGCTGTTGGGAAAGATAGTCTGACTGCAATTGTAAAGGTCTTTTGACCAAACAAATGTATTTAACTTTTTCAATAGCATCTCTATACAATAAATGGCAAGACTATTATATTGCACAGTAAAGGAAAGTAGGTTTCAGAAATCTGAAATTCAAGTACAATTGAATCCAAACTGCAGTTACCTCTATGGAAAATTATACTGGCACTTTTAAATGTAAATTGATATTTTTTTACAGATTTGATAATGGGTGGATAATAAAGATTGGTCGAGGACTTGACTATTTTAAAAAAACAAAGGCAAGTTTATTTTAATTCCGACTTTTCATATACTTTTATAATAGCTACTGTTGTTTTAGTTACTCTCGCCTACTTTTGTGTTTTAGATTTTGTCTTGTTTTCTTTCTTGTCTGGAAGTTGTCCTTGCATTTCCAGCATCAGTGCTAATATTTCCCATTTTTTCCCCTTCAGGGTAGATTCTCTATTGGATATTGTGATTATGACTTGAGAGAGTGTCACGAGACAACTGTGGATGTTTTTCACACAAAACACACAAAGACCAGTTAGAGCTGGATATCTATTTTGTGCCCACTTCTCTCATTGTTAAATACTACGTGCCTTCTCATAACAAGGCTAGCATATTATGTTTTGGTTCAGCACCAGTGCTCACAAAAACGACTGACCACATGAGAAGTGATGCTAGTTCTTTTCCTACTGCTGCTGATATTGATGGACTACATAATGTAATGTACTGGACCATAATAATATTTAATAATGTCTTAATGGGGATATCTTTGTATTATGTTCTAAATGCTCTTGGTGGTGTATTTTTTAAATAAACTTTTATACTCTCGAATGGCCTTTTCCTTGTTGGTGAATAGCACCATCTTCTGGTCAATAGGGTACAAAATAGACCGATCATAAATTACGTGTTGTGGTCCTGTTACTGAAGATTGACGGATGCATACTAAAACGTTCAGTGAGCCTTAACCTTACAGCACGGTAGCCGTAAATCCCGTGGTGATGGGGTTAATTCATTGTTCGTGTGTTTTGACGTGGTAGGACAGTGTCGGTGGTGCTGTTCAACACCTGGCATTCGAGCAACCAACTTGCAAATGAGCTGAAGTGGGATATAAGGAATTTAACAAAGACAACAATATGTAAGTATCCAAGTAATAGTTTGAGATGATTTATGGACGACAAGTTATGATAGAGTAGATCTAAATCTGTCTTTAGTGTGTTTTATCACAAAAAAGCTAAGGATAAGGAAAGTCGATATTTAGAAAATAGGTAGGTGAGGCTATGATGCCCGTCCAGTCCGTTACAGTGCATTGACGTTTGTTTCAATGAAATATTCCGGCGGCCCGTTCGTCGAACAGGATTTAATCTGTAATCTTTCTTAATCTCAATACGCTCTGCTTTTTGTGCTTTCAAATAGAAAAGGCATCAAAACACTAATAAAATAGCTACAGCACCCAACCAGAGAATTCAGTATTACAGTGGCAGTACAGTGTTGAAAAGCCTATGTAAATGCATTATTGAGCCTAAAAAGACTTTTAAACTAAGCAGTCACACTTTAGTGAGAGATTTAACAAAGAAGTGTCACATGGACCATTAAGACACGATGGTCATTGGTTAGAGAGATGCAAAAATGCAGTGAAATTATGGAAGAACAGCCCCAAACACACACACACACACACACACACACACACACACTTGGATATATGGAGTTGATGTATCCCAGATGTTCCCAGTGACCTTCTGCACAGGCAATGTAGAAAAGTAGGATTTGTAGGCATCCCTTGATCCCAGCCCAGATTTATATATCTGGGGCAAAGCTGCTCCCTGTTCTGTAGGATGAACCAGAGAGAAGATAGAGAGAGTAGGATGTAGAGAGTGGCTTGCTGTTCTAGGTCATCAAAAAACACAAGGGAAAATTAGTCAGAAATAACAGTAGAGCACTTCATGTAAGGCCTACCTATATCAAGGATAATCATGTTCCTGGAGAAAAAAAACATTTACACATCACATCATTTTCACAGCCCATCAGTTTGGTTTCTGTAGCCTAGTGCTCCTTGCCTTGAGTAATATGACTTTTGGATTAGTATGGGGCATAATTTTTGGCCTGGTGTCAAAAAAGACTTCAGAGACGACTGAAGGCTTGCATCTGGCTGGGGTTAATCTTTGAGTAATTCTTTCACTGCTTTTGGGGATTAGTGGCACCATATTCCTGTTGACACCTTGCTACTTTAAAGAGGTTTTTGTAGCGTGATGTGACCATACCAAACCACCACATTTCAACAGAATAGGCCTGATTTAGCAGTCTTTAAACATTTCCAGAGTCCTGTGATAGCATATCTACTTAATTCTCACATTGTGTCATGTTACATCACAGAAGTTTATGTTGATGTCACAGGTTCAGGAGATGGACAGATTATCTTGTGGGCACTTGCCTTAAATTCAGCTCCTGTTGGCATGGTGAGTGTCCTTGACATTCCAGTCATGAAGTGACCAGTCAGGTGGTCAAATATACATTTCTAAACCCTTTTACATGTTTGAGCTTCAGACATGGTTCAAATAAAAGTAATTTATTATAATAGTAATTTAAGAACCTTTGAAAATTGTTAAAACTAGTATGAGAGATAGTGGGATCGTCTATTTGAGAAATTGAATAATCTCACTATCTCATGATAGTATTTAATTATTTTGACTTAGTAGAAGTCAGTAGCAATAGGAGCAGTAATTATTTCATTCATTTTCTTGAGAAAGATTGACAGATTGTTAGAGCAATGGGACATGGAGATTCTTTTCTTTACACTCTGATCAGTCTGGTGCATGCAAAACCGCTCTGACACATACATGCAAATCCACTGCATTACTAATTTCAAGCTTACAGCTTTACTTCTTTCCGGTATCACACAACCAATTTCGGGTCTAGACATCAGGAAATCTATGGAAATATGGGAATATACTACTGGATATGTATAGTAAAAGACATCTCTGTAAAAATGTTCACTGAATGGTGTCTTGTTCCATAGCAATATGTGTTTTTTTTGTCACCAGAGACCTCTTTATCATCATATCAGGCCGATTCTGCATTCCTTTCTCTGTTTCTTTTTCTCCCTCTCATGTTCCCCTGGCCTATCTCTCGTGTATCTGGTTGATGTCAGATGTGATTGGTCTGAATGATAATGTGTGTGTGTGTGATGCCATCATGTGTAATGTGGGTGTCCCCATCTCTCTCTGCTTTTGCTTTTTCTGTTTCTCCTCTCATTCCTGGGCTCCAAATCAGTTTAACGTTTCATAAGGAGCTTAAATCCATGGGCCACTGTGTGCTAATAGTGTGTGTGTGTGTGTGTGTGTGTGTGTGTGTGTGTGTGTGTGTGTGTGCGCGCGCATGCATGTGACAGAGAGAGAGAAAGAGAGAGAGAGTGTATTTGTATGTCATTTCCTGATTCCATCTGCCAACATCAGTGATCAAGCAGTAACCTTGGCAGGCTGTCAACCACTGTAAACTTTCATTCTCATTTGCTTACACTTTAAATCTTTCTTTCTCTCTCTCTCTTTCTCTGTCGGTCTCTGTCTCCCCCTCCCTCCTTTCTGCTCTCTTTCTCTCTCTATCTCTCTCTCTTTCTGTCTCTGTCTCCTTCTCCCTCCTTTCTGCTCTCTCTTGTACCTTACTCTTTGGCCTTATTCTGTGGTGAAAGCGTGCACTTGACGTTGTGGGCACAGGTTGTGCTGCAGAGAAAGACAGTTGGAGTGTATTCTCATTAAAAGGTAGAAGAGAGGGACTCTAGAGAATTTCTGTCCCCAGAGGGTAAGTGAAATGGTCATAGTACATTTGAATTGACACTGACTTTTTGGAAATTGTTATTTTTGAATCATTTCATGGTGCTGTTTATGTTCTGACCATTAATTTTTGTTCATGTAGCCAAGCTGCATCAACCTTTTTTGCATCTCAACAAGCCATTTATGATTGATTTGTATGATGTGTGATTGTTGGTCTATTCTGAGCTGTTTTAATACCTCCGATGTGCTGCAACTTTGTGATTAAGCTGTTGTTGTGGGATTAGCACTCTGTGAAGTCTTACAGGGAACTCTGTTCTATGTTATTAAGGGTCTGGATAATCTCCACTTTTTTACTCATGGATGTGTAGTGCTAAAACACAATGTAAATGTGAGGCATTAAATATAGACCTGACAGTGACAAATGCTGAGTTGTTGGCCAACCTGTGTGATTGCTGAGTATTATTTACATCCTGTTCTTTTTATATGCCTGTTGGGAATCTCAACTAACATACTGGATATCCATAACAGCAGTAGACTACATTGTTCTAACTAACTGCAGTGGAAATATTTGTTTGTTTTTTGTATGTGTTTGGTTTTCTTACATTGTTTTCCTCTCTGTGGAAACCATGAGTTGGTAGAATCAAGTGCTCTCATGCATATAAAAACAGGCCACCTGAAATCTTGAACAGGTCAGATGGACTTTGCATATTGTTCATTGCCATGTTTTTACTTATCAGAGGGCAGCCAATGAGCATTAACTCTGTCACTGTAAAAGTGCTTGGTATCAGTGCAAGAAGGAAGGTGTGCCTGTCTTTGTGAAAAGGCAAACATGTATGTACAAGTGTGCATATTAAATTTGTGTATTTTAAATATGATAAGAAGGATGTTGGGACATGTTGATAGTGCACCACCAAACATGGAAGATTAGAATCTGTCACTGGTCTATAAAGTTATCTGAGAAATAATTGGATTAATTTGAATTTATTGTTTTGTAAATTCTTGTTGTCAGCTATTCTGTGCAAACTTGTAGATTAACCATATGTCCAATGACTCTCATGTTCCATCATTAGGAATAGTAGGATATGAGATTTTTGGTCAGGATGATGTTTGTTCCATCTTGTGGAGACTTCAGTGTTCAGTCTTCAGTGTTATGGCTGACAATGGTGGCTTTCCAGTAAAGATATTGCTTGTCTTACCGGGCAGTTGAGAAGGTTGTAGTAACAGATAGCAGATTTCTCATTGGTCATTCTGAAGAGATATACTGATATCTACTTTTCTTTGCAGCTTTGTAGATTTAAAATAAATACACAAATCTAGGAATTGCAAGAAATGGATTTGTCTTCAGGGGACCTCGAGAGCAGCAGTGAAGATCTCACAGGTTTGAAAACCTACATCACCTACACCACTACCCTCTGATACCCATGATTACGTGTGAAATGAGTACCATATTAATCAACATCACAGGAAAGAAGAAATCAAAGCTGAAATCTCTGAAGACACGGCTCTTTGGGAAGACAAAGAGTGAAGTGAGTGGAGGGGAAAGAAAAATGAGCCAGTCTGCAAGTGACGTCTCACAGGGGAGGGATGAGGAGCTGGACTTAGAGGGCAGTTTCAGGTGACCTCTCTAAACCACTCCGAGTTGTCTTCCTTGTCTGATGTCTCTACTGAGCATGTGCGGGTGGCTCATGTGTAAAGGTTTTGTCCTGCCTTTCCTACTCTTATCTGCATTACACGTTTTATCTGCCCTCGTTAATGGTTTGATGTTAAGGGGGTGATGTCACAGCAAGTTGTAATAGTTTACACTTGAGCTGTCATATCTATTAACAAGACTGATAGGACATTTAAAGGAAAGGTAATGGAAATGGTAAATCAGTGTTAATTGCTGGATTCCAATTCAGTCAATGTACCACAATTTCCTCTTCCTTCTGGAAGCACTCGGTGACTTTGAACAACAGGGCTATGGGCTATGGCTATGGACTACCCCAGACCTTTCCTTTAAAGGGAACCAATATACAGTCATTATGAATATCTGTCTTTTATGAACTTCACGTGCTGAAGTAACTGAGGGATTTATGTGTATGGCATAAAAGTAAGGAAAAAGTAATTTCTTGCGGCTCCATGTGTTTCAATTTGGCCTCATATTTCCTCGGCGGCAGCTTGGGATCTCGTGCACTTTCACATGAAAGCATCTTCCTTGCTGAGCAGTGTCAGTCTTCAACTGAGCCACCCCAAGGACTGTCTCAAGAGAACGTGCCGAGTCGTATCAAAACCTTACAGGTAAGTTGTTCACATAATGTTGCTTTAGACATTATGTTACAAGCAACACAAGAGGGCTAATGGGATTTTCTTGTGGTGTGACAGATGAAACTACAACAGCAGAATCTGCGTCTCGGCCAGCCCCCTCTCGTGATGTCCATTAAGAGACCTGAGGACCTGACTGCTTGGGGCAGTTCAGAAGATGATGGGCTTCCACAAAGCCCTCCTGAAATCATTCTCAATGACATATTAGCTCAGAGAGCATCCTACAAGGTAACGGCAACTTCCTACAATTACATTTAGTAGTAGAGTAGAGTAGAGTTACTTTATTGATCCCGAAGGAAATTAAGGTGTCCAGCAGCATACACATAATACACATAATACACAATGCAAAACAGATCAAACATATTGCACACATCTGTATTCATACAACATTCACTGAACAGGAGAGAAAAAAAGGTAATGATAAGAAAATTATAATAAGAAAACCAAAAAAAAAAAAACAAATGTAATGATAATAAGAAAACCACGAGGTAGTTAAGTGTTGTGATAAGGTGCCTTGCGGTAATCCAGGTAGATAGATTACAATGACCCAGTAAGATTGTCCAATGTTGGACAATCTCCAAAAGTCATTTAGTGCAGTAGTTATCAGGGTAGTGCAGTATATAGTTGTCCACCAGGGACAGTATAAGAGTGTGAGCGTGTGTGTGGGCTCAAGCAGTCCAGTCCATTATGCTCAGCACCTTCTGTGTGCTGTTATACAGCTGTATGGCCCTGGGGACAAAGGACCTCCGCAGCCTGTCTGTCCTGCAGGAGAGGGACCGGAGTCTGTTGCTGATCAAACTCCTCTGATTGATGAAGATGGTGTAGGGGGTGGTGGTCATTGTCCAGTACAGAGTGTAGCCTGCTCAGGGTCCTCCTCTGGGCTATTGTAGTTAGAGACTCCAGCTCCATGCCCACCACAGACCCTGCTTTCCTCACCAGTCTGTCCAGACGTCCAATGTCTCTCTTCCTAGTGCTACCACCCCAACATATCACAGCATAGAAGATCACACTGGCCATAACAGACTGGTAGACCATCAGCAGGAGTCTGTTGCAGACACTGAAAGACCTCAGCCTCCTGAGGAAGTAGAGCCTGCTCTGACCTTTCCTGTAGAGTGCATCTGAATTGGTAGACCAGTCCAGTTTATTGTCGAGGTGGACCCCCAAGTACATGAAAAAGATTGATGTTATGCCTTACATAAACTAGATACTAGATGCAAAAAACAATGAGAATGCCATTCATTTTCTTAACGGCTCCATGAATGCATGCAGCATTGCTTCATAAATCTGCTCAGCCTTTAGGGATGGCTTAGAAAAGTTGCTACCTAGCTGGCACTACATTTATACTCATATAGCACAGTGTCAACCCTCTGGCTCAACAAAGTTTTTGCAGCACTACAAAGTGTTAGAGGCTGCGGTGTATTCTTGTACGGTTGCTTAATTTAGTTTTGAAAACCTCAAGGCCACATGTGCAGCAACTTACAAACTAATCTGTCAGACCTTGAGTTGCTACCTATCCCAGTTTCTGCAACCTGTCCTCATTTCTTATATTCTGTGTCACAGGACAGCAAACACATTTTTTTTCCAAGGAGTACTCGAAGAGTTCTCATTCTTATCATTAGAATCACTCATGAAACAAAGCGTTTCCACTAGTTTCCTCCATCTTCATCATTTTCTCCTTGCAAAGATACAGAAACTGTATGCACTTACACCAATGACTAATTGTTGGACTTGCTATGTGTTGGACTTGCTATGCTTGGTTCTTGTTTGACTGGTGGTTTGTGACTTGCTTTTTTCCCCCTAAAACTCTTTGTATTATCCGTATTATTATAAAGTTTTTTTTATTATTAGCAGTTTTTATTATTTATTTATGTTTGTGATATGGACCCTGTGAGTCTGTAATAAAGATTTGAATTGAAGTGAATTGTGAAAAGTAAGGATACCTTTGTATGCATGCAATGCATGTTTTCATTCAACGTTTTAAACAAATAATTTTCTTTTGCCAAATATAGTTTTTTTTCAGCAGTGTGCTCTCATACTAACTAATATACCATCCTCAGCAGCCCAGCAGCCCAACTATGCCCATCACCTCTGCTCCCTCTGATCTTGGGGTTAATTTCGATACCCCTGCACAATTCACACCTTGCCTGGACAATTCTGCTGCACGGCACCGAATGTCCGTGAAGCCCAGAAACCAGAGGTCCAGTGCTAAAGTCAGGAAGCTGACATCGGTAAGATGGAGGACTATGAGTCTCTCCACTAAAGGGTTTGAAAAATACTTGTTGATTCCTTGTCTATTGAGGAAAACACTATTCTAAATCTAGACAGAGTTTACACCTATCTTTTTCTCATGAATGGTTCTCACATTCATGTAATATTGACTTTTTGCACTTTTGTCTTCTCTTTTTCCACCGACTGTTTCCTTTTTCATTTCCAGCAGCCAGCGTCTCGATCACGATCCGAAAGCATGAACAGCTTGGAACATCCCGTGTCTGGCGGAGAAGATGAGAAAAGAGTTAGGGAGTCTAAGGAGCCTATCCGTTTTCGATCCACTTCCACTCAGGTGCTACAGACAGGGGAGAGTCCTGCTGCTCAGCATGATGACAACCATCTGCCTACCTCCAATCATGGATCTCTTAAGGAGTCAGGCATTACACACCAACCTCCCGCTTCCCTTCAACCTCCAGTCCAGCCATGTCCAGTCATGACTGAGGCCACTGTCATGAAGTCCACTCTTCATTCCCAACTGCTTGTCACTAAGGATCAGGAACCGCCTGTTTGTTCTGGAAAAAAGTCTCCAGTTGGTGATCCCAGAAGGAATAATATGGCCCCAGAGATTGTGGGTACAAAACCTCCTGCCTCTGCAAAGATAAGGAGTGGGAGTGGCACCAGACAAGTAGGAGAGAGTCTTGGTATTTATCCACTTAAGCCTGCTCCAACCAGTGCCCCTTCGACTGCTGTGGCCCAGGACATTTCTGCCGGTATTCCAACAAATAAGGAAATTATTGATAAACAGAGTGTCTCTGGATCTCAGATGGCAGTACTCCAAAACAAGATTGAAATGGCAGACAAAAGGGGGACTCAGAGTGTAAATCCACAGGCTGAGATTCATCCAAAAGTTCAATCAATGACAGTTCATGGAATCTCTGGTAGCCTGGTTCCAGGGGCCACTCAAATTAAATCTATCAGCAATAATGAAACTGCTTCAGTTAAAGGACAAGGAGAGAGTGGGATGTTCCCACAATTAGCCAAAGGGAACTTCACTGGTACGCTTGAAGAAACAGGAGCTAAGAAATACTTGACCAAACCAAACTTCCCACATCAATCCTACCAGCCTCAGGAGCTATGTGGCATTCAAAAGGGTGACATGAAAGCCAAAGAACTACCTCCTACAACTTCTGTTGAGATCCCATTTGAGGGGAACAGTAGTGGTCCAGATTTGAAGGAGTCCTTGAATCTTTCACATGAGATGGGAGAGGAGGCCACTGAGGACGAGGGCCAGGATGTTGTGGAGGAGGCTGTGGAGGCCTGTGAGGACCTGAGAGAACCGGGAGAGGAGGAGCCAGTTGAGGGAGAGGGGGAGAAGAATGCTTTTGGAGTAAAATTGCGTTCCACCTCTCTGTCCCTCAAATACAAGTTTGATAGCTCCCAGACAGAGGGCAACATTAAACGCCGTAGTGCTGATGTTAGCACGCTAAGCACAGCACAAGGTTCCCAGGCTGTTCAAAGGGCTGGCAGGTCCAGGTCTCTGATCAAACCTGCTACTTCACCATGTTCCATGTCCCTTGCAGCTACTCCAGCTGGTCAGGACATCCCATCACTCCCATCTGCATACAGCGCTGGCGGCAAGTTAAGGTCGAGGTCGAGGCAGGAAGGTGAGTTTGATTTCCTTTTCTTTTGCTTGGAGTGAGCTATTGCTCCAAAGAAAGTTTAAGGTTCCCTTTATTAAGTATCCAGTCACCACTTCCTAACTTACATGTTTTGCTGGCACTTTAGAAAATTACCTTGTGTTTTCTGAAGGAGAGGAAGAAATTGTTCATGTCTCCTTAACAAGAATCAAACACTCATGGTGGTACTAGGCCATCTTGCTTTGTGAAGACAGGCTGGCTCAGTTTGGCAGTGAAAGGGTTATTTGCTAACCCAGCCTTAAATTCACTCTTTGTTATTACCTTTTCTTGGTTTTTTACTGTCACACTTAATTCAGGAAGGGGAAAATGACACAGTAACACATGCTAGATAGGCCGACCTTATCAGGAGATGAGACAGTAGGGCTGGTCCCTCTGCATATAATAAAACACTTAGCAGACCAATCCATCTGTTATCTTACTGATAGTCAAGGCAACAGCCCTGGAAATCTGTTCTCTCAGGCTGACCTTGTATCCTTTGGTTTACCACTAGATGACTGTCCTTTGTAACACCTGACTGTGAAGTCAACACCATTCAAATAGGACACGTGACAATTAGACCAGATCAGCAAAAAGTCTGCCTAACCACAGCTAGCTATGTATGTGGAAGAAATGTGAAATACATGTCATCAGTTGTTCTGGTTCTGATAGCACCAAGCACAGAATGCAATGTGAAATAGCTCAGCAACATCAAATTAATTAGCTGATGATTGTAAACTAGCTCGTCCTCTCAGAACTTGGTTAAATGTGTCTTGATGTAGTCAATAAAATACACAGAAATGTAATTATCAGGCAGAAGCTGTGCTGGTTAAATAACAATGGTTATATTTCAAAACAAACATAGCACATACTAATTTCTATCACACTGACAGTGTTTAGTTATCATGTATTCATTATAAATCTAACTCCATTTATTATCCACAGGTGAAACAAGCCAATCAACAGTTGCGCATCATCCCAAGAATGCATCTATGCTTTCTCCATCTTTAGAGGGAGAGTCTGCAGGTATGTCTTCAGCCAAGGTGACATCTTCAACCACACCATCCTTATCATCTGCACCTCTACCTTCAAAAGAGGTTGGTCTGTCTCAGCCAGCTGATGCATCACCTACACCTGTGAAAGAGCCAGAGGCTACCAGTTCTGATTTCTCATGGATGAGTATGGCCATGGAGAAGACCCGTACCATTCACCAGCTCTTCTCCAGCAAACTCCCAGACTTCCCTGAAGGACCCACGCTGTCAGGGGTACCTCAGGCTAAAAAGGAGCTTATACCTTATCCTGTGACAGAGGGTGCCCCTGTCCCCTCGCCTTCTGTCAAGAGAAAGTCTGCATCCTCACCAACTAAGCAGATGCCATTTGGCCCCTTGTCTTCAAAGATTACTGCACCTCCTCAATCAAACCATCTAACCTCTACAGCTGTCCCAACTGCTAAAGAACCCGAGATGGCTTCTTCTGATGTTTCATGGATGAGTGTGGCTATGGAGAAGACGAGAAATCTCCAGCAGCTCTTCACCAGCATATCTCCAGAGTTCACTGGACCACAAGCAGCCACAAAAACCACACATACAACAGAAACTCAGCCCCCAGTGTTAACACCTGCTTCAAGATCCGCACAGTCTACCATCAGTGAAAAAACATCTGCGCAGTCAACCAGGGTGTCTAAACAGACTGCCCCACCAGATGCATCACCGACAGTAACAAGCCAGTCATCAACAACTGGTCTCCATTCAAGACCAGGACAGACAATCCCAAAACCACAGCCAGTAGCAGAATCCAGTTCCAAACCAGCACCGACCACTTCAAGCCAGTCACCAGTAACTCAGACTATTATAAGAGGGACATCACTTCGTGCATCACAGCCTGTAGCCACACAGCCTAACGTTGTTTCAACTCAACTGGCTAAACTGGCTCAATCTCAACAGACCACAGTTCAGTCAGTACCACTTATCTCACCCATAAATAAAACGCACCCGTCCCCTTCACCCTCCTCGGTCCAGGCCATCACCCGCCCGTCATCTCCCTCTGCTAACTCACATCTCTCATCCAGCCCAAAGCCCCCATCCCATCTAAAGCAGCAGAGTCAGCCAGCTCCGCCGTCCACTTCACATCCCACTGCTAACTCACATCTCTCATATAGCCCAAAGCCCCCATCCCATCTAAAGCAGCAGAGTCAACCAGCTCCGCCATCCACTTCACCTCCCTCTGCTAACTCGCATCTCTCATCCAGCCCAAAGCCCCCATCCCATGTAAAGCAGCAGAGTCAACCAGCTCTGCCATCCACTTTACAAGGTAGCAATGACGGACTTTACTCATTGAAAAAGAGTGGTGATTTTCCCCAACCTGCACCAGGAAAAGACAGCGGGGCAAATGTAGCACCAGAAATTTGGGGACCACGAGCGTCAGGGCTTAGCAGCAAAGCCGCCTTCTTGGAGAAATGGGCAGACAAAGGGGCCTCTGCAGGCACCAAGGTAGCTCACACTTCTGTTCTTGATAAAAATACACCCGTGACCTATTTAGCAGACTGCGTCATTTCTAGACCCAGTTGTGTATGTTGTAATAAAATAGAGTAATAGACTATAGACCTAGAATAAGTGTGGTGTACTGTACCATAAAGGACTGATGTAAAATGTTTTTGTGTTTATCTGAACAAACAACTAAATTAAATGCTTATTTAAGTAAATTGGACACTGTAGAGCTAAAAAGCAGGGCACATCTGTTTGTACATAAATATATATAGTATGTCCACTGTCTTGTTTGGTGCCTTGATAGGTCCTATGTATGTCTCTTTTGTAGTTTGAAGCATCGAAAGCCACCTCAGAGACCCAGTCCTCACCTGGGTTTTTCACATCAGTTAGACCAGGATACGTAATGAGAGACTCAAAGACTGACACAGGTACTGAAACAGAGAGTGAGCCTGTTAAAGGTGCAGTCATGCAATGTCATGCGGTTTGTAAACACATAACACTTGACTAAATAATGTCTCCTCATGATCCACTACCTCTTTATTTTCCTGGGTCTCCATAAAAAAAAATCTGGTCTTTTTACTATACCCAGAAAACTGAAAGCCTGAGCCTGCGCCCCAGTTAATAACAGAGTTTTTTCCAGAGGGACTAAAGGCAGGGGTGAGATACCTCTGTGGCACCCTGTTTTGTTCAGTTCTTGGGTGAAATATAATCTAGGCTTTGTTGGTCAAAAG
This sequence comes from Tenualosa thibaudeaui, assembly GCA_027481765.1. Classification (NCBI taxonomy): domain Eukaryota; kingdom Metazoa; phylum Chordata; class Actinopteri; order Clupeiformes; family Clupeidae; genus Tenualosa; species Tenualosa thibaudeaui. Next base: position 91,539 of record JAIFZK010000010.1, on the reverse strand, counting down.
CATCTGCTTAAAAATATAAACACAAACATAAACAAACATGAGTTTTGTCTGTTTCCACAGACTCGGTGCCTAGCACTATCCCATCAAGAGCCACTGAGGATAGGCCCCTGAAGAAGACACTGGTTGCATCGGCCTCATCCCAGCAACCTGTTTCTGATGGGGGCCAACCGTCCTGGATGGAGATGGCTAAGAGGAAGTCTTTAGCATGGAGCGATAAGAGCATGGATTGAGAAGGCTCAGGGGAGGAGGAGATGAGGAAGAGGAACAATGGCACAAGGATGGCACAATGGCAGCACCTGTCAGTTAGACCAATGCAAGCTGTTTGCACAGTGCTACCACTCACACAGTTTTGTCTCAGCTGTAACTTAAAATGGCTGAAAACAAATTCAAAACACACAGTGTATGAATTTGCTTTATGCTCCTGAATCCTGGAACCCATCGCACAGATTTCCAGCACCCTTTGTGGTTTAGTGTTGTGGAGCAATGAGTTGACTTTTTGACCCTCATCACCATGTTTTTTTTTGTATATTGCTGCCCTTAATTCATGATGCCCATAATTGTTTATTTAAAAGGTGTATAATTTAAGGTAAATATTTATTATATTTAAATGATAAATATGTAACATTTACACATATAAGAATTGTGAAGATTTGGATTAATTGAAGTGTACATTTTGGTAACCAGCCTGGTTTAACACATTCTGTTAACTAGAAGTAAAATGTCAAATAGAAGTAAAATATAGTCTTGTTTGTTGATGAACAACATGAAAGCATATTGATCATTTAACATTGTTGCTTAGGGCAAACAGTAAAAAAACCCAGCATTAGCCATCACAGATGATCACATTGCTACTTTATCATCTTTCTGACCCTCAGATACAGTACTGTTCGACTTGAGAGATTATTTGAAACAGCATCTGAAAAGCTCTGAACTGGCTAGCCTATGATACGAGTACTGAGTGCACACAAATTGTCTTTAGGAAGGAGGAAAATTATGTGGAAATGCAGAATCACTGGTCCATGAAAGAACCCAAGGGAGTTAATTAACACTGGATACACTGCCCAGCACAATACAGTAATTGTGGGGACACAGGCTGCACATAATGAACAGGAGAGTTTAGAAGGGACAGAGAGGTGGAGTGTGATGTACAAAGAGTTATATATACATAAGAGTTACAAGGAAATGTTATTGTCACGTGCATAGTTACTGGATATAAGAAATGCAATAAAATTCAGTTTGTCAGCCTACAATGTGTAGGAGGGGGTGGGATAATGTGCATATAGTGCAGTTGGGGAGGGGAGGGTGTGGCTGAGGGCTGTGTAGTGAGAAATGGGACTAAAATGTATGTTATAGAGAGGGAGGGGTCTTTGTGGTAATGGGCAGTGTGTGTTCTAGTGATGTGTAGTTCTCTGCAGCAGGTGACCCTGGTGATGTGATGTGTTGTTCTCTGCAGTGGGAGGACCCTGGTGATGTGATGTGTGGTTCTCTTCGGCAGGGACCATGGTGAGATGTAGTTCTCTGCAGCGGGGGCCCCTTGGCAAGTTGGAATGGAACTGGTGCCACCTAGTGGTCCTACCTTACTGTGGCCCTAACTTGCTCCTTTTGTGTCTGAAATGTACACCAATAACTACTTTTGATGATCAAAGATAAAATAACATCATTCAAGTCTTCTAAAATAGACATTTCTCTACAGTGACTTAGCTATCAATACTGTCACTTGAATACTGACCATTTTAAATATAATTACTCAATTTATATAATAATTGATCATTTATTTAATGTTTCTGATGGCTGTGTTCTGTTGCCTCAGACCATCTGGAAAGACTCTCCAGCTGATGCCTGCATCCTATTACAATAAATAGGAACTCGAAAAATAAATAGGAACTCGAGTTCACATTATTTGGCAATAGGTACCTCATTCAGTAATCAAGAGGCTCCCTCTAGGAGGCTATAAATTCTACATAACTAATTAGAGACAAACATTTACCTACAATCCAGTTAACAACTGTGATATGAGATAATATCCATGATGTTCATATAACACAAAAATTTAATTAGTTTATTCCATCACAATTTAAGACAAAAACAGTTCCTTTCAAGACAAGATACAAGATACATCAGTGTAAATTATAATTATATTGCTCTGGTGTACAGTTCATTGTGATATTTAACATTCTGTATTATAAATCTTGTTTCTATTTTCCTTGGTTCTCAGAAACATGAGACATACATATGCAGGGCATATTTGTGTATTAACGCTTTGATATAGGCAAAGAACTTTGTACCGTAAATACATAATCTTTTAGAAATAAGAAGTAATTTCAATTTCAATTATATTTAATGACTCCATGTAGAGAGGGAGATTACAAATCCACTCAGACTTTACTTGGACATTTTTGGTCAGCTGCTCTAAAGATGAAGGAGTGGATGAAATTACTGTTTTTATCAATTCTTTAAGGTTTGTTTGCTCCTACTGAAGGAAAGAAAAGCAAAGCAAACATGAGTCTGAATGTGAATTCACAAAGGTCAATGGTGACATGTATGTATGGCCTGGGAACCGCACACAGTAATGGCAACACAGGATATACACGTGTCCCTCACAGTTGGACCGCCCGTTAACCAAAACACACTGCATAAAAAGTATGGCATAATAGTATGGCATGAGAATATCTCTCCAACAAAGATGGCCCTCTTGATCAAGGGACTTAGCAATCAAAGAAACAAATATTATGCTATAAAAACATGACATCACATAGTAACACAGTCCTCACTTTGACATCAAGTGACTTAAAATTTACAACCATAGTAATAGCCACAGTAAATACTCAGATATTGTAGCCCTTCCTCCGGTCCTTTGTAGGAGCAGGATATGGTAGCTTGGTCCTCATACAGCCGACTGGCTCTCGCTGCTGCAGATGTAGATGTTGCTGGGCCGGATTCTCCGTCGGCTCCTCCCAGGCACCTTGGGGCAGAAGCGGCATGTCTTGGGCATAAACTCCAAGCAGGCCTCGCGGAACTTGCGGATCCTCCAGCAGTAGATGACGGGGTTGAAGACAGCCTTCAGGTAGCTGAGCCAGAGCGCACCCACGCTCACTGGGTAAAACGCGGCGCTGACATAGAAGCGCCGGCTGAAGACGGCCAGCAGGCTGACCACCGTATGCGGCAGCCAGCAAACGGAGAAGCCGATGAAGAGGATGAGGATGGTGGTGAAGGCGCGTGTCTTGAAGCTCATGTCAACACTGAGCTGTGGCGGACGCTGGAGCCCTGTGAGGCCCAGCTTGCTGGTGGAGTGGCTCAGGCCTGGCCCCCCGGTGCTGCCCCCGTCACTGCCACTGGCGTGGTTGTGGATACGTGTGGCGTTCCGCCGCACCGTGTTGAGGATGCACAGGTATGAGTAGAGCATGACGCCGAACGGCACGAAGAAGACGGCCACGGCCAGCAGCACAGTGTAGCCGCGGTCAGCCAGTGACTCGCTGTACCCTAGAATGCACTGGGGCGCACGAGCCACTTCAACCTCTTCGGGCGTCCTGCCAGTCCGCCAGCCCACTACTGAGGGGAGTGCCACGCACAGCGACAGGGCCCAGGACGCAGCAATGAGCACCTTGGCGCGGTGTGGTGTCAGCTTATCCTGACGCTGCACAATGATCAGGAAGCGGTCCACGCTAATGATGAGGAGGATGGAGACACCCTCAAGCACGAAGAGCCAGTAGAGCATGACAGATGTTCGGCAGAAGCCGCCGCCGAAGCGCCAGTCGGTGGTGGCCACGGTGACGGCAGTGAAGGGCATGCAGAGCAGGGAGAGCATGATATCGGAGAAAGCCAGCGTGGCCAGCAGCAGGTTGATGGCTGAACGCATGGCAGGCTTCTGGTAGACGATCAGGCAGACGATGGCGTTGCCCAGGAAGCCGATGGTGATCATGAAGATCATGATGGCAGCGAGTGTGACCCGCAGGGAGACGGACATCAGGTTCGTCTCGTCGTCATCGTCCGCCACTGCCGCCGCATCAGGCAGCTCCATTTCCAGCGGCTCTAGCAGGGCACAGCCCTCCAGTGTGCTCACATTGCACACCGCCATGGCAACTGTTACCAAGAGACGTCAATCCAGGACAAAATATGCATGCTTCATCCTTTCGGGGTGTGTGTGTGTGTGTGTGTGTGTGTGTGTGTGTGTGTATGGTGTGTATGTGTATGTCCTTTCCCTGAAACTAGACTTCAATGGTTCAGTCTGGAACACACACAGACCTGGTGAGTAATCCTTTGGTTGCCCACTCAACTTGAGGCAAGAAGTGTTGAAAAATCTAAAATGCCGCTCTTCACATGTTTGGTGTCAATGACGTCACTGGGGAAAAGAGAATTACCATAAGCTGTTAAGCACACCCCCAAAAAATTGGCTGTGCACTCTGCTTGGACAGCCATAGAAATGAGTGCCAATCAAAGGTCAATTTCAATCACATTTCATTGAAACACTAAGGTCAGATAAAATGGGTCCTTAAGCTTAGGCACATATCCTAACACTTCCAATCATATGTTCCATCACTATTTCAAACAGAGCAATTCAAAAGATACTCACTCACTCACAGGATGCTGCAGTTGCCATGGTTACACATGGTTGTGTTGGGAAAAGGGGGATACTGTTGTTTAATTCTCCCCAGCAAAAGAGAATAAGATCCAAGATGTCCCCAGGATCAACTTCCAAGATAACCAAACACTGCAGACTCTGCAAGAAAGACAGCACAGTTTAGATTCATGAAATACAACTAGTTGTATTGCATTAACCCACAGAATCAGGAATGATAACCTATGTCTTATTTGAAAATCTTGCCTGTGAGGCAAGCTCTTTCACACACATATTGAATGCTCAATGAATGTTCTGCTACAAAAGCACATCAGTTCATGTTTGAACATGAACATCGTCAGTTTATGTTTGCTTTTGCAGAATCGGAGGGAATTCCCAGAACAATGTCATCAAGATAAGCATCACTAGGTAACCATCATGCACTAGCCTGTGTTCTCAAGTGTTGCTGATCTGTTTGTCTATTACCACATTTAAAACAAATGACTACAGAGATGAGCCATGGTATAATGTGAGCTTTCCACAAGCACAAAGATGTGTTAGTGGTGGAAGAATCTGACATTTCAACTTAGAAGGAGACCAGTTTTCAGGAAAAAATCACTAGAGGCTATAAACTTGAGGAGAGATGCCATGTAGAAAGTACATGTGCTATCGTCTCATCTGTTTCTACAACATCGTTTTGAAAATGTTTGCTTTTCAGATCTCCCCAATGTATTTTTGTTGTCTCATAAATGGAAACAGTTATACCCTAAATATGACCAAGTCATGAACAGTTGTACTGTATATGTGAGGGAAAGAAAGGTACAGGGCCTTTGGTTATATTTTCAAGGGGAGGAATGTCAGAAAGATCAAAAGGCTTTCAAATTCCTATCACATCCTTGTATTCTTCACAGACAACCAGGTCATCAGCTCCATGGCAACCAGACAATGCGCTCACTAGCTGATAGTCATTTCCATTACTGGACACATGGGTTTTAACTTGCATGAGCTTGCCGAACATTATAAGAGCTTGCTTGATGTGCACTGATAAATAGACCCCCTTCCTCCAAAAAAAAACCAAAAAAGAGCTGATATAACAATGTAGCCTACGCCCCCCCCCCACCACCACCACCACCACCACACCACACACACACACAGAGAGAGAGAGAGAGAGATAGGTTACTACATCCTTGCATAGTTGCTAAGATACCATGGTGACCCTTTACTAAGAGCACGCTATTGCGTGTATTGCTAAAAATTACAGCCTACAAGAAATAAGGCAGTGTGTTAGCCTTCATTAGCCATACAAATAAAAGCCTGCATTAATTATATAAAAACTATGATGATGGCGAAAACAGAATGATACTCTAGTATAAATGTAAAGAGTTCATCGCTGAAGAACCAACACAAATTAAAATATTGTCTACATGAAATTTTCACATTGTCTGACAAAGATACAAGTCCATTCCTCAGACAATCAACATACCTTGCAGTGTCTTTTGAGATATGCGCTGTATGCATGTGGGATGCAGCAGTATTATAGCGTTTTCTAAATGTATCCTAATGTGACAAAAGTGCACAATGTAAGGAGACTCAACGCCAGTTTAGAAAATGTAAAAGACACACTTTCACATTGTACTGTTGTGCTTGATTATCAGAATGAAATGGAATATATGCATGGAATGAAATGGAATACTACAAAAACTAACAATAGCAGATGTCTTTGATCGCAAAATATTTGGGTAGTCTAAAATGTAAATAATAATCAGATCTCATCATAAATTTACCTACCTTTTGAAATCAATCCGACTAATCATTCAGAATCGCATGAATACCAACATTTTCAGATCCTCCCTGGAATGCCAAATAACGGCATGTCACGGTTTCACCACAGTGTTGATGAAGATCCACAATCACGTCCTTAGACCACAGACCCCAGCTGCCAGACACGGTGCGGATCAACACGTGACCTGAAGAGTGACGTCAGGATCGAATTAATCGATTTGCTGTATCTGCCGTTTTAATTTACAAGTAAGTAGATTTTGAATTAGAGGGTTTGACAGGCTATGAACTCGAAAGGCACGGAGACATCTGAGATATCTTGCTGAGCATGACGTTATTCCAGACAGGATGCGCTACGCGCCAGAAGCCCCCCGACAGCCACCCACGCGCACACACGCACATCCACATCCACGCCCTTGCTCCCCGGTCTTCCCTCTCTTGTTTTAAAAATAAATAAGCGAATGACTGAAAAAACAGTATGGACTTAGCAATAGCTGAGCTGGATCTCTACAGCAGGAGAACTGGCGCAATCCCTGTTAAACTGGCAGCATCCTTGTTCTCTAAAGAAAACTTTGTATGTATGCATCAAGTCAGCGTGTACTGGTTCAATCTTCAGTCAGGGTCTAACGGGCCAGCTATGGTCAATTATTAACCATTTGTAGCATGTCTAGGTTCATAATTGTGTGTAATGTTTGGTTCACTCTTGTGTGTGTGTGTGTGTGTGTTTTGATCTAGGGGCTCTCCTTGGTGGACCAGTGTTTGGGGGACAGTCTTCTGAGCTTATGTGGATGTGTTTTTATGGGTGTTCGTGTGCAGAGATACTTGTTGGGGTTTTGACAGACTTCTTGGACTTGAATAGTCTTATTGTGTATTGTGTATCTTAATAAAAAAAATGGTGCCTAAATCACATCTACAGGTTTAATGAAGAATTTGTTGTTGGCACATTTATGTTGATGATGTCACATACAAGCAGATGACAACATAGGATTATCCGGTTATAAATTATACTAACAGTGTTGTTTTCAGCATGACTCGATACCAAGTATTGTATGCTGGAGGACTGTCAATCATCTACACCATGGTCTTCTTATAATGTTGAATCACATGCAGCTGGAGTGTTTTCCAAAAATCTCTCATACAATATCATATTTTATCAAGCTACAATAGTAGCATAAACTAACCTAACTAGTTTACATAGAAACTGCACTATACTTATACGTGTGGTGCCAGAACAGCATAAACTAATCAGATAAAATTAGTTTATTTGTATCTTCCCTTCTAAAGAAAGGAAGTGAGCATGGACTGTAAGTGTCTCTGAAGGACTGCCCAACTTGAACAATCAATTTCTCATTGAGCCCAGTTGAGACGAACAATGTTTAGCAATTCTGCTTCTGAGTTATCTTACACATTATACACATTACTACAGCGTAGTAAAAGTAGACAGATTTTTACAGATACTTACATACATACTTAAGTAGCCTACTGTGAAGTATTTTGACTTAGTAACATCTCTGCTGAAAGTAAGGAGGATATAAGACTACTCCAGCCTCATAGCTGTGCTAATGATTCAGCTGCTGATAAAATTTAAAAAAATAGGAATCACTCTCAGATGATATGCTGGATAAATGCAGAGAACTTATTGACAAGGTGCTTTCTGCACTTGTGACAGCAGGTGGTGTCTGAAAGACACACAGATAAAATAACACATGTTTAACCCCTATCCCCTAACCCCTAACTCAATATATTAAACTTTGTTGCATTCAGACATAGTTTTTGTTACTGTCTCTTTTGGTCATCCAACCTCAAGCTCAAGTAGCCTACAACTTTATGTTTTAAGTAAAATACTGTTACAAGGCAAGTGGCAAATGCCACCAGCAGTTTCTTACAAACTGCGACTGCCAAAAAAACAAGATTACTGTAGCCTATAATATATATACAGAGGACTTGAATAGCATCCCCTGCTCTCCCTGGTCCTGATTCCGTAGCTTAGTATAATCTACATGCCAATCCAAAAGAGGGCAGTAAAGTGCCCTTTCCTTACAACGTACTCCTCTTGAAATAACCACGAAGAACCTGTGTTCAGTGCAATGGCGAAAGGGATTTTACCGTCTTAGTTGTGAAAATGCCATCTGCAGTTATGATGTCTGATAATTTTGACAAACTTCTGGAGCAATGCGAAACACAAGAGCTAGAGGTATGTATTTACCGCAAAGTAACTGAGCAGTAACAGCTTAACAGCTTTCTGCAAGACAGCTTTGATTCACCGCAATTCATTGCATGCCTTGTTAGCTAATGTTAGCTAAAAACGACTAGCTAATGACGTTAATAATAAAATAAATCTAGACACAGAGCACAACTAGCTGACGTGATGTACTTGATTTTTATAACCATGGACAGGTTGCGCGTGAAGTATGTGAAACCCGATATCTGTTTGATAGACTTGATGCTAGCTAACGGAGTTTAGAAGCCAAGAGAGGGCTCTTTGATGGTAGCGAATGTCTTGCTGCGGTACTTGGTACATGGAAGGAACTAGAATTGTCTAATCAGTTAATAGTCTTGACATTAACGTTAGATTTGTATGATATTTCATTTGTCTAGCTTTTTATCAGCTCAGAGTGTCCAAGAATGGCAATAAAGCCACTTGAAAGCAGTACTCAGTTCAATTCTCTCTCAATGTTCTTAATGTTATTAGCTTTCTACTGGCATGCCATCATTTGATTTTGTGTGTGTGTGTGTGTGTTTTGAACAGCTGGTTTAGCTTTTGGGGATAGTTGCAATAACATTGTAATACTTGCTCGTGTTTGGTTGCAGTTTGGTCGCACTGCATTAAAATTGTTAATGTCTATTCTAATCAGGCACCAGGTGGAATTGCCACCCCCCAAGTGTATTCACAACTACTGGCTCTTTATCTGCTGCACAATGACATGTAAGCTTGAGTATTTTACACCCACATTCAGTCTAAACTGTTGCTTTGTAAAAGTACTTTGTGCTCATGGATGTTTTTGAACTCCTAGGAACAATGCTAGATATCTTTGGAAGAGGATTCCTCAAGCTATCAGAACGGTAAGTGTTGCTTTTCTACTGAAGTAACAATGATGGAAGTATGTATTTTGTTGGATGCATTGAAAGTAATACTACATGTAAAAGTAGTCTATGCCATCAAATCTGACATGTACGTATTGCTTCAGGTGGGTGTTGCTGTCATGCTGCTTAATGAAATAATAATGTGTGGTTTATGTGTAGATCCAGATTAAATGCAATCCCGCACATGCTGTGTTTGTTTGCCATTTGCTAAAGAGGAAGGCAGTGTTCACCTATGCCTATGTGAAAGTTGTTGACAGCTTAGTACCACCACATGGTGGTGCTCAAAGATAGGCTTAGGCAGAGCGCTCCATGCCTAGGCAAAGGCCTGTCCGTTATAGACACTATGATTTGTAATTGATGTGTAGTTAAGCATTCATTAATAAGGATGGATTAGTAAGTTAGCATTTTTATAGTTCATAGTTAATAATGCAAAGTTCAAACATCAAGCATAAATAAATTGAATAGTGAAATATACTACTTGCATAAGTATTCTACCTATTGTGTGTAGAAGATTGAGATGACAATTAACAAAAAGTACAGAGGTGCTGTTTATTTTACCAGAACTGGTTATAGTTATGGACTGTCTATGATCAATTAAAGAAAGAAAAATCCTTCTGGATGCTAAAAAGTTCTCTATTGATGGGTCATCCACTGGGACATGAAGTAACCAAATGAATTAAGACCATAGACAAGATGATTGAAATACAGAAAATACATGAATATAATCCGTTATAACAATTGGTTACACACATTGTGGGGGAAAATATCTCAAATGTGGGAGTTTGAAGGGGCATTGAAAACAAATACATTCCAATGCTGCAAGAAAAACTTTTTGTCAGTTGTAAAACAAAAGCTTCGGGAGAGGTTTTCACCATCAGTAGTGGAATCACTCAAGGCCAAAAGGCTAAAACGCTGTTGTTGCTCAGAAATAGGGAAGGAATATTCTAGAATGACTGAAAGCCCTGTTTTTGTAAATAATGTTTGCAAGTGATGCAGTGTCTGAGGTCAGTTTAGCTGTTTTAATCAGACCGTGATGCTTGAGTTTAGATTTTGGGTGTGTCGATGGTAACGTGCCTAGACGATGGTATTTGCCTAGTATAATAATGTCAGATGCTTATTTACTAATTGATACTATTTGTTTCCTTTTAGGTGATTTTGATACAGAAATGTTATTTATTTTACTATAACTGGGTATAATTAGGTATGGTCTATAATCAGTCAAAGAAAAACACAATATTCTGAATATTCTGTGGTTGAAGGTCACAAGGTCACTCTCTTTCAATGAAACTGAGTTGTCTTATACTCCGCAAATAACAAGAAGTGCTTGTGTGTACCTGTAGACCATATTGTAGGCCATTTATAATTACTAAAATATGTAAACACTTAGGACAGAGAGAGTTTCTGTCTAATAAAGAGGTACTGTACTCGGGGAGACACTTGGCTTGTTCCTGCCAAGGTCTGCGTTTTAATCACATCCCAGCTGGACTTTGCATTGGTACCTGACTGTGATTGCTTTTGCAGGCAAACCCAGAGCTGGCCGCAGTGTGGACAGTGGGACAACACATCTGGCAGAGAGACTTCCCAGGGATCTACACAGCCATCGCCGCATACCAGTGGTCTGAGAGCATTGCGCCAATTATGGAGGCGCTGCAAGGTACGGGGTTTCCTCCTAAGTTGTTTGGGCTCTGCTGGGAGCCACCGCTGTTTTCTTTTCTCCTTGTGTTTGGTGGTTGGATGAGGGACGTGTGAATTCTCTGAATCCACATTGCCTGTTCTTTGGGTTGCGTCCAGCTTCTTTTTTGCTTGTTCTGTCAGTTTTACTTGCAGAACTATTTGACTGTGGCCAGAGTTCTTTAGGCTGGGAGGTCGGAAGTAGTTCTACATACCATACTTTTTATTGTTCTTGTACTCAGTTTTTTCTGTCCAATCTAAAAGTTATCATTAGAAATGTCACCTGCTTGGGAGAGAGTGTATCCCTTAGTTGATACCTGCATTCATGACTGTATGTACTGTGACTGTAAGTTTGTTTAATTGACTTGTCTTTTCTGAACAGACTCTGAAATGTTTCAGTTCTTATTTTGAAATGTGTGTCATGGCAGAAGTAGATACATAGATTCAGAATTACTGCGCCATAACACACACACACATATTGTAAGAACAGCCCTGTGGCCCTTAGGGAGCTGTTAGGGGTTAGGTGCTTTGCCAAAAGGCATCTCGGCCATGGCTGTGGACATGGGAAACTGAACGATGAATCTCCTGCCCACATTTTTTTCTACTGGGTGGGGATTGACCCTTTGGTTACATGTGTCCCAAACAACAATCATAACCAAGCACATTCCCTTTATGGTCATTGTTTCTCAGAAATATTAATTTATTATTTTACTTGGTGCCCATGGTAGTTTTGGAGTTTTATTTGTGTGGTTTACGTGAGTAGTTCACTTTTGAATGTCATGTGCTAGACCAGTGAATTAAAAACTAATGTTGTAGGCCATTCAATACAGTATAGGGCTTATAGTTTGTGAAAGTACAGTACCAACAAGTGCTCAAGACCTCTGGTAACTCCTTCAAGACCTGGAAAACAATTCCAGGTGACTCTGTCATGAAGCTGACAGAGAATGGCAGGCGTGTGAAAATATGTCTTTAAAGCAAGATTTGTCTTCTTTTGAATAATCTAAAATATAAACCATATTTTGATTTGTTTAACAGTTTGTTTTGTTTACTAAATGAATCCATATATAAATCTTCATAATTTGGATAACCTCCATATTAATGTACAATGTAGAATTAAAAAAAAAATCAGATGTGTTTTTTTTTTTTGTTCTGTATTGAGATGTGCACACTTTTAATAAATACTGTTCAGAATTTATAAAGTAAAAGCTTAATGTCAGTAAACAACTTAAAATGAGCTCACAATTCAATCAAGCGAGCACACATTCTCCTGATACAAAATGACATCTCCCAGGCTGCATGTATGTTATAAGCAGTATTCCATTTCAGAAACAGTGATAAACTTGCTTTGCCAGTCATTTAGCCCACCTGCATAGCAGCTGTGTTCTCCTAAAAGAAGTCCAAATAATGATCGCAATCAGATGGGAAAAATGACACACTGTGGTGATTTGTGTGTGAATTTGTCTTTAGATTTGAGTCTCGATTAACCAAGTTTTTCCGTATTTCTAAAAATGTTGTCTTAGTTTTGGTACAGTTTTTCAAGAGTCGGTTGTAAACTGATTAGAAGACCTGGTATGGTAGCAACACAATCATGAACTGCAGGCCTAGAGTCTCATCTAGGTTGTTTATTTCCATAATCTCAAATTCAGAAGATGTGCTGTTGCCAGGGAACTTGATTAACACCAGGGGAATACATACTTACTTAAAAAATTCCTAGATGTATTGTCAGCAGTATATTAGCCTAGGCCTGTAAATAAACTTGTGAATCCAAGGACACCGGCTCCATTTATTTTCCATTCAAAATACGAAAGAGGTAAACAAAATCATCATATTTCTTTCTGGAGGCTGTGATTGTTTGTGTACTCGCGAACAGGACACGCGGTTGTTCTTTGTGAGCTGTCCTGTTACAAATCACATGGGCTGTGTTTATCAGTCCTCTGATACCCCTCCCGTGCCCCTTACCCACCCCACCCCCAATCGGGTGACTACCGCTACAGGAGACAGAGACACCAGAGCTGGGGACAGCCACTGCCTAAGCCTAAGCGTGACACAACACATGCAGAGCGCAGCTCTTATAGAGTTCAGGGTGTTGAGCAGGGGTAAGAGAGGAGGGGGAGGGCTGGGGGCACGTTCTCCGAAAACAGACTTAAAAACAAGCAGAGAGGAATGTGTGACTGGATTGGACGGCTGGCTCAAGTGTCATTGGCTGCAAGTGGTGTGGTATAAAAACCGCTATGCCTTCAGTAGAACAGATGCACTTTATGAGACTGGACAAGCTGCTATAGAACAAGTGAAGTAAAAATGTAAGTTCCTGCTCGTGTTTGTATACTTAAAATAAATAAATAAATAACCTAGGTAATCTTCATTTGTGTGAAGAAGCTTGATTTTTGAGAAAGTTTCCAACTGTTTGCAACATATATCCGAACCTTGTTCGCCCTCTAGCACAACTTTGACAAGGTCAGGTCCTTGTTGACATGGATATCCAACGGGCCAGCTCGCTGATGGGGTCGCCTAACTCAATGGAGAGCCTGGAGAAGCAGCTGAGCTGCCCTATCTGCCTGGACATGTTCACCAAGCCTGTGGTGATCCTGCCCTGCCAGCACAATTTGTGTCGGAGCTGCGCCAGCGACTTGTACGATTCACGCAATCCCTACCGCTTCTCGGGCGGCGTCTTCCGCTGCCCCACGTGCCGCTTCGAGGTGGTGCTGGACCGCCACGGTGTTCACGGCCTCCAGCGCAACCTGCTTGTAGAGAATATCATCGACATCTACAAGCAGCAGCAGGAGGGCGGCAGTGGTGAGGGCAGTGTGCCCGAGGCACCTGTCAAGCCCAAGGGCAGCAAGGAGCCCATGTGCCAGGAGCATGAGGATGAGAAGATCAACATCTACTGTATCACCTGCCAGGTGCCCACTTGTTCTCTGTGCAAAGTGTTTGGCTCGCACAAGGACTGCGAGGTGTCGCCGCTGGCTAGTGTCTACCAGGCACAGAAGGCTGAGCTGAGTAATGCCATCGACTCGCTGGTGGCAGGCAACGGGCGCCTGCAGGCGTTGCTCAACCAGATGGAGGAGGCATGCAACGCTGTGCAGGACAACGCCCAGCGCGCTAAGCAGAACCTGGGCGAGCGCTTCGATGGCCTCTACGCCGTGTTGGAAGACCGCAAGGCGACGCTGCTGGAACGCATTAGCAAGGAGCAGGACGAGAAGGTGGCAGTGCTGCGTGGGCTGGCAGGGCGCTACGGCGACCGTCTGCAGGCGAGCTCGGAGCTGACGGACACGGCCGTGCGGGCGCTGGAGCAGAGTGGCGCCGCCGAGTTCCTGCAGGCCTCCAAGGGCCTCATCACGCAGACCAAGGAGGCGGCCAAAGGCTCGCTGTCTGAGGAGCGACCCGACCCGGGCTTCGAGCGGATGGACCGCTTTGCGCTGAGCACGGAGCAGGTGGAGGCACTGCTAACCAAGATGGACTTTGGACCGGACGACGATGAGTTTGAGGACGCCGAAGGGGAGGAAGAGGAGTGAATGTACACTAAAGGACTTTGATATTGGTTTTAGGAGTTAAGGTTTATCTAAGTGAATTTCTGAAGGGAATGTGGAGTAGTGTTGCCAACACCAACAACTTGACTTGCAAAGGTGCCTGGGACAGTATTTTTATACAAAATGTATGGTAGCCAGAATGTACTTTTTTAAGGAATATTTTTTTTTATTGTTCTCTCATTACTTCCACTCTGTCTTGTTAAGAGTTGGAGATTGTCTGTTTATACTTGGAATATGTGATTTTTCTGCCGCAGCAGTAGCTATGATGTGAATGTAGAATGCCCAGTAAAGTGCTTAGGCACATTAACCTTTTGTCTGAATGTCATTCATTTACAACTGGCCATTAAAACTGCAAAAAAATCACATTGCTGATTTCCAACATAAACCAACAGATGTTTTATTTTTTTCAGCACATGTGCAATACTTTGTCAGAAACACATACTTAACCAGAACAGCTCCTTACTTTATCACTGACTTCTAAACTATGACCTAGTCCTGACTTGAAACGCTGTCCATGGCGGGTGAGAAGTGATGGCTATTTTTAAATGTCAAGAGAGTGAGATGATGAGCGCTGAGAATAGACTTCCCATGAAGGGCCACTGGAGTCCTGTTGCCACCCCCTCCCCCTTTACTTGCGCCTTGCTCAGCAACTCATGGTCCTTTATATGTAGTCAAAAGGAAGGTGTTGCATTAGTATACCATATCAGTAAACGTGACTGCCACTGAAATAAACTCAAGTTGTGTTGCCAGTTCGTTTCTAGGTGATGGTTTCATTTTGGTGTGTGCTTGCAGTGTATTAAATAATCCTGATAAAGAAAACAAAGAAGCCTGAAATGTATGAACAGGTAACAAGCACTCTCAGAAAACATGTTGGGAAAGTTGTCATGATGTATAATGTCCTTGGCCATTGCTTGTGCTCATGTGGCTTATAAATGGAATATGACATCACAGTTTAAGGACATTAGAAATGACAAGACGAAAGATCATTCTAATGTAAAACAAAGTCAGAGGACGGCACAGCATGTAGGGGGTGAAGTCAAACGGCTTTTTCTGTCATTGCAGCTGTCCATAACCCTCATGCTTGTCATGCTCCCCCCACACCCACCCTCACACACAGACCATTGCCCTACCGGTGTCGCAACCAAAGTGGTGTTTGTAAACACAGGCTGTTGCTATGCTGTACATCTTAAATGGCCTAAAACATTTTGTGATCGTCATTAGGAGACAAACTGCTGGTTGGAAAAGCAAATGCGTAAAAGCACAATTACTCAGCAGAGATGGAATTTTGTGTGTTAAGTGATCTTTACATACAGTCTGTAGTGGACATATCCAACATGCTCTGTAATTGCTCTCATTACGTGACCAGTTTTGTTGTATATGCCCTCACGGGCAACAATGACTGGACAGATCCTCACTTTAATAACTGATGGTGGCTGAGGTGAAGGAATCTCCATGAAGTCTTTGGTCAAGACCCGCTACATGATTTGGGGTAAATCTGGAGATTTAGCTAGCCTTAATAAGTACACTCTGACTGTGCCAACTTTCTTGGTCATGACCTCAAAACCCTGTTGACACATTTTGGGGGAAGAACTTTAGTTTGAGGCTTCTGAGCTCCACGGTATTTATTCATTTATGTACATATTCATTTATTAATTTGTGTACGCTGACCTAAAGCTCTTCTTTTGGAAAACTGGAAGGTTTTTCTCTAAATTATCCAAGTAGCCGTGGGCTTGTCTTTCAGCAGATAAACAACTAGCTGATGTTTTTTCACAGTGTGATCCTCCAGATGTGTGTGAAGCCAGCTAAAGCTGTATTCTGTCACGCGGCCACTGAACTGTTTCAGTCGAATAGAGCTTAAATTGTAACCCAGTACGTTGTCAGTGACCACACGTAAGCTGCTTTAGCTGTGTTGGAAGAACATTAGTTTCAGGTTATTCATTTAAGGGAAACCTTAAATTATTTCCTTGCTTCACTTAATTTCTCTTTCTCTCTCTCTCACATCCAAAGTCAAGCCTCATCATTTCTCATGAACTTTTTGTCTTGACTGTTTCTGGCCCTGCCCCAACATAGGCAGCTGTTCCTGATGAAGGAATGTTATTGGCGCCACCTGGTGGTGTAATAGTTGTCTAAGTCATCGCCATCAGTGACTGGACATGATGATATCGCCAGCTGTTGCAGTCAACTTCACTCATTACATTCATTACAGCTGTGTTTATTGCATTTACATTTTGACAGTGTTTGGAAAAAGGCTAGTCACAAAACACTAATCAACAGTCAATACATTTTAATCTGTTTGCTTTTTTGCTTAAAATTGTGAGCGCACCCAATGAAGTTTGATATATTTACCCTGCTGGTGGTTGTGTGTGTTTGATACAGAGTCCACCCGCAGGAGAGCCTATGGCTTAGTGGCGCAGGCCTACACCTCCATCATGGCTGATGACTTTGCAGCGTTTGTGGGCTACTCTGTTGAAGACGCTGTAAAAGGTGGGCTATTATCCTTTTAATCGACAGTCAGCTTCAGTTTTTCTTGTTGTTGTTGTTTTGCATTTGTTTTGTACTTAACTTTTAATATGCATACTGGTTGGTTGTTGTACCAAATAATTAAAATGATGAAATCCTTTCAATCATTATTGAAATTGAAATATAAATTCTTATCAATCATTTTGTAATACCTTATTCTGACCTTTACTTCTCTTGCTCTTACTTCCATTTTGCTGTGTCTTCACAGTTCTTTCTCCCTACTTTACCTTTTCAGTGTGTCCTGCTCTGTCTACAGTCCTGCTTTCCCTAAGTCTTATTGGCAGGCAAAGAATTTTTCTGTTACTAGGCTACAGCCAGAGAGCGTTTGATGTGAAATGTGGGAGCGGGTGAAACTGCACAGCTATTAAACCTCTGCTGAACTTTTTTCCTCTTCTCTCCCCATCTTACTCCAACTCCAACTCTAACTCCCACTCTCTCTCTCTCTCTCTCTCTCTCTCTTTCTTTCTGTTCCCCTTTTAATGCGTAGGAGTGGTCAGCCAGGGTTGGCAAGCAGACCCCAACACACGGATGGTGATGCCACGGAAGCCAGGTAGGGGACACTGTTTCTCTTCTTTTCACCTATTCTCTCTCTGTCTCTCTCTCTCTATCTCCATCTCCCTCTCTCCCTCCCCCATCCCCTTTCACCGAGCTCTTGGTGTGGAGAGCTTGTATCCAGCAGGCTGTCCCTGGGCCTCCCGCCCCCACTCCGTTTCATAACACTCACATGGAAGGAATTGTGTCCACCGCCGGGAATTATGGGCTACATTTTCCCTGTCTCCCACCCCCCCCAAAAACCCCCACTCTGCCTTGTCATACTTTATAGCTCTGCTTTCTCTCACACGCACTCTCTTGTGCACTGCTGTCCCACTTCTAAACATTTCCTATGTAAATACATGTCACATTTGTATTCAGGTAAAACATGCTATCTGAAAGCATACATTCAGTAGGGTAGCATAAGCTACAACGACATTGAAGCTAAGCCATGCAATATCAGTGGTGCATCGTTCTTGAAGCGCACTGTGAAAGTGAGTCTTAGCAGCTTGGCCCTCACAGACTTCTCGAAGCAGAGCTTGTCCATCAAAACTACCCCCTGAGGATTTTCCTAAGTGTGTCCAGCCTTAGGTCTCAAGCTTTGCAAGCTGCTGAAACTGCAGGCCTCTCTGAAATCCACTTGCATAATGGTGCTGAGACTGAGACTGTGTGTGTAACTAACTAGCCGTAGTTGCTAGCTGCTAGCTAACTAACTAACTAGCTGTATGCAGACAAGAGAGCCCATCGCACAAGATGTTGCACTGTAAAGCCCCGGTTGCCAACATCACTATTACATCACCACTTTCTCACAGTCAGGTTAGTGTTCATCTGTGTGTTTTTTTTTTTCTGTGAGGTGTGTGGGGGGGGTGTTGGTGTTGATCACTCACTTTCTCTCTCTCTCTCTCTCTCTCTCCCCCTCTCTCTCTCTCTCTCTCTCAGATCCGCCCCCTGTCTCTCTGGTTCCAAATGAACAGCAGCTGGCCAGACTCACTGACTACGTGGCTTTCCTTGAGAACTGATAAACGGCTTCCCCTCCCCGCCTTCCCCTCCTCCTCTCCTTCTCTCCCTGCGCTGTGGCAGCCTCACAGATGACGCCGCAAAAGTCATCTCCTCTCTCCCCAATCTGGCCCAGAAGGATGTCTCTCATGCAGGAACTCCACCGCAATGGTTCAGATGCCCAGCGTGGTCCTGATGACCAACCCAGAATTCTGCAGCACTTCAGACCTCCTCCCCCTCTCCCATGTTCACTCCAGCTTTTGGTCCATCATAAAATCTCTTGTGTATAATTTCCTTCTTTTGTTTGCTGACTTCATGATGTGCAAGGTCAAGACGACTCAAAGGGATGTCGTAAACTGTTGTGATGTTTAATACTATTGTAAGAGCATTGATGAAGGGTGACTTGTTTCCCATAAAATGCATCTAGACATCAAACTGTTGTGTGTTTTGGCAGTTGTTAGGCACCATTATTTGTGTGGTCTACAGCTGTGCTGAATCTCTCAACATGTGATAACAGTACATGAGTCTCTGATTAAAGCAGAGAGAGACTGATCACTGCTTTGGGTATTCAGTTGTTTTTAAGGTGTGTCTAAAAGGGTGTTTGAATAGTAGCTAATGGACTTGAATGAAATGTTTAATATGGTCACAGAATGGATGGACTATTTTCTTTGTTTAACACCAGAGTTACAGAAATTACATTCTTGGCACAAAAATCCATTACATACATTAGAGAGAATTGGTACAAGGGTTTGGATGAAACAGGAAGTTGTGGGCACACAGCTTTATGGTTGCACGCTCAAGGATTCCATAGCTTTGTTGTAAATTCCTGTGTCTCTAATTTTAGAGTTCTGTGTGTGTGTGCACCCATGTCTGTCCACTTGACTATTTTCAGAACTATGTAGCTTCTGCATGTAGGCCCTTGAAGAACACGTGAGTTTCAAAGTCACCTGGTGACTTTATCTTCCCAGTCTTCCTATGTAGATAGAACGAGGAACTGTACTCTGGAAACATTATGAATCTTCTGTCACAGCAAATGTAGTCCCTCCCTTAATGTTGAGGGTATTCAGTACCCTCAATCAAGTACCAAGGCCAAAGACATACAGCATAGCATCAGACATACAGCATAGCATCAGACATCAGTGAATCAGTGTTTGCACATTTCACTGACATTAGCATTAAAAAGCAGCACTTTCTGGCCAGCCCTTCTAACGGCGTATGAGGTACAGTACAATGCTATCTGTGTGCCATCTACCAGACTCAGACCATGACTGAATCATGTGTAATTCATCCCAACCATCAAAAGGGAAGCATACTTTAAGCCTCCCTTTGATCTGAGGGGACAGTGAAAAGGACAAATGCGCTTTTTCATCACCAAAAGAAGTGAACAAGGAGGGGGGGAATGCATATTTCTCCCATCCCCTGAGTGTTGGCCCTCATAACATCTGGGCCCCGGCCGTAAACATGCAGACCAAATGCCTCGTCTCCTCATGCAAAGAAAAGAATGGGTCATAGGAAATTAGTTTAGTGTGGTAAACAGAAGGAAAACAGAGCCTCCGGGTCTGCTGGCTATGTGTATATACTGCCCTGTTTACAATACCAGGCCCACAGGCTTCCCGCCACATGAGGGGACTACGGATTGTTTGCTTTGGATAATTGTGTCATTTGTGCTTACTTTAGCACAAATTGACATTTGACAGTTCATTTTATAGAGACACAAAAGTGTGAGTTTGACAACAAGGGCCTGTGGAGAGTGTCCTAGTTTGGCCAATGATGAATTGCTAACTGTCCGTGCTGTTGGCATGCAAGTCATTGTTTGCACCTTTGCTAGCCTCCTGGCTGCTGGATTTTAGTACCCATAAATGGCTCAACCTCAGTGAATATGTATGGCATCACATTGCAGCTTTTCATCTGATGAGATATATGCTATTAGTTTATGAAAAATCATAATAATCAGGATAATGGCTTGATTTTATATAGCACCATTCAAAATAAAAGAAAGGTTTTTTATCATAAGAAGAAAAATCTTAGGTATTTGTAATCTCTTATGACTGACACAGCCCAACCACTTAGACAATTAAAAAATAATTAGGGTATCACTCAGGTTAGCCAAGGTCAGCCTGTTTTCCCACAACAAATTCTTCCCTTTTATGATGAATTTCAGCTACTGTCTGTCAAACAACTGTGACGCCCACCCATTCCAAGAATCAGTGCCCTGTTGAATTTACTTCACAGATGGAGGGCTCTGATACAAGGTGCTGGGTGTAAGTTGCCTGGGATGGGCCAAGTTCACCAACTTCACAACTGCATGGGTGGCGGAGGTATTTTTATTAGTGAGAGATCCTAGGCCATGGTGAAGGTGTGGCATTACTACAGAAACTTTCTATTTGAAATGGCACTAAGCTTTTGTAAGGTCAAGCAGACAGGCCCAATATGACCTTGCCTACAAATTTGGAGCATCAGTTATTACTACCAGTATATTTTGCAGGTACACTACCTCAATGGGTTGATGCACATGATAAGCTATATCTGTTACAGATGGCAATGGTTTCTAACTAGTTCCAAACCTGTAGCCATTTTGTTTAATCAATAATTGCTTTCTGTATTGGAACACACAACATTATCCATGCACTTTTTGGGAAGGTTTTCTTTTTCACACATTTATTTTTGCTGTGCAATTAGCCCCTATTTGCCAGCTCACTTGACTCTCAGTGAGCCAATTAAATGACTCAGTCATTAGTGTTACAGACAACTTCTCACGATTTTCAATTTCAGTAAAGAAGACACTCATCAGGTGTCAGTAAATAGGACACTTCCCCAAAATGGTGGTGAATATTTCATCTAAATGTTTGTCACAGTGCCCGCCCTCAACATTCCAGTGGAGAAGTTCGCTATTTAACACAGGCTGAGGATCCCAGAGTCTGAGGTAATCAGAAGTGTTTTTCGAAATACAGCCTGAACAGCCTCAGGAAATACAATCACTGGGCAGCACATGCGGGGCCACTTCATGCCTCGCTCTTCAAGGATATCAGCTACAGATGTAAACTCTGCTGTCAAATATGTAAACATGCACAGTATAGTGTCAAAGGATGAGTAATGACCTATGCATGCTCATGTTGGGAGTTTTCTAAAGGACCTCGTAAAGTTTCTAAATATTCACGTCTCGGGGTTAGTCAAAACTTTAGATTGTGCTTGTTTTGTCATTCTTGGACATTGTGAACTTGTAGGGTTAGTTTCATGTTTGTTACATTAGTTTGGTTTAAGACACTTGATGATAAATACAGTAAAGGTTAGTTAGACTTTACTGGTCCCTTAATTAGCTAACCTGGCTTGGTAGAATTAGTGTACAACACGTCCAGCCCCAGGTGGGTTTCCTAACCAATGACTACAAAATACCGATGTTCCCTCACTTGTCCAGCATACCCTTGAGATGAACACTTGATGACAGTCTTTGAAACAGAGCGATAACGCTTTGGGCACAGTGAAATTACAGTTTTTTTTGTCCTCATTACACCTTCATGTGGTGACTGAAACATGGGCCCTGGAGGCTAAACTAACATCACACAGCTGTTCGAGCTCACTGAGGTCCCAGATGCAGCATGCTTGACCATCTGTTGTCCATATGCGTTTCTCCTGAAGGTTTTAGCTACACATAGTCCCCTCCATCTTCTCTTCTAATATCTTTGCATGCATGTGTTTAGGGTTAAAAACACATCTTGCTACGTTTGACACCAGCCTTAGCGACCATATCTGATGCAAAGCAGGCAGGCACTGTTTGTTAGGGTCATGCAGTTTTGGTATGTAGTTCACTGAAACAAATGTGGAATGTTACAGGATATAGTGAAGTATATTGCATTTCTGCATAGCAGGCGAATGTAACAGTGGAAACCTCACAATTTCCTTTCAACATTGTTCCCTCATCCCAAGCTTTCAGACACTGAGTGTCATGTCTGGCTTCCATGAACTCAGCATTGACGTCTTCATCGACTGTAGGCCTCGTTGTTAGTGTCCAAGGAAGGACAGGACCTTACTCTTTTTTTGGTTCTCTCATCTATTCTACTGCTATATTTATAGAGAGCCATTTGTGAGAACAGTCTCAAAATGTTAAGGGATGTGAATTTTGTGAATCAATTATGCATGCGTGTGTGTGTGTGTGTGTGTGTACCATCTGAGGAGAGTGCAAATCTGAGGAGAGTGCAAAATGGGGAAACTCAGTTTAAACAAAGCGGCACTCATCCCTGTCCCTGTGCCCTTTCACTCTGGAGGACTAAATGTTTCCATGCAGGCGGATGAGTCAGTGGCTCAGACGGAGGTTGCAAAGTGCGGAGTCGATGGGGTAAAAGGGGGTGGCCCTCCCCCAGCTTCAAGTATAAATCAGAGAGGATTTTATTGGAGCCTCCAAAAGGAGCTGCTTGCCTAGGCCGTGTGATTGATGCTGTGGGCTTGAGACGATCTTTGAAGTCATAATTAACCAGTACAGATGTTGGAGGACGATGATGCTTTGATTCAAACAATATGGTGTGACTGACACAGAAAATTCCTCCCCAATGAGAGCCGTTGGTGAAGGCAGCAGTTTGATGAGAGCACTCCAATTAGAGGAGAGGAAAAAACGTCGCCTCTTATAATATTTGGCTGTCTTGTTAGTGACTTGAATGGTTTTGCTTAAGATAGTGAAGTTACTACATGTGTGTTGGAGTAATGGAAACTTGCTTCTGCCTCCTTACTTCACCAGTAATGTTTATACATAATGATACTGACGATTAAAGAAAAAAAAACTGTTTACTGTTCCCTTGGGTCAACCTTGCACAACTTTTGTAAGTACTTGAGTTTGAGACTTTTCTTGACTGAGTTTGTTACCAGAGTGAGAGCATGAAGACAGCAGATAGATCCTCACTTCTCACGCAGGGTTAACTAGCATGACCTGTGACCTGTAATACAATGATTTTATTTTTAAATCAAGCATAGTGTTTTTATCCCCCTTTGCTTCAGCTTTCAGCTTTACTTCAACTTTGTTAATTCACCACAGTACTTTGCAAATGATTCAGAAATTCTTAATCACTTAATCACTCTTAATCGCAGCAGCATGTTTGACTGATTTTTTAGCTCTGTGTTCATGAGTGCAAACAACATTTGCACGAGTGCATTTAGCTTCTTAACTCTCAAAGAACTGAGAGATTTACCAGCCCCCCCCGAAACAGATTTATCCTCATTTGGACCAGTCTTATGGGTGACAGTATTGGACTGACAGCACTGGTGATGCTGCACATCTGCTGTGTGTTATGAAGACGGAGGGCAATGTTGAGCAAGGAGTTAAACACCAATTCTTCACTGGGGGAAATGTGTATGCAATTAAGCACAAATGTAAAACAATGTGGGGTTTGTATACTCTATAGGTTTCTACTGTAACACATGTGAGTCCTTGCTCACAGTCTGATACAAACTCTCCTTGGGCTAACAGCAGTTATTGTACTCTGATAATGTTCACTGCCACAGGAACTGTAAATAACTGAATGTGTTTGCAATCGCTTATAATGATGAAGTCCTTTCTCACACCAACATGACAAAATGTGTTAAATGCACCATAAATGGTGGGAAAATGGTGAAAAAGAAAAGCTAAACTTTCCACTACCTAATTAATTCTCCTCTAAAACACCTCACTCTTTTTTTCCACAACTAATTGAAAAATAAGGCTGTGCTTCATTTTAAGAGGGAAAGGTAAATAGTTACTCACACGCTCCAGTATCACTTAACCCTGAAGGTCACCTCTAGCAAAAATAAACTGTAATCAAAATCTGAGTCAACACACCAGATCCGATCCAATTAAGCAAAGTCTACACATGCCTTTCTGAAGCGAACACATCAGGCTACTGAGGCAGGAGGCGCTAAGTTACAACCACATCCAAGGCATACCTGGATGGATTTCTTAAGACAATACCGTAAAGCACAAAGTAATAAATACATACTGTTGACATATTATTAACTTAATTTAAGAATGTTGTAATAACTTGATAATATCATATGGTATTTAATCCTGGCATTGATTGCATATCAAATTATTCCCTATGCCTATATTGTGTAGGCCAGCACAACACAAGAAGAACACATTTTCAAACATGCAGATGTCCTCTCTGAGTGTCCAGAAATTTGCCATTAGTATCCCTCTCCGTCTTAGACCCCCACCCTCTTTGAAGTTTGACCTGGGTTTGACACTCCAGTATAAATCACTTTATAATGCTCACTGCTCAGTGTTGATAACAGGACCCCAAAAGCTCACAGGACACCCTCCAATTCCATGGTGACGGCCAAGATGGTGACCTTCTAATACAAACAAATATCAGGTTCAGTAGGAAGGTCACTGTAAATAAATTTAAATAAACCTAAACACAAGTTCAAAGTGATAAAACATGTACTTGACTGATACTATGGTTAGGTCTATGCCTACTATATCACACCTGGCTTTAATTGTATGTGTATGTCCAGAGCTGTAGAGGTATAGTAAGCAGGGAAAGAAAGGGACTGGCTAGTTGTCTACATCGCTATCCAGCATCTGGAAGTGTTACTTGTGCTCTGAGAGAATGAAATCAAAGTGGTCTGTTGCAACTTTAATGGATTGGCTGTTTTGTATGGTGATATTTACCTCATATGACCTCACATAGCCTCACTGACAGATATGTTATCACATGGCTGTTGACACTGATCCAAAGAGATTCATAAAAAATCCTAATATGTTTTCGGTGCATGTGTTGCTGTTGTCCCTAGTTTGAGGTTGACTATGCACACCTTCATCCTACTTGGAAGAACTACTTGGAAAATGTTGGTGCATTAGCTGGTTTGCCTTTTATGGTCTATTTGGATGCACTATCTCACGAAACCTGTCTTAAGTAGGTGAGCATGCCAAAGGTGCTTAAGGTACATTACATTTGCGCAAGTTCCACAGCAGTTCTTTGAGGTCTTGTCTTTTCTGCAGTTTATTTCTTTTATTCTTTACCACTGGATTTGTAATCATCAGAGACTCATTATTTGTGCTACCCACTATTTCATCTGTAAAATCAACTAGTTCTTTAGTGATACATCAACAGCCAAAAGTGGACTTCTTTTTTTGGACCTGACAGTTGTTTTCCCTTTTTTTCTGCCCCCACAGGAGGGAATTCTTTTGAAATCAGAATAAACACAGTGGATTGCAAGCAGCAATCAAAAGAAACTTTTTGGCAGTCTCGACAGTTATTGCTGAGCTCAGTGGCTGTTAAATTAAGTTTTTCCTCAGTCTTAATAGTGCATGTATAAATACTGGCCACATTAGGAAACTGCGCGCAACCTTCTTTATGACTGTATGCTTTCTTGTACAAAAAAACACACATACACACACACAAATTCACACATTTGCCTTCACTTTCTCATGTTGTCCTGCAGCCACAATCTACTGGATGACAGGACCTGAAAATATACAGCTAGCAACACTCAGCCAAGCAGACTGGATTTTTACTAATGTCCTCCTCAATCTCATTCATCCTCCCTTAAATACATTCTGTCCATACTCCTAATTCATTCTATCCACTCTGCAGTTTCTTCCCCTTTCTCACTTTCATTCCCCTTTCCTCTCGTTCTCTGGGTAATAAACTCCAGGCCGAGTGGGCAGACGATGTCTTTCTTGGACATTCCTCACGGGGTGAGTCATAGCTCTCACAGCTGCAGCTTCTCCTTGTAGGATTTTCATTTTCCATTATTTCTCTTTTTTCTGTTGTTGTTTTTTAAAGACCACTGCACAAATAACTAAAAATACACAACAACTTTCCTTTCTTATGTTTTTTTTTTTTGCTCAAAGAGACCGCAAGATCAAATTCTCAACACCAAACAAAAATAATGATACTGGATGCCTGTTGTGGTTTTGTATAAAGTCTAATTTATTTCTTTATTTTTCCCGTTTCCCCAAGAAAATGCACAGTGAAATGGAAACTAGCACCAAAAAACAAATGGGCATTGATTTCATAATAACTTGAGACCTGATTTTTATGTTTTGAGCGATTGAGCTTGAGAGGTGCAATTTTTTTTTGGTTATACAAAAACAACTCTGTTTGTCAACAAGAGGTGATGCTGTAGCTTTGATATACAAAAAAACAATGACAACAGACAAAGAGATACAACTGTGGTGGTGCAAGTGACTATTTCGCTAGCTATAAAAACACTGTCCTTAAGGAGATAGTTTGTTTGGCATCTCTCTCACACTGATGTGAGCAAGACTGCTTACTGTGAAATGAATACAGAGCTGTCTAACATTTTATGAATTGTGCAAAATTTCCTGTTACTCTTAGACCAAGACATTCATATAAGGTGAATATCTTTCTTTTATTTCTTTATAAAAACCGACCTTACAAATGAAACAATCATTAAAAAAAAGATTTGTTGTTCTTGTCCTGGAACATTACAATGTGACACTGAAAACAATAACAACTAAAAACACCATAATAAAACTTCAAAACAAAACAAAAAATTACTTCAAGATTTTTTTGGATTTTATCCTTTGGCAGAATCCAGTGCAGGCACCTTCACGTTGGCACAGCGTCTTGGTGTCATGTCCTCCTCCTGCTGTCGGTTGAGGTTGAGAGCTGAGTGGTCCCCTAAGTTCTTACAGCTGCCATTACTGCTCTTTTAGCTGGTGCTGAAAAAGTCAAAGAAAAGCTCTAAGGTTCTCCTCAACATGAACATTTTGTCTATACCATTTAATTCAATCAAATCACAGGAATGTTCAGTTTGTGCTATGCATCATGCTTTTATTCCACGTCATAGATATTACCAGCTCTGCAAGATCTCCCTTTGTATAAGCAAGGTATAATATACTTGTAGCTCAAGTTTCATTACCTTGTGCATGACACTTAAGATCTATTCCAAGAAATACAAGCGAACAATATACATTGTATATACAAATACAGCTGCCTTCATAGTCTGCAAGAACTCTTTTAAATTACTTAATGGCAGCAGAAAGGGGTTCTGGATGAAAACTAGCAATCTAACTACCAAAAAGGAGTGTGAAAGTACCAACAACAGCAAAGTTCACACTGGCAAAAAGGCTTGTTAGCATGCAAACTCGTGTCTTTCAGTTTTTGAGCTGGGAGAGTGCAATTAAAGCTTTTTTTTGTAGGGTGGTCTGACCACAGAATTCCATAGGGCATGGCTACCCAGCTCGCTATTTTATTTATTTATGTATTTATTTATTTATTATTTTTCACTTGTATTTCTAGCATAGAGGTGGCAAAGGCTAGAGCCAGCCCTGGCCACAGTTAGTGGAAACACATAGCATTCATAAACCATCTGGGCACTGCTTGATATTTTCACACAGTGCACACACATACAGGAAGTGTGAGGGACCAGATGAATTAGCTGCATCATTTCCTGCATTGAAAGAGTGTGTATCCTGTACCTGCTTTCCCACACGTCCTCTCACACTCCTCTTTGGTCTCAAAGCGGTTGCCGTTACCACCGCAGCCTCCATACCAGAAGCGGCTACAGCTCTTGCTGAGGGCATCGTAGTACCACTTCAGCACAAACTTCACACAGGTGCCTTCCTCCTTGGGCAGCTGGCAGATGTCCACTAGTGTGGTGGGAAAATATGAAGGAAACATTAGAAAACCACCAGACCTTAGACCACACACACACACACAAACACACACACAAGCCCTGCCAAATCCAGGCCAGCATGTAACACTTAATTTTACTGCATTTTACCCATGCTCAAGTTTTGCATGCATACATAATGCATTTCTAAATGATGGACATGAAAATAAACCCACAGTTAGCATCCTAACACTAACCTATGCTTAACCATATGAAGAACATACATGGCCCCTTTCCCTTTCAATCCAAATTTCTAAAAGAATAGACCCTTTCATCAATCTATTATAAACATAAGTGCAAGCTATTGCCAATTGCAGAGCGTAATAGGTGCCAGAGGGTTTCATTCTGTCTTGGGTTTAATGGTTTTCAGGGGCCCATAAAGAAGTCTTTGTTCACAAATCAAATACAGTTAAAACCGAATGTAACCGTAACTGAGTTTTCCATGGAACATAAGAATTTCTTATGCATAATAGAAGGCTGTTTTGGAGTTTAAGTCAAATTACAGTAATGCCAACATGCCCATAGAGGCTGCTTTCATGCAGCTAAACCAATTTGACACATTACATAAGGCTGAGAAGACTGAAATGAGATAATTACTATGAACATACATCTGCTTATTTTTTGTTTCTCCTGTGGTCTCTTTTATTCCAAAAGCAAGAAACAGATTTTTTTAACAGCATGTAACCTTTAACTTAAAACACAGAAGTGGACACAGAGGACTTACCAGGAACAGGGCCTGCCTTGGACTGTGATGACTTTGTGTATTTTTCTTGCTCTACAACATCAAACAGAAAAAGGGAAATCTGTTGAAACTGTCAATTCTGTTGGCCTGTCAACTGACTGCACTAGTAGATAATACTCACACTTGACTTTAAACTCATGTAACAAAACATGCAAACTCTGAATCTTTACTTTATCCTGTATTTTAAAAACCTATAATGAAGTACTCCCATGCACAGCAGTTGCTTTCTGACATGCTTCCAGCACAATGGTAAAATGTTTCTAAATTGTTTCCTTGGCTCTCATCTCGGTCAGCTTGCTTAGAAATGACTGCTAAATCCCATAATTCGATTTCAAGATCAGCCAACAAATTCCCACACACTGTGTGACGTCTCCCATCTATCCTGTCAAACATAACCACATGACCCTCCCTCTCACCGCCCCCCTGGGTTGAAACCCAAACACACAGTGGCCTGTCTGAGAGACTGCAACTGCAGGGAGTGGTGTGAAGGTTTATACAAGTTGAGGCCAGTGTGACTGTGTGTATCGTTTGTATTTCTTGCTCTGCAGAGTGGTGGATAGGATGCAGGCTCGTTCCAGCTGTGCCCAATCACTTGCCACTGACTTACATCCCCACTGGGAGATGAGGGGGTGTTCCTGTATAAAGTACATAACGCTGCTCCTTCATAAGGTACTCAGCATTTATATTTTATTGCCAAGTTGTTACATCCATGGGAATGGAGTGGGTTGGGTGTTTCATGTTAGAACTCTTTCTTTCTTTGCCTGACATTCTGATAAAACTGTGATATCTGACTACTAACTCCCACTGCTTCTGTAGAAAAGGATGTTCAATTGGGTCAGGTTTTATATCTCACATTGACTCAACTGGGATAAATTGCCCTTGTTCCTAATGGAAGCTTAATTCTTAGAGGAAACGTATAAGAACCACATATCCAGAGAGTTACTGAGCTAAGGGTTCAAATACAACATCTACATTCATCTGTAATTTCTCTGATCAGAAAAACATGACCAATGATTTTGAAATCTGTTGTTGCCTCTCACCTCAATTTGTGAAAGTTCAATTTGTCTGGGTAGCTTATGCCTTGTGTGTGTGTGTGTGTGTGTGTGTGTGTGTGTGTGTGTGTGTGTGACAAAGAGAGAGAGAGAGAGGGAAAGAGAGACAGAGGGAAAGAAAGGGAATGAACGTATTGTACTTGCATGGCTATCACTTCAGCAGCAGCCAAGGAAACAAACCACCAATAATTGAGCTTTTCATTAGTGAGGGACACTAGGTTCAAGAGTAGTTTTTTTTCCCTTTGAGTAAGTCATAGTATCTACACTTTTCAGCTGTATAAAGGTGACTGTGCTCCCTGACATCGGCAGCCATATTAATTCTCTTAAATCAACATGCAGGTAAACCAACTGTATTATATTTAAAAAGTCATACTACTTACCAACTTCTGGTTTACTTAATGGGCCTGTGGAAACAACATCTGCTAGATGAACCCCCGCTGTAATCTTTGGCTCTACCCCTTCTGCAGAAGAAGTGACAGAGCCATCAGAAACTAGCCAGCAGGAAACAAATGATTCAAATCCAACTGAAGGATTAGATAAGAGAGCAAGGCTTCTTAATAGTCATTACGATGATGAATGAGTGAGCGATTGGGCCCTGATACAGTAGCCTACTCACTGGTAGTGAAGATGCCCTTGTGCATTCCTAGGACCTCTCCCTTGGCAGAGCGTGCCTTGATGGCCACATGGTAGCTCTGTGCAGGCTCCAGGTGCTGGAGGTTGATGTGGGGCTGGGTGATGTTCTTACGCAGCACAGGTGTGTGGTCATGCAGATGCATCACATTCACCTCAAAGTGAATGGTGCCAGGCCGCGGCGAGCCGGCCCAGTGCAGACTTAGGCTGTGGGAGGTGACATCAGCCACGTGCAGCTCCCCGAGGTGTAACTCTGTGAAGGAGGGCAAGCAGGTTGGACAGAGACACAAACACACACACGTACACACACATGCACAGACACAGACGTAACTAGTTGTAAAATCGCGTATGACAACTGTTCTGTAACATGGCTAACAGAGTGCAGGGTTTCCACCTGCTATTCTACAGAAGTGTATTCAACTAGTCTATGAACAAACACGTTGAACAAACTGACCCTTATGGCGTTTGTCGTGGTCCGCCTGCTGTCCGTGCTGAATGTGATGCTTTCTGTAAAGAGGAAAAAATATGCACATAATTTAATGTTTCAAGAGTCTTTCTTGTCAGTAAGATGCATTCGCGTTACTAATAAAACAACTGCAAAACAGAAAGTTGTGACAAATACAGATGCATAGTTCTGTTCTTCCACTCTATTCTAAACGTGGCCATTAAATTTTATTTGATTTAGCTAGCATCTTATAGCGTTTATCTTCATTGCTTTTTAACACAAAGCATTATGTTGTAGATCTTATGCCGTAAAGATACTGAAACAACACATGCCAATATATACTTACTCTTGCATATTGTTCACTTTTTCTGGCATTTTATGTGGCTGGTCATTTTGGAACCACTTGCAGCTTTGAGCAACTTCGGGTGACATGTAGAAGGCATTATCAACTGCAAGCAAGATAGACACACAAATACAGTTAGCCTTGCAACACAACATAACACTTCACCAGGGAGACTGGCTTGCAAACACAGAGGGAGGGAGGGATGGAAAGAGAGAGAGAGAGAAAGAGCACAATAGTCTTATATTCTTGTCTGGTGTCAGATTCAGAGTGAGATTCCCATGAAATGGAAAGCAGGGACAGGACTGGGAGGAAATATCAGAGAAAAACATCAAGGCTGTTTATGTGAACTCTGTCAAGTAGGGTAAATCTGGAGACCAATTACTATCCAATAAAAGCAACAGCTGGTGAGTGTGTAGTGTTTCATCAAGCTATTCGCTGTGGCTTGACTGCAGTGCAATGTGAAACAAGTGGACAAACATGGACTGATGGAGTGACAGGAGGCCCCATGGAAGCAAAATGTTATGCATCTAATATGTCAAAAGGAAAGCGGGAACAGTGAAATAAAAAAATAATGCAACTCACGACTTAGAAATTTGGGCAGCAAGCGGGCGAAGTTCTGAATGTAATCATCGTAGAAGCCGGTGTCCTTGTCCACACGTTTGAAGAAGACGTCGGATGGCTCGCTGGCCACACGGTTCAGGACGCGCGCGTCTCCAGCGCTCAGCCGGTGGCCGACACCCAGCACCACCAGGAAGTAGCCCTTGCACTTGGCCTCGGTGGCAGCGCGCACCAATCTCTCCTCATGCGCCTCCACGGAGCCCGTCACCATCAGGACCATGACGCGGAGGTTGCGTGAGTGTGGTGTGGTCTCAAACACGTGCTCCATTGTACCCTCCAGTGCTGCTGCCAGGTCCCGGCCACCCTCCAGCTGTGGTGTCTTCTCCAGCAGAAAGCGGCGGACAGCGGCGGTCGAGGTGTGTTCGGTCAGGCCGAAGGCCACTTGCACGGCAGGTCCAGTGCGGTTATACAGGTACTCGTAGGGGCTGTGCTGGACCAGGGCCACGCGGGCGTGGTGGACAGAAGTGGCTGGCTCGTGAGAGACCTCCAACTGATCCACCATGTGGGCCACGTAGTGTTTCATCTCGTCAAAGACGGCTGGCCATGTGCTCTCAGAGCTGTCCATCACAAACGCCATGTCGATGTCCAGGTCAGATTTAAAGGACCGCTTGTCCCTGGCGCTGCGGGGTGGTGTGAAGTCGCACACTCCATCTGGCTCACAGAAATCTGGAAGACAAAACAAGACATCCAATAAATAAAGAGAAGAATCTCTTTAATGTGCATATGAAATGCATGCTAATACTTCATTTTAAATCACTCACAAAATTTCTCACGGATTAAAGAGGCATCACCAATTGTTTATTTGGCATAATGCTGTAATTAACACAATTTGTCAGGAATCCATCCATTTTTTTTTATTGTTTTTTTACAAATGCGGTTTTACCATAGCAGATGTGGCAGTTCATGATCTTGTTGATGACCGACTCGTAGTCAGCCGAGCCAGAAGAGGGGAGTGCGATCACCTGAGCCAAGGCTGTGCCATTGACCTAGGGTAAAAGAGGACAGAAGGCCAAACACGAAGCCTTGATATTATGTGACTAATTAAAACAATATGAGAATTTTTAAGAGCTGCTAAGATGTGCCAGAAATTCCCTTGTATTTACAACACATGGCGTTATATAACTTTTTGACTCCGGCTAACAGCAAAACATATTTTGATTTCGCTTTTCAAATAGTTCCACATTAACTACAAGTGACAAGTTCAGACTAAGACCAGTGAGAAGACGGTGGTATCAATTGGTGTGGCCACCCTGGCTTTTACCTGCACTGCCCTACTGAGTTGCCGGTTATCGGCGCTCAGAAGGAAGACTGAGGAAATGCCAGCATCGTACAGGCGGAGCACAGCTGCACTGAAGGCCGGCGAGATCTTGACCCCGCCACCTACGAAGAAGACAGCCACCTTGCGGACCAGGAAGCCGCTGCGCACCCGCTTGAAAGTGTTCTGGGCCAGGAAGTTCATGGCAGTCTCCAAGCTACGCTCCTTGCGTGAGGCCTGCAGCTGCAGGCCTTCCACGGCCATCAGCAGGTCCTTCTTCTTCATGGCATCGGCGAAGCGCACCTCGGTGGTCACCTCGTTGTTGTAGAGGGTCAGAGCGACGCGGGCACCACGGGGACAGTTGCCCTGGGCAATAGTGATGTTTTTCACCAGGCGGCTAACAGTGTCACGCATGTTGTTGAAGACCGGCCTCTGCACACCTTGGGATGAGTCCAGTGCAAAGGCCAGCTCGGTGGGGTAGAGTGGGCACTCCTGAGCACCTGGAAAAAAGATGGAATCATCAGAAACATATCCCTGTGTTCAAATCGTAAATATCTACAACATTTTACAAAAGTACAACTCTGTGCCATGTGCTATGGTTTTCTGTGCACTTACCATAGCAACAAGCTGCAAGCAAGAGAAAACAAACCAAACAAACAAAAAAAAAACAATATACATTATTACATTGTTGTCACAGGACAGTAGCTGTTATTTCAATACATATCACAATTATATCAGCCACATATTCTTCAATTATAAACTTACGGCAGTTGTCTCGAATCTTTTTGACAAGGTCACATTGCTAGACAAAGGAGAAAACAAATCCGTTTCAAAGCATTGTTCCAAATTTGAGAGAATTACCATAAAATACTGTGCATTCAATACAAAATGCAGTGTGACCAGAAGTAACCATACCACGACACTCTGTCCTCGAGGTCCTTTCTGGCCCTGCATGGACACAAACATGGCTTTCAGATTAGTGGAAACATATGAGCTTAGTTTCTGGTTACATAATAAGTTCTATAGCATCCTATTATTTATTAAGATGTTTCTAGAACGAGCAATAGCGCAGAGTTGCCATGTAACATTTTTATATCATAACAGCTGAGCTAATCAAAGAAGTTTCAGAGACAATTTGCTGGTAATGTGTTGGTTATAGTGGCAAGATATGGTCAACATTTACATTTATCATACGCTTTTATCCAAAGCGACTTACAATTTGTCAACTTTCAATTCTTCAGGGCCAGTCTCCCCTAGTGCCTTGCTCAAGGGCACAGCAGTGGCAGCTGGGATTCAAATGAACAATTTTTCACACTACTTGCACACTAGGCAGGTTCCTTAACCACTACGCTACCACCGCCCATCTACGCTACCACCACCCATGAATCAAACATGAATGGCACAATTTCAGCATGGGAAGCAGAAAACAAAAGCGTTCTTACGTAAGGTCCAGGGTAGCCAATGTCTCCCTTCTGACCAGATGTGCCAGCATTACCTGAGACACCCTGGAAGAGACCAAATGCATCCACATAAATCACATGCAATTTAGTACTCAGCCAACAAACAAACAAACTGAAAGCAGAAGATGGATTGGTACAGTACATAAAAATATTACACATGAAAGAGGCTTACACGCTGGCCAAGGTTTCCTTTGGGTCCTGGTCCGCCCTTAGTTCCAGGCTCACCAGCGGCTCCCTTTAAAGACATTTCAGAATTCAGAGTTCTTCACACACACTACCTGATTCATCTTAAGGCCTTGTGCACATGAACACATCAGTGCCATATGGACAGAGGTTCTACTGCTTGACTACCACACTGAATGAATAGACTCTTTAATCCTATGCCAATGCCAAAGGCAGATTTCCATTTCCAATTGTTAAGGAAAAAAAGACTGCTATCATACTCACCTTTGGTCCGGGGTGTCCAGGGAAGCCTACATCACCCTAAAGAGGCAACGCATCCACATATCAATTTTTTTTTTTTAATTACTGGTATGAAGGTAGCAGTTAAAACTCAGTTGTAATTTAATTCTAATAAAGTTGAGTCCTATAATTACTTCTGTGAATATAATGCAAAATAACAAAAGCACTACCTTTCTTCCTGGAGGTCCAGCAACTCCGAATCCATCACGGCCGTCCTCACCCTATGTCAAATGAACGGAAAATGTGTGTCAGTTTTGTTTTTATTTATTCTTATAATAGGTCTTTTTTTTTCTCAAAGTTATAATGAAGCCTTGCCACTGTGTGCACTATGTAATGCAGCACCATTTGTGCATGGGAAAAAGTAGCCCCTGAGAACTGGACCAGGGATCTTATTGGCAAGGTTGTGGGTTGAGTTACTGGCCAGCACAGTTTGAATGAGTCACAGAAAACATCCACTTGTGTTAGCTGCTGATCAAACATTATAGCTGGAATTAAAGCTATCTAGTAGCTACAGTGAAACATTGGCTCTTCTCCTCTAGCTTTTCGGGTGTCTAATGGCTATGAAGAGAAATCTGCTGCAGGAAGAATGGGTCATACTACTGAACTCAACTCAAATAGAGGTGATGTCATGCCATACGTATCCTTCCTCATAATTAGAAAGACGCTAATTCCAGTGCAAAACTGCAATGTTACCTACTCACTAAGATCACATTTATCTAAATGCAGTGGCATGAAACACTCTGCATTGCCCCAACACACATACTACATGATGTGAAATTTGAGTGATTGTGAAACTTCTCATCTGTGCACAACAGGAAATAAATTAATTTAAATTTTTTTTTTGTTTTGTTTTGTTTGTTGGCAAATAAGCCACTGCAGGGGATGCTCAGTAAGGGAAAAAACCCCAGAGATTTACAGATACTGGCACTATCTAAAGTCACCAGGTTCCCAGAACAACATCTGGACAACACCTTTCACCCATTAGAACATATGGCTGAAAAAAACATCCTTCAGGAATAGTTAACAAACATCAGAGAACCTTTATTAACATCAGAAAATGGCGGTTAAGACAGATAATCCTCAGTGTTGACAGAAAGGATTGGGGTCAGTGATTTGCAAGGCTGCTGCAAAAATGGTGTTTGAACGCCAAGCCAGGGGAGGTGAAAAACAATAAATGTGGAGCTACGGGAGGCTGACAGACGACAAGTATGCAAGTATGCAGGTCAAGGTGGGACCGCACTCACATAAACAACTATTTGATCTCTGCAAGTATAGAAAGACACTACTGACTGTTTGTACAAGGATAATAAACTGCTGAACATGAGTGTATAGCATCGGCAGCTTCCACTTTTTTTGTTTTGTTTGGACACTAGGCCTGAGACACTATTCAAAGATGACTTCAGGGCCCATTAAGAGGCAGTGCACTGCAACTGGAAAGGGATGTGTTTATGTGAGCACAGCTTTTGGCACAGGCTGTACCACGCACCAGCCATCACGAGACCATGAGTCACGACACAGACAGCCAACCCAGAGAATCAGGACACACACTGTTGAATCTCGGACGAAAAAGTCAAGAGTTCTTTTATGCCCTAACTATACACAAGCAGCATGCTTAGAACCCTGTTTTGACTGCCTTGTCACACTAGTCTGCCAAATGCAGAGAGGTACCATATGCTGTCATGGCAACAAAGTTTGTTTAATACATTCTGTGTAAGTGTAAGTGGTCAGTAATTTAGTGTAAATTACTTTAAGGGACAACTTTATCATTTGGACTCTTGTGTGTTTGACAAAAGGGAGTTCACAGCCATAGGTTCCACAGTCGTCCTAGATTTTGTGTGTGTGAGTCGATTAAAGGATAACAAGGACATAGATAAAAATCAGCTCATGGTAATAAGGATGTGAAATCACTGTCATCCTGCAGTAAGCAGGCAAAGCACTTGTCTCCCTGCTGTCTCACGTCACATGCATTTGTGCTATTATCTTGTATCAACAGACAAATATGTGGAATAAGTTCTTCAGAACACACAAACTTACAGGCTCTCCTCGTGGACCCATGGGTCCAACAACCCCCTTTGGTCCAGGCTCTCCTGGCTCACCCTGTTGACAGATAGAGATGGATAGTCTTTTTTGTCCGCACATATACACCTGCCTCACATACCTAAATACACATACCACTGGCACATTGACAGATTAAAAAAGACAGGCAGAGAGAGAAAGAGAGAGAGAGAGAGAAGAACAAATGAGAGACAGATAAGCAGAAAATAGAATTGTCAGGAAATGGTTGCATGTCAAATAAGTACAACAGCATGCAAATGCACATACATACAAATACTGCTCATCATATTTAGTCATTAAACAGAGATGCTTTCTCCATCTGGACAGATACAGGGTGCAAATGCGCAAAAGACAGCTTTGCCAACAGCTGACCGGAGACACTGAAGGAAGCTGCTGGATGTGATGTGTTTACCTTGCGGCCAACTGCCCCTCTTCTGCCTTTCTCCCCAGCTGGGCCAGGAGCTCCTCCTGGTCCCTGTGAGACAGAGGATGGAAGGTACGTAGTTCAGTTAAGGGAGGGGGGGTGGTAAACAGGCCAGTCTCGTCAATGTGACACTTGAGCATTCTCCCACTCAAGACTAATCTAAAGTGTCACTGCAGAGCATTGAATCTTCTGCTGTAGACTAAAAAGCTAGTCTCACCCATTTTGGCTTAAACAATTAATCCATTCAAAGACACATGTTTTACATTTGTTTGTTTGCATCTGATTTCATTTAGAAAAAAACAATACAAACAACTCTAAAGGACATGGTTGCTCTCAACATCAAGAATCAAAGGCAAATGCATGACAAGCACCCATCTGACCACTACATGCCATATGTTCTGCATTTACTTTTGTGCACATGTAAGAGACACGTTTCTCTTGTCACTGCAATTCTTTGGTTCATCTGCTTTTTTTGATTAAAAAAAGCAAAACCCTCACACGCACACACTTCACACATAGGCCTTTTCAAGCTGCTGGTATGTATTGTTTGTGCAACAACCCTTCCAATTTAAACTGCTATTCTTTAAACTACCAATGGCCTAAAATTTGTGGTGATCTTTTAATGTTTATTAGTTTTATCCTCCTAAACTCAAACAATTATACACAATGCTCATTGCCGGTGCCATTTTAGATGTAAAGAGATGAGATGAAAGAAGTTTTAACACTTCTAAATGGACATTTCTAGTCTTTGATTATGATTGGCTGAACTGCATTTAAAGCCATTGTATAACTTGACCACACTGTATTCTATATAACCACTGTAGGGAAGTATTGGCCCTAGATTCCTACTGTGACTACCAGGGGCCTCTTGGGGCTTATTGCTGAATCTTACCCTTGGTCCAGGATTTCCTGCCTCACCCATTGGCCCTGGTGATCCGTTTGGTCCAGAAGGTCCCTATAAAATTAACACCAGTCAGATAAATAGATCTTCTAAGATAAATAGATCTTTAGATCATCATGTAAATGATGCTTATTTGTCATAAATGTTATGTTTATTTCCACTGTTACAGCCTTATAACATATGATAATGATGCAATATGTATTATTTATGTCAAATACACATATTAAATGAAACACATTTAAACCCGTTAAATGTAATACCAAGCAAACATATGATGACAATGGCAAAGAAAATTTGCATGGTTTGCATGCAGGCATACCAGCAATAGCAGGCATATGACATACTATGACTTGGGATGTGTAACTTACTCTTGATCCTGCAATCCCGGGCTCTCCTGCAAGTCCTTCTGCGCCAAGTTTTCCAGGAGCACCCTGAAAACAAAATTCGGTAATGCCATTTTGTGTTATACAGTAATATCAGTGTCATTTCAGACACCAAAGAGGTAACTTCTTTTTCAAATCATTTCCAAAATTGTTTTTTGTTCCCCTTGCCATGTCATTTAGTTTGTCCTTTCTCATATTACCACATATTAGCTCATATAACCCAACCCAATACTTTATGTTTCATACTCTAAGGCATCTTGTGTTCACTTCCACTGTTTTTGACTAATCTGGAGTCAGGGAGCCTGAGCTGTCACTTACAGGTTGTCCAGGTGCCCCTCGTCTTCCATCCAGACCCTATAAATAGTTTAAAAAAATAATAATAAAGAATAAAAAATCAGAATAAAAACAGGGGTTATCATGTGCTAGCTGGATGAAAAAATATGGCAATCTTAAAAAAATACTACTTCAACAATGCAGACATTTCACAGGTTGTAAAACTGGTTGAATACAATCATTTGTATATTAAGGAGTTACAAAAAGGCAAGGCAACTGGTCCAAAGGTCACTGCTCACCAACTACGAAAAAGAATTATGTTCATTTTGTCACCCAGAATGAAAAAATCTGTTCTGTCTGCAAAGAAAACCACTTGGAAACACTTGACTGCTAATTAACCCTTTGAGCCCTATGCTATTTTATGGGTAATTTCACTACCAGTACGTTTAAGCTCTTATCTCAGTCATTACAAGGGCCATCAGTACATGTTATATCTTGTTTTCTTCCAGGACAGACTAGACTATCCAAATCTGCCAGTGTTTGCTGTGAAACATGCAGCCCTGTGTTATATCTATAATGTCTATAATGTAGACGCAGGGCTGCAACATATTTAATTCCTCTCCATATATTCTATATATTCCTCTCTGCTGCTTTTCCGGGTCCTGAAATGAC
This sequence comes from Tenualosa thibaudeaui, assembly GCA_027481765.1. Lineage (NCBI taxonomy): Eukaryota > Metazoa > Chordata > Actinopteri > Clupeiformes > Clupeidae > Tenualosa > Tenualosa thibaudeaui. The sequence goes on along the minus strand of JAIFZK010000010.1, from coordinate 51,555 downwards.
ATTTATAGCATCTGCCCTGGCTGTGACAGACAGGGGTCTGAGAACAACTTCTGATATGGATAAGAAATAATTTATTTTGAGGTGGGGGGAAATGGGGGGGTTGGAGACAATGCAGAAATTTGATCTGATTTTAAGACCAGGTTACTCGGGAACTGCTAGGAATGATATACACCATTGGAATCAGTAGGGTCGCTTGTTTGTCACATGACATAGATGCAGAGCTGTTTTAGTGATGTAAAATTGTATATAAATTTAACTGTTCATTAAAGAAACTAGAAACGGTGCAGCCGTCGGTCTCAAAGGGTTAAAAAAAACGATCAAGACTGCAAGAATCTCTGACAGCGTAACAGAAGTAGATCCATAAGAGATAAAACCCAAACAGATGCCGGATGGTCACAGGTTCAGCTCATGTCACACATATTTGTTATTACACTACCATGGTTGACAATATCCTTGTAGTGACAGCATACATGTCAGAACTATAGCCAGGGCAGGGTCTACTTCTTCATTACATTAATCAGTCAAACCCACACCACTTAAAAGGTGAACTATCATACAACTCATATTGATGGTATCAGTTAATAGGTTACTTTAAATGACAAGTATTTTCTTTAGAACTGAAACAACTGCATTTAAAACCATATCAAAACCATACCATATCAAAGTGATTTGATACTGAAAAGATTTGGTAAGAATCTGGTTGAATTTTAATGCAGGTGAGCAGATTCTGATAAAAGCAGGATTATGAAATTCAATTTCTGGAACAGGTAGGCAAGGTCTTTGATTATGATATGCTGAATCGTGTTCAATGAAATACATTTGATGAAATGTTCTGCAATGATTAACATTGACTTCATTACTGTCTATATTACTGCATCACAATAGATTCAAAACCACATTGCATCATGCTAAACATTGTCCCTTTAGCTGTTTTTTGAAATCACAGGAACCTGAGGCCTCTTGGGGCTTCAAGCAGCTATCTGTAGCTCTCATGTAATACTTTCAGTTTTGAGTTGTCTTGAACACAGTTTTGCGTGAACTTGCATTGCATTCAATACAGGTGTCACCGCCACACATGGTTTAACATGATACATTATGAAAGTTGGCACGACGATTTGCAAGCTAACCTAAGATAATATTTGGACAGATGGTGCTTAGCATTTTTGACATATTATCATTGCAGCTGTTTCTTTACATTCTGTTGCAGTTCATGTTGCTGGATCATTTCTGGATGCTTTAACTTAAAATACTACACATGCATACTACACATTTTTCAGTGTTCTATATATATTCTAGCACATTCTAACATTCTGGCCACACCGGGGTGATAGTACCTGTTGAAGACACCAAGTGACTGAATATGATAGAACAGTAAGAGCAAAGCATGCAGATACCAATATAGACACATACCCTTCTTCCTGCTTCCCCTGCAGTTCCTGCTAGGCCATCCTCTCCTGGCTCTCCCTAGAGGATAGTATGTGAGGGTTTAGTGAGAAATCAGTGGTATCAGAGTATATACAAAATACCTACAACTATTGTGGCATTTTTCTGAATAAAAGGAGATAAAGACGTACGACAGGGCCAGCATCGCCTTGGTCTCCCTTTGGTCCTCGCTGAGTATTGTCCCTCCCTGTAGCTCCCTAAAACAACATATTTGGAAAAAAACAAATCACAGGATGCTAAACTACTAAGAAGGCATTTTTGAGTCAAACATTTGATTTCTGTTGATCACCCCAACACACACACACAGTCAAACCAAGCTCAACTACAGTGAGTACAATCATCGATTCATGAATTTAAGTACATCAAGTTTTCATTTCTTTATTGAGTTATTCTACTGATCAAGATCCATGGGTAACAGAGAGAAGCAGACACTATAACCATACTGTAAATAAATAAACACTAAATATCTTGCAAATCATGCATAAATTGTAAGAAGTTGACCAGTACTCACAGGATCTCCTGGGATGCCAGCTTGTCCTCTGTCTCCAGCCTGACCCTTAGCTCCTTTAGCTCCCTGAACACAACATTTTTTTTCAGACATACAAATAACAGCGGAAACAATGCAATCATCCTATCTATCCACTTTATATAATATATATATATATATATATATATATATATGTGTGTGTGTGTGTGTCATGTGTGTTTATGTGTGTGTGTGTGTTTGCATATGTATATCTGTATATTTAAATATAGGTATATCTGTTACAGATGCTTACTCACCTGTCTTCCTGGGTTACCACGTTCTCCTGGTGGGCCTGCCACCCCACTTGTGCCCTGAAAATGTACATATTATGAAAATTAAGACCAAATGCTCACTGCACAATGAACAAGCCAGTGAGATGCTAGGGGGATTTCAAGGCCTAATAAGCAAACGGATGCAATTTGGTTGCAAAAGTTACATTGTTAAATAGTACAATAATCAAGTGTGTCGGACATGTTCCTGTGTCAGCCAACTACTAGGCCTATGTGAGATTACTGTGAAGAGGCAATTGGAATCCTCAATAATTGTGTGGTTTCATTTAGCCTGAGAGCTACATGAATTATAAAGACAAAGCTTGACTCTTTACCTCTTCCCCATTGATTCCATCCAAGCCAATGTCTCCCAGCTCTCCCTGTTTGGAGAAAAGTAGAGCATCAACAAATATTCAAGTTTATAATGTCTTCTTTCTACAATGTAAAAAGCAGCTCCACTGCAAACAAACTTACCTTCTCTCCTGAGTATCCCCGAGAACCCTTTAAGAGATATGATAGAGAATGAATAATTAAAAATCTTTGTTTTAATACAGTATGCATGCATTACAAGTCAGTAGATAGCTACAATAATGGTAGTTAGCTACCATTCACTCTACATGCAAGACATAACAATATGTACTATGCACAGCTGCTAGCTGCAGCCTTCTACCATTTACTCTACATGCAAGACAAGATAATAAATGTATTTGTCATAATAAATGGATTTAGTCATCCAGATACAAGACTGTCTGATCTAACCTTGACACCTCTTGGTCCAGGACAGCCTTGGAAACCCTGGGTTCCATTGACACCTGGGGGACCTCTCTCACCCTGAAATATGGACAGTAGGTGAAGAACATGAATGATGTAAACAATACAGAACAAACAAACCACAAAAACACACTCCTGTACTATGAAAATACTGTAAAACTCCAGGCATGCATTATTCCTGGCATGAGAGACTTATGACTTACCGGACCACCTTCATCTCCAGGATGTCCTCTGTATCCCTGAGCTCCAGGTTCACCCTGTAATACACAAAACGATGGCTCAGTAAATCACTTCACTGAAACTTGTTTTATTTCAGTTGTCATATAACATACAGAACTGTTAACTAGAAAGCATTCAGTGATTCACTATGAACAAGACAGACTGTACAGTTTCACTGACTTTGCCCTGTTTCCAGTAAGGCTGGCAACTGAAGATTTATGTAGAGAACATGTACTCCCTTAAAACTAATACATAGTGTTAACATAATGTTTGCCAACCTTAAGTCCAGGTTGTCCAACAGCACCTCTGTCTCCCCTCTGACCAGTGCATTTGCAGGGCACTGAGCAGCACTCCCTTTCAGCAATGTTGTCCTATGAAGTATTGCCACCAAACAAAAAATTAAAATGTGAGGGTTAACTGCTGTTTACATAAGGAGACAATAGCCATGGCTGAGTTTCATTCCCATTTGGCCATGATTACTGAAACTCTTGACAAATAGAATATACATACTGGTAGACTAGAGAACAGGATGTTGTTGGATTATACATACCAACTCTTCCAGAACCTCATAATCCAGATCCATGAGGTTAACACGCAGTGGGCGGGTGTATCTGAACCCACGACCATATTCCAAAAGAACTGCCTCTTCAAACTGTGGCACCCTCTCCAACCCCACCAGGATGAAACTGTTCACTCCTGAAAGAACAGCGGCCATCCCATTACAAAGCACTGACAATTGGTGTGCACCCAGCTTTCTCTAACATACTTTTAGAAAACAAGATGTTATATCACACACACACACACAAAAATCTTCCTGGTATTCTGGTTTGAAAGTGCACTTACCAGAAAGCCTCATCTTCTCTACTCGTTCCTTTATCTGCCTATACTGTCCATCAAGACCATCTGTGAGATGAATCACAACCTTGGAAATGCAAACACATCGTTTAGACTTGCTTATAGATAACATGACAAGATTAATGTAAGTAATCACACATAACACTACTTCAGAGGTACTGTACTGTACTGTATGCTCTATCAGAATGAAAAAAAGATATGTTGCCAATACACGCTAGAAAGAAACTATGTTATTTAGCATACCTTGACAGATTCAGTAGGCTGAGTTTGGAACCTAGCAGTGTAGGCATCGATGGTCTTGCCATTGAGGACAAATGGTCCACGGCTGCGAAGGTTCCGGAAAGCTTCCAGAAGCTCAGAGTAGTTGTCCGTGAATTCCAGATGCATAGGCTCGGAGGCTGAGTCCATGGCCATCATGCCCACTCGTATGGTTGGAGTCTGGCCGGACGTACAGCTAATGGGTTGTAGCTTCATGATTCGCTGAAGAATGGCAGACATCTTTGTCTCCAGGTTTCTCTGGGCTGTGAATATGTTCTGTGAGGACACATCGAATCCCAGCAGGATATCAAGGCTACAACCTAGAGGATGGAAGAGACAACCCAGGATTAAAGGTGTGGAGCTTATATTTAGTGGAAAGTTGGACCATGCAAAAAATATGTATCCAGCACCATGCTATGTCATGTCTTACTTCTTGCGGACTCTTGCACCCCAGTGCACAATTTAATGCCTTTGAGGTCATCATCCAAGGTCACCAGGATCTGCTCGTTCAGCTCTGAGAGTTCCTGGTAGATGCTGGCCCTTGCTACAGTGGCGGACTCACTTGCCAAATTCACCAGCTCGTCTTGAACTTCACCCACACCAATGGCATAGACACGGACTCCGGCGGCCTTAATCCCAAGAGCTGCTGACTTGCTGTCGTCTGCTGATCTGCCACCTGTCACCACCATCAAGATCTGTGGGATGCCCTCATCCTTCCGACTGCCTTTTTCCTTTACAAAATGGTTCTGCTGCACATGCCGGATGGCAGCTCCCGTGTTAATACGGTTGCCACCTTTGTACTCTGCCTGGCTAATTGCATTAATTATGTCGTCCTTGTTTCGATAGGTGTTCAGGTAGAAGACGTCAGTCACGTCAGCAGCAAAGTGGGCCAGAGCAATCCTTAGGCTGTCTTGGTCATTGTAGAAGGCATCAATGAGGTTCACAAGGAACTCCATGACTTCCCTGAAGTTGTCCTTGCCCAGGTTGATGGATCCATCCACTAAAAACACAATATCAGCTGCCCTAGGCATGATTCCTGATGTTGCTGAAAAAATAAATTACAGAGGATGAAAATATCAAATAGATGCAACAGAAATATACAGTATGCAATGCAAAGATATTTATTTTTGCTGTTAACATTACCCAATCTGGGATACAATCTGAATTTATTCAAATTTTCTCCTTATTTCTATTGCTCAACAGGAGCTCACCCAGTCAGGCAAACAAATAGATAATACAGCCAAGGCAAACAAATAGATAATACAGTAGATCATGCAATACATGAATACTTACTAGGTTCTTCAATTGTTGGTGTTTCATCGATAATGCCCCCTTGAAGTCTAGCAATGAGCTGCTGCTCAATATTGGAAAGGTTTGGGAAGGCTTGGACTTGAAGAACATCTTGAGGGGAAGTGGCAATCTGCATAAGTTGTTTAGTGTCAGCAGTACGAGTTCCAACTCCAATGCAGTTCACCCTAGCACCTTTCAGGATAGCGCCCTTGTTGGACACATCTGTAGCAGATCTTCCTCCAGTCAGTACAACAAGGTGCTGAGAGGCCACTGCAGGCCTAACCCCTTTATCAGGACGCAGTTCGTTCCTCATGACATAATCGATGGCTGAAGCCAGGTCACCTGCTCGTCCGCCAACTTGACGAAGCCTTCTGACAGCTGAGATGATAGACTCCTTGTTGGAGTGAGTGTTGAGAGAGAATTCGGTCTTGGTGTTACCTGCATACTGAACTAACGCAACCCGTACTCGATCAGGATTGAGGTCCAGCTGCTGGATAGTCTTCAAAATGAAGTCACGTATATGGACAATTCCACTACTTCCAGTGCTGTCTGATCCATCAACAAGGAAGATGATATCCTTTCTTCCCAGGTCAAGCACCTCTGAAAATGATTGTGAAAACATCTTCAAACTGCTGAAGTATATTTGAATGAACTATTAATGAAATTGAGGCTTTTTGAAACATTACAGCAAACTGAGTCATTTATTAATTTAAAATTAGATAGGGTACACTAAACTGAAAAAAGACAATTTTCAAATAAAAATAACAAATATTTTCAACTTAAACTTACCTCAACTTACCACTTAAAACAGGAAAATCATTTTTAGCTTGCTCTGTATGAATATTACAGTATTACAATATTTGAGCCAGTATCACAGGAAATATCATACCTATGGGGGGACTTGGTAGAGTGACTCTAGATGTCACATCTGTGATGTCCCGAGTTGTCATGGTCTGCACTGAGGAGATGAGCTGCTGCTCCACTCTTTGCAGCTCGTTGAAGTCACGCACAGCGTATGTAAGCTCTGGCTTCAAAGCGATCTGTTTAAGCTCATCGGGATCAGCATTCTTGGCTCCAACAGCCACTGGTGCCACTGTGTTGCGCTTCAGCTGGTACGCAGGACCCGACACATCATCTGCAGATTTGCTGCCTGTAACTAGAACCAGGAACTGGGGTACTCCTTCTTCAATACGACTACCGGCTGATCTTTGGTAAATGTTCTTTGAAACCCAGTCAAGAGCACGTCCTGTGTTGAGTTGTCTACCACCCTTGTTGCTCATTCGCCGTACAGCACCCTTAACCTCATCTTTGGTAGAATGCTCATTGAGAAGGAACTCCTGTCTAGGGTCATCACTGTATTGCACAACAGACACACGTACATTGTCTAGTCCTACATCCAGCTTGTCCACGATCCTTAAAATCATGTCACGAATGTTAGGGACAGCATTGAGTCCATCAACAAGGAAAACAACATCTCTCTTATCTCCTGGAATTACTGGAATCATAGGACCTGCAGGGTAACGTACATATGTAAAACCATAAAGAAATTAAGATTACCTTCATTACACCATGGCATTTCAATAAGAGACACCAAACTTAAAGTGACATTTGACAGCAACTCTAAACTTCATCAATGGATGCAGAAATAATATAATAATAATACTGACAATTTTAGATAGTGATAGAGAGAATTTCATTTCTCACATTGTTTACCACATTCTAGCAATTACTCCATGCAACATGTACTGGACATCTGGTCTATAATGTGACTGAATCAATAACTGTTCATAGCACATTGATTACCTTTATAGTCAGGAAAAACCGGACGGATCCGTGCTATTTCTTCATCAGACAGCTCAGTTAGAGTGGTGACCAATTCATCTTGGACAGTGTAGAGCCCAGGGAAGTCATCCACAGAGTGAGCATAAGATGGAATGTAGGAAATGACCTGTAGCTCTCTGGGATCAACATCTCTGGTTCCAATGCCAATGGAGAGGGCCCCAGACCTTTTGAGGGCTATTGCTGGTGTCAGATCATCTGAGGACCTTCCCCCTGAGACAACGATCACAAACTGTGGAACACCTTCCTCTCGTCGGCCTCCAGATCGCCTGGCTAAAACATCACGACTGACAAACTCAACTGCTTTGCCCAGGTTGCGATCTCTACCACCACGCTGTCTCAGTCCCTTGATTGCATTCAACACTTCTTCCTTGTTTGTGTGAGAGTTGAGGTAGATGTCAGCACTTGGATTGTCTCCATACTGCACCACACCCACGCGGATCTTGTTTTCACCAACGTTGAGTTTTTCCACCACTGTCCGCACAAACTCCATGATGATGGGAAACTCCCGGCCAACTCCATCTGAGCCATCGATTAGGAAAACAACATCCTTCTTGGGACCCTGGGCTTCAGCTAAAAAAAGAGTGCATCAAAAATGGCTATTACAAAATAGGCTAATGCAGGCCAGAAACAACTCATCTTTGTCAACTCATATTAATACTGTGGTTTGCACTCTCATCAATTCAATTTATAACTTTTTGAAGTGAAGGCTCCACTTTTTAATATAAGCAGCTCCATATACATTAATATACGGCATGCACATTGCAAAGCATTAAGTATTGCACATAGTATTTTTTTAATAGTAATAAGTGATATTATAATTCATTGTGATCTGTCACAGGGCATGATTTGAGACTCAAAACATTAAGTAGGCTATGTTAGACAATATTGGCTTCTTGATGTTAATGCCTTTATATATAATATATCCTGGGTTCATCACACCTGGTCTGGATTTGAAAATAATGTAAATGTAAATGTAAAATGTAAAATGTAAAAAGTAATTTTTGAATAATGAAAATCTGATCAAGTCAATGTAATGATTAAAGACAAGCATTTTCGCTTGGGTGAACCAGCTAGCAGGTTCCCAAATTAACAGTGCAAGTTAAACTTAAACCCATTTCTAGATTACCAAAAACTCAGAAACCACTCAGAATTACTTATCCACCACAGGGTGGGTTTTATAACAGACATTCAGTGCATTCAACACCAGCAACAATTTTTTGCACTGATGGCATCACCATTAAACTCTATGGACATGTAATTTCTTGGAAATAGGGTAAACTGGTAAAATTTGTACAAGAAATATGTTTGCTGTACTTCCAAAAATATTTGGTAAAAGTTCAATGCCCTGATTTAACTTTAATTTTCACACTGGATACACCCTTGCAGGTCAGAAGCGAATGAACCTACCCCATACCCAATCTCAGTTTGATGACATGTCAGATGATATGACATAATTGTGGAAGAATATGGAGGATGAGAAACCTTAATTGCCTCAATTAGTCATGGTAGTAAATTGTACCAAAATGAGTCCCTAACATACAGTACTTTTCAGTGTGCCTTTTTAATGTAATACACATTGATATGACTAGACATTGCAAGCTGCAGTGTATTGTACTTTATACTTTAGTTGGATCGTGACCTATCTGACATTCATGTCAAGAAATTCACAAGCACATTAAGGTGCCACAGCTTTAAATTAAACTGAGATAATATTCATGTACTGTACATTTTTCTAAAACAAAACATCAGGCGGAGGAGACTGTATTTGGCTTGAGCAGTCTAACTCTGCATACTTACTCCATTTGAATAATACAGCATGCAGTTCAGAGAAGACAGCAAGATAGAAAGTGTGTAAACATCCAAGAGAGAATGTACTTGATGAAGTATTCATGATCAAAAGATTTTTCTCCATTTTGAGTGAAAATTACTGTCAGAGGTATACTTACCATACCTTCTGATGAAGAATTTATTTAATGTAGAAATGACATTATGTAACTTTTCTGGGAGTTCCCCAAAGTCATTGATGGCAAAGATATTGTCTGGATCCTTAGAGAGCATGGAAATACCGCTGATATCTGTTCCAATGACTAAACTAGCAACTCCATTTTGTTGCAAAGTCATAGCAGGTTGTGTGACACTGTCACTGGATGGTCCTCCAGTTAGCAAGATAAGGATCTGTGGAACACCTTCATGTTGTCTGCTTCCACGAGAAACAGTAAAGACATTTTCTCTTACAAACTGAAGAGCCGCTCCAGTATTACGAGAATCTCCTCCTTTATGCGTCATATCCCGAATCTTCTTGATGATACCACCCATTGTCAAGTAGGAGTTCAATAAAGAGTGGATCAAGGCATCATTGCTAAACTGAATGATAGCAACCCTGTCTTTGTTTTCAGCAACATCAAGATTTTCTGTGACTCTGCGAACAAAATCTCGAATTGCTGGAAATGCATGCCGACTTCTGTCAGACCCATCAATGAGAAAAACAACATCTCTTCGACTCATTGGAGATTGCACTAGGAAGAGCATATGTAGGATGACTGTATTAAAATCAACTTGAAACCATTTTAGGAAGAAATGCTAACGAAGAAGTCTTAAGGTAAAATTAGCCATGAGTGAAAGGGAAACCTTTTCACTTGTAAGAAAGGGGAAAAAATCATGATTACTCTACCAAGTAATCATGAGTATACAACCAAACCACCATATGCATTTTTCAATGCACACAAACACATAAAAAAGAAACACAAAAACACACTTTACTCTGCAAAGTTTAGGAAAGATAAAGCTCTGAAAAGACCAATCCAAAGGACTGTCGTGCTCATTGCTGGAACCACAATATCTTCCTAAATCTCTACATATTGTAGAGAAGACATCGAACCTTTTCAGACTTACCGATACCTACCTGGAAAATGAACTGAACAAACTACTTTTTCAGCACACATTTGTATGTGACTCTATAGGCACTCACTTTGCACTTTGATGCATCTGCATAGCCGTAAATAAGTATGCTACTGATATGAATATGTCACATCAAATATACCTCATATATCTGAAATATGTGCAAACAACAAATGCGATGCAATGCATCCTCAATTATAAAAAAGTATGTTTGGTCAATTTAAAAATGGGGATTCATGACACATCACATGAAACTTTAAGAACCTAACTTCATTGTGACTATAAAGCCTCTGAAACTATTTCATTATTGTGATCTAAATACCTCTAAAATGCTTATCACTTATAAAAACAAAACACACACGCGCAATAATACGCTATTACAGTAACTTACCCATAATAGTTGGGGTGCCAGTAGTGGTCACCTCTGCTACAGTTCTAATAACAGAGAGTAGTTGCTCTTCATATTGTGGAAGGTCTCTGAAGTCAGAAACTGACATGGTGTAATTAGGATGGTATGATATCTTTTGCAATTCCCCACTGTCTGAAGATCTGCTTCCAACAGTGTAAGTTTTTACTCCCAGGGCCCTAAGTGTTGATGCTGCTGTGTCCACAGTGTCAGAGGACCTTGCACCATTTAGTAAAATCAGTATTTGAGGGACACCCTCTTGCCGTCTGCTACCTAAGGAAGGCGAGAAGGTGCTATCTTGTACAAACTGAAGAGCTGCACCAGTGTTAACAGGTCTGCCTCCTTTGTGCCTCAGAGCTCTCACGGCGTCAAGAGTGTCTTCCTTTCGTGTGTATGTGTTCAGATAGAAATGGGCCTCTGGCTCTCTGCTGTATTGCACCACAGACACGCGATCTCTATTCTCCATCACATTTAGCTTCTCCACTACCCTCTGAACAAAGTCCTTCATAGCTGGGAATGCATTCCTAGTGTAATCAGAGCCATCCAGCAGGAATACAACATCCTTTCTGGGAGTGGTATGGTCAACTAGGAAGGAAAATTACATATTTAGTGTGAAACAAACACCATTTGCCAATCCTAAAATGAGATTTTCACATGAAAATAAATTCCTATGATTCCAACAAACCCAAACTTCTCAAACCCCAGTCTTCTCAAAAACAGAATATTGCCTAACTTAATCTCTTAACATCTTTAGGATAGAAATACATTGAAGGTAGTAAAATGTCTCTAGGGTAAAGACGGAACGACTGTAAAAGCACAACACGTAAACATACCTATGACAGTTGGAGTCTCTACTGGGACAGAGACAACAACAGATTCCACAGAATCAAAAAGCTCTTCCTGAACACTGGGGAGGTCACTAAAGTCGGACACTGAGACTGCATTGCCAGGCTCTTTTGAAATACTCTGCAATTCTCTGCTGTCAGAGTATCTGTTGCCAATGGTAAAAATTTTCACTCCCAGCTCCCTAAGAGCGGAGGCTGGCATGTCCACATTGTCAGAAGACCTTCCACCGTTCAGCAAAATCAGTATCTGTGGGACACCCTCCAGACGTCTACTGCCGGAGGAATCAGTGAGGACACTGTCTTTCACATACTGGAGGGCTGCCCCAGTGTTGAGGGGTCTCCCTCCTCTGTGCCTCAGACCTCGGACATGTTCCAGAACCTCTTCCTTTGTGGTGTAGGTGTTCAGATAGAAACTAGCCTCGGGCTCTCGGCTGTACTGGACCACAGAGACGCGGTCTCTGCCCTCATCCACATGGAGTTTCTCCACCACTCTCTGAACAAAGTCACGCATGGCGGGGAATCCATTCCTGTTCCCGTCTGAACCATCAAGGAGCAGTACGACGTCTCTCCTGGCAGCACGGCCCTCGACTACGGCAGATAGAGCATGTCAAAAGAGCAATCTACCAGTCTGCCAAGCACACACTTTGAGTTTAATTCTACATGCAAAAAAAACATGATTCAGTCCTAATTTCCAAGTAAGTAATCAGTTTCAGTTTTTTTTTTTCGAGATTAATTCTACTGCATAGTACTAAAAAGGCACAACAGGTATATGTGCTCTCACCTATGACAGTTGGCATTGGGGAACTGGTTTCCACTACTACATTGTTCACGACAGAGAGAAGTTGGCGTTGAACACTTGGAAGGTCAATGAAATCGGACACTGACATTGCATAACTAGGGTCACGTGCAATCCTCTGTAGTTCTCTGCTGTCAGAATTCCTGTTACCAATTGGTAGGATATGCACCCCAAGACTCTTCAGAATAAGAGCTGGATTGTCCACACTGTCAAAAGACCTTCCGCCACTAAGAAGGATCAGTAATTGTGGTACTCCATCTAAATATCTAGACCCAGAGAAGACTGTAAACACAGTCTCTCTTACATATTGGAGAGCTGCACCTGTGTTCAGAGACCGGCCGCCTTTGTGCGTCAGAGCTCTCACGGCGTCAAGAGTGTCTTCCTTTTGTGTGTATGTGTTCAGATAGAAATGGGCCTCTGGCTCTCTGCTGTATTGCACCACAGACACGCGATCTCTGTTCTCCATCACATTTAGCTTCTCCACTACCCTCTGAACAAAGTCCTTCATAGCTGGGAATGCATTCCTAGTGTAATCAGAGCCATCCAGCAGGAATACAACATCCTTTCTGGGAGCGGCCCGGTCAACTAGAAGGAAAACCACATGTTTAGCATTGAGCACACTTTCTTGAAGCACAGCAACCCCATTTGACACTCCCAAGATCACTTCTAACGCACAAATCAAAGGGGACGGCCCCAGTAAATCCCCCTTCCACGCGCACAGACATAAAATTGCTAGACTTTGCCCCGTGGCTATTTCTAAGCAACTCCAAATAGCAGTGAAGGGTGTTTTTTACGTTAGGGTTTGAAAAGACCAAGGCATGCAGGCCAGGGGCAGACGGCACTGAGGGAAAGATTAACGGGCGGGACAGACGTCGGGATGTAAACGTACCTATGACAGTTGGGGTCGTCGGTGTCACAGAGATGACAGCAGATTCTACGGAATCGATAAGCTGTTCCTGAACACTGGGGAGGTCACTGAAGTCGGACACTGAGACTGCATTGCCAGGCTCTTTTGAAATACTCTGCAATTCTCTGCTGTCAGAGTATCTGTTGCCAATGGTAAAAATGTTCACTCCCAGCTCCCTAAGAGCGGAGGCTGGCGTGTCCACATTGTCAGAAGACCTTCCACCGTTCAGCAAAATCAGTATCTGTGGGACACCCTCCAGACGTCTACTGCCGGAGGAATCAGTGAGGACACTGTCTTTCACATACTGGAGGGCTGCCCCGGTGTTGAGGGGTCTCCCTCCTCTGTGCCTCAGACCTCGGACATGTTCCAGAACCTCTTCCTTTGTGGTGTAGGTGTTCAGATAGAAACTAGCCTCGGGCTCTCGGCTGTACTGGACCACAGAGACGCGGTCTCTGCCCTCATCCACATGGAGTTTCTCCACCACTCTCTGAACAAAGTCACGCATGGCGGGGAATCCATTCCTGTTCCCGTCTGAACCATCAAGGAGCAGTACGACGTCTCTCCTGGCAGCACGGCCCTCGACTACGGCAGATAGAGCATGTCAAAAGAGCAATCTACCAGTCTGCCAAGCACACACTTTGCAGCTAATTCAGCGGGCATCACGGCAAGCCGTGTTTTGGCTCTAATGTGCGACCGAGGGAACAAGTTAACATTTTTGGTTTTCTGTCACTAACGTAACTATACTGTCCTGCAGCATGCGACAAAAACAGACACAAGAGACAACGAGTGCTCTTACCTATGACTGTTGGTGTTATGGGAGTGGCCTCCACTACAGCGGTGCTAACGACAGAGAGCAGTTGCTGTTGGACACTTGGAAGGTCATTGAAGTCGGACACGGACATTGCGTAACTAGGGTCGTTTGAAATTCTCTGCAGTTCTCTGCTGTCAGAGTTCCTGTTTCCAATTGGAAGGATCTGCACGCCCAGCTCTTTCAGAGCCAAGGCTGGAGCGTCCACACTGTCAAACGACCTTCCACCGCTAAGCAGGATCAGCATCTGTGGCACACCCTCTGAGCGTCTAGAACCGGAGGAGGCTGTGAACACGTTCTCCCTCACATACTGGAGAGCTGCACCAGTGTTGAGGGGCCTTCCTCCTTTGTGTCTCAGACTTCTAACATTCTCAAGAACATTCTCCTTCCTTGAGTGGGTGTTGAGGTTGAAGTGGGCCACTGGGTCTCTGCTGTACTGGACCACAGACACACGGTCTTTGCCCTCGCCCACATTTAGTTTCTCCACCACTCTTTGAACAAAGTCAAGCACTGCTGAGAACACATTCCGTGTTCCATCTGAACCATCCAGCAGGAACACCACGTCTTTTCGGGGCATATCTCTGTCAACTAAGGATATTGAAATGCACAGACACACATCCGCATCAGAATTTTGTCATGCAGACCACAGATGAAACTCTAGCACTCAATTGGCTCTCTGGCTATGAGCTCCGAATTGAAAGGTAACACACTGGCTTCACTGTGTTTTTTTCAGTGTTTTTTGTTTGTTTTGTGCTATACTGGTACAGGAAGGAATAAGCACACCACATACAAGCCTATGTGAAGAGATGAAGAGTAATATGGTTAAATCAGTCTTACCCGAGACCGGTGGTGATGTCTGTGATACCTCCAAGACAGCAGTATTTACAGAGGCGAGCAACTGCTGCTGGACATTTGGCAGCTCCGAAAAGTCTGACACAGACTGGGCATAGGTAGGATCGGAAGAAATCCTCTCAACCTCTCGGCTGGAATTTCTGGTGCCAACACCAAAGACCAAGACGCCACTCTCTTTGAGAGAGGTGGCTGGCGTGTCTACGTTATCGCTAGACCTCGCTCCGCTCAGCAGGATAAGAATTTGAGGAACACCCTCTTGCCGCCTGCTACCAGAGGAAGGAGAGAAGGCCCTATCTCTCACGTACTGGAGAGCCGCCCCGGTGTTGAGGGGCCTGCCTCCTTTGTGCCTCAGAGCTCTCACGGCGTCAAGAGTGTCTTCCTTTCGTGTGTATGTGTTCAGATAGAAATGGGCCTCTGGCTCTCTGCTGTATTGCACCACAGACACGCGATCTCTGTTCTCCATCACATTTAGCTTCTCCACTACCCTCTGAACAAAGTCCTTCATAGCTGGGAATGCATTCCTAGTGTAATCAGAGCCATCCAGCAGGAATACAACATCCTTTCTGGGAGCGGCCCAGTCAACTAGAAGGAAAACCACATGTTTAGCATTGAGCACACTTTCTTGAAGCACAGCAACCCCATTTGACACTCCCACGATCACTTCTAACGCAGAAATCAAAGGGGACGGCCCCAGTAAATCCACCCACCACCCCCCTTCCACGCGCACACACATAAAATTGCTAGACTTTGCCCCGTGGCTATTTCTAAGCAACTCCAAATAGCAGTGAAGGGTGTTTTTTACGTTAGGGTTTGAAAAGACCAAGGCATGCAGGCCAGGGGCAGACGGCACTGAGGGAAAGATTAACGGGCGGGACAGACGTCGGGATGTAAACGTACCTATGACAGTTGGGGTCGTCGGTGTCACAGAGATGACAGCGGATTCTACGGAATCGATAAGCTGTTCCTGAACACTGGGGAGGTCACTGAAGTCGGACACTGAGACTGCATTGCCAGGCTCTTTTGAAATACTCTGCAATTCTCTGCTGTCAGAGTATCTGTTGCCAATGGTAAAAATGTTCACTCCCAGCTCCCTAAGAGCGGAGGCTGGCGTGTCCACATTGTCAGAAGACCTTCCACCGTTCAGCAAAATCAGTATCTGTGGGACACCCTCCAGACGTCTACTGCCGGAGGAATCAGTGAGGACACTGTCTTTCACATACTGGAGGGCTGCCCCGGTGTTGAGGGGTCTCCCTCCTCTGTGCCTCAGACCTCGGACATGTTCCAGAACCTCTTCCTTTGTGGTGTAGGTGTTCAGATAGAAACTAGCCTCGGGCTCTCGGATTTACTGGACCTCAGAGACGCGGTCTCTGCCCTCATCCACATGGAGTTTCTCCACCACTCTCTGAACAAAGTCACGCATGGCGGGAATCCATTCCTGTTCCCGCCTGAACCATCAAGGAGCAGTACGACGTCTCTCCTGGCAGCACGGCCCTCGACTACGGCAGATAGAGCATGTCAAAAGAGCAATCTACCAGTCTGCCAAGCACACACTTTGCAGCTAATTCAGCGGGCATCACGGCAAGCCGTGTTTTGGCTCTAATGTGCGACCGAGGGAACAAGTTAACATTTTTGGTTTTCTGTCACTAACGCAACTATACTGTCCTGCAGCATGCGACAAAAACAGACACAAGAGACAACGAGTGCGCTTACCTATGACTGTTGGTGTTATGGGAGTGGCCTCCACTACAGCGGTGCTAACGACAGAGAGCAGTTGCTGTTGGACACTTGGAAGGTCATTGAAGTCGGACACGGACATTGCGTAACTAGGGTCGTTTGAAATCCTCTGCAGTTCTCTGCTGTCAGAGTTCCTGTTTCCAATTGGAAGGATCTGCACGCCCAGCTCTTTCAGAGCCGAGGCTGGAGCGCCCACACTGTCAAACGACCTTCCACCGCTAAGCAGGATCAGCATTTGTGGCACACCCTCTGAGCGCCTAGAACCGGAGGAGGCTGTGAACACGTTCTCCCTCACATACTGGAGAGCTGCACCAGTGTTGAGGGGCCTTCCTCCTTTGTGTCTCAGATTTCTAACATTCTCAAGAACATTCTCCTTCCTTGAGTGGGTGTTCAGGTAGAAGTGGGCCACTGGGTCTCTGCTGTACTGGACCACAGACACACGGTCTTTGCCCTCGCCCACATTTAGTTTCTCCACCACTCTTTGAACAAAGTCAAGCACTGCTGAGAACACGTTCCTTGTTCCATCTGAACCATCCAGCATGAACACCACATCTTTTCGGGGCATTCCTCTGTCAACTAAGGATATAGAGAATTTTGTCATGCAGAGCATGGAGGAAACTCTAGCACTCAAATGGCTCTCTGGCTGTTTTAAGCTACGAATTGACATGTAACACGCTGGCTTTACGGGGTTCTTTAGGGTCTGTTTATTTATTTATTCATTTTTGCACGACACAGGGACAGGAAGGAATACGTACACCACATACAAGCCTTTGTGAAGAGAAGAAGAGTAATATGGTTAAATCAGTCTTACCCGAGACAGGTGGAGACGTCTGTGTTACTTCCAAGACAGCAGTGTTCACAGAGGCGAGCAACTGCTGCTGGACATTTGGCAGCTCCGAAAAGTCTGACACAGACTGGGCATAGGTAGGATCGGAAGAAATCCTCTCAACCTCTCGGCTGGAGTTTCTGGTGCCAATACCAAAGACCAAGACGCCACTCTCTTTGAGAGAGGTGGCTGGGGTGTCTACGTTATCGCTAGACCTCGCTCCGCTCAGCAGGATAAGAATTTGAGGAACACCCTCTTGCCGCCTGCTACCAGAGGAAGGAGCGAAGGCCCTGTCTCTCACGTACTGGAGAGCCGCCCCGGTGTTGAGGGGCCTGCCTCCTTTGTGCCTCAGAGCTCTCACGGCGTCAAGAGTGTCTTCCTTTCGTGTGTATGTGTTCAGATAGAAATGGGCCTCTGGCTCTCTGCTGTATTGCACCACAGACACGCGATCTCTGTTCTCCATCACATTTAGCTTCTCCACTACCCTCTGAACAAAGTCCTTCATAGCTGGGAATGCATTCCTAGTGTAATCAGAGCCATCCAGCAGGAATACAACATCCTTTCTGGGAGCGGCCCGGTCAACTAGAAGGAAAACCACATGTTTAGCATTGAGCACACTTTCTTGAAGCACAGCAACCCCATTTGACACTCCCACGATCACTTCTAACGCAGAAATCAAAGGGGACGGCCCCAGTAAATCCACCCACCACCCCCCTTCCACGCGCACACATAAAATTGCTAGACTTTGCCCCGTGGCTATTTCTAAGCAACTCCAAATAGCAGTGAAGGGTGTTTTTTACGTTAGGGTTTGAAAAGACCAAGGCATGCAGGCCAGGGGCAGACGGCACTGAGGGAAAGATTAACGGGCGGGACAGACGTCGGGATGTAAACGTACCTATGACAGTTGGGGTCGTCGGTGTCACAGAGATGACAGCGGATTCTACGGAATCGATAAGCTGTTCCTGAACACTGGGGAGGTCACTGAAGTCGGACACTGAGACTGCATTGCCAGGCTCTTTGAAATACTCTGCAATTCTCTGCTGTCAGAGTATCTGTTGCCAATGGTAAAAATTTCACTCCCAGCTCCCTAAGAGCGGAGGCTGGCGTGTCCACATTGTCAGAAGACCTTCCACCGTTCAGCAAAATCAGTATCTGTGGGACACCCTCCAGACGTCTACTGCCGGAGGAATCAGTGAGGACACTGTCTTTCACATACTGGAGGGCTGCCCCGGTGTTGAGGGGTCTCCCTCCTCTGTGCCTCAGACCTCGGACATGTTCCAGAACCTCTTCCTTTGTGGTGTAGGTGTTCAGATAGAAACTAGCCTCGGGCTCTCGGCTGTACTGGACCACAGAGACGCGGTCTCTGCCCTCATCCACATGGAGTTTCTCCACCACTCTCTGAACAAAGTCACGCATGGCGGGGAATCCATTCCTGTTCCCGTCTGAACCATCAAGGAGCAGTACGACGTCTCTCCTGGCAGCACGGCCCTCGACTACGGCAGATAGAGCATGTCAAAAGAGCAATCTACCAGTCTGCCAAGCACACACTTTGCAGCTAATTCAGCGGGCATCACGGCAAGCCGTGTTTTGGCTCTAATGTGCGACCGAGGGAACAAGTTAACATTTTTGGTTTTCTGTCACTAACGCAACTATACTGTCCTGCAGCATGCGACAAAAACAGACACAAGAGACAACGAGTGCGCTTACCTATGACTGTTGGTGTTATGGGAGTGGCCTCCACTACAGCGGTGCTAACGACAGAGAGCAGTTGCTGTTGGACACTTGGAAGGTCATTGAAGTCGGACACGGACATTGCGTAACTAGGGTCGTTTGAAATCCTCTGCAGTTCTCTGCTGTCAGAGTTCCTGTTTCCAATTGGAAGGATCTGCACGCCCAGCTCTTTCAGAGCCGAGGCTGGAGCGTCCACACTGTCAAACGACCTTCCACCGCTAAGCAGGATCAGCATTTGTGGCACACCCTCTGAGCGCCTAGAACCGGAGGAGGCTGTGAACACGTTCTCCCTCACATACTGGAGAGCTGCACCAGTGTTGAGGGGCCTTCCTCCTTTGTGTCTCAGATTTCTAACATTCTCAAGAACATTCTCCTTCCTTGAGTGGGTGTTCAGGTAGAAGTGGGCCACTGGGTCTCTGCTGTACTGGACCACAGACACACGGTCTTTGCCCTCGCCCACATTTAGTTTCTCCACCACTCTTTGAACAAAGTCAAGCACTGCTGAGAACACGTTCCTTGTTCCATCTGAACCATCCAGCATGAACACCACATCTTTTCGGGGCATTCCTCTGTCAACTAAGGATATAGAGAATTTTGTCATGCAGAGCATGGAGGAAACTCTAGCACTCAAATGGCTCTCTGGCTGTTTTAAGCTACGAATTGACATGTAACACGCTGGCTTTACGGGGTTCTTTAGGGTCTGTTTATTTATTTATTCATTTTTGCACGACACAGGGACAGGAAGGAATACGTACACCACATACAAGCCTTTGTGAAGAGAAGAAGAGTAATATGGTTAAATCAGTCTTACCCGAGACAGGTGGAGACGTCTGTGTTACTTCCAAGACAGCAGTGTTCACAGAGGCGAGCAACTGCTGCTGGACATTTGGCAGCTCCGAAAAGTCTGACACAGACTGGGCATAGGTAGGATCGGAAGAAATCCTCTCAACCTCTCGGCTGGAGTTTCTGGTGCCAATACCAAAGACCAAGACGCCACTCTCTTTGAGAGAGGTGGCTGGGGTGTCTACGTTATCGCTAGACCTCGCTCCGCTCAGCAGGATAAGAATTTGAGGAACACCCTCTTGCCGCCTGCTACCAGAGGAAGGAGCGAAGGCCCTGTCTCTCACGTACTGGAGAGCCGCCCCGGTGTTGAGGGCCTGCCTCCTTTGTGCCTCAGAGCTCTCACGGCGTCAAGAGTGTCTTCCTTTCGTGTGTATGTGTTCAGATAGAAATGGGCCTCTGGCTCTCTGCTGTATTGCACCACAGACACGCGATCTCTGTTCTCCATCACATTTAGCTTCTCCACTACCCTCTGAACAAAGTCCTTCATAGCTGGGAATGCATTCCTAGTGTAATCAGAGCCATCCAGCAGGAATACAACATCCTTTCTGGGAGCGGCCCGGTCAACTAGAAGGAAAACCACATGTTTAGCATTGAGCACACTTTCTTGAAGCACAGCAACCCCATTTGACACTCCCACGATCACTTCTAACGCAGAAATCAAAGGGGACGGCCCCAGTAAATCCACCCACCACCCCCCTTCCACGCGCACACACATAAAATTGCTAGACTTTGCCCCGTGGCTATTTCTAAGCAACTCCAAATAGCAGTGAAGGGTGTTTTTACGTTAGGGTTTGAAAAGACCAAGGCATGCAGGCCAGGGGCAGACGGCACTGAGGGAAAGATTAACGGCGGGACAGACGTCGGGATGTAAACGTACCTATGACAGTTGGGGTCGTCGGTGTCACAGAGATGACAGCGGATTCTACGGAATCGATAAGCTGTTCCTGAACACTGGGGAGGTCACTGAAGTCGGACACTGAGACTGCATTGCCAGGCTCTTTTGAAATACTCTGCAATTCTCTGCTGTCAGAGTATCTGTTGCCAATGGTAAAAATTTTCACTCCCAGCTCCCTAAGAGCGGAGGCTGGCGTGTCCACATTGTCAGAAGACCTTCCACCGTTCAGCAAAATCAGTATCTGTGGGACACCCTCCAGGCGTCTACTGCCGGAGGAATCAGTGAGGACACTGTCTTTCACATACTGGAGGGCTGCCCCGGTGTTGAGGGGTCTCCCTCCTCTGTGCCTCAGACCTCGGACATGTTCCAGAACCTCTTCCTTTGTGGTGTAGGTGTTCAGATAGAAACTAGCCTCGGGCTCTCGGCTGTACTGGACCACAGAGACGCGGTCTCTGCCCTCATCCACATGGAGTTTCTCCACCACTCTCTGAACAAAGTCACGCATGGCGGGGAATCCATTCCTGTTCCCGTCTGAACCATCAAGGAGCAGTACGACGTCTCTCCTGGCAGCACGGCCCTCGACTACGGCAGATAGAGCATGTCAAAAGAGCAATCTACCAGTCTGCCAAGCACACACTTTGCAGCTAATTCAGCGGGCATCACGGCAAGCCGTGTTTTGGCTCTAATGTGCGACCGAGGGAACAAGTTAACATTTTTGGTTTTCTGTCACTAACGCAACTATACTGTCCTGCAGCATGCGACAAAAACAGACACAAGAGACAACGAGTGCGCTTACCTATGACTGTTGGTGTTATGGGAGTGGCCTCCACTACAGCGGTGCTAACGACAGAGAGCAGTTGCTGTTGGACACTTGGAAGGTCATTGAAGTCGGACACGGACATTGCGTAACTAGGGTCGTTTGAAATCCTCTGCAGTTCTCTGCTGTCAGAGTTCCTGTTTCCAATTGGAAGGATCTGCACGCCCAGCTCTTTCAGAGCCGAGGCTGGAGCGTCCACACTGTCAAACGACCTTCCACCGCTAAGCAGGATCAGCATTTGTGGCACACCCTCTGAGCGCCTAGAACCGGAGGAGGCTGTGAACACGTTCTCCCTCACATACTGGAGAGCTGCACCAGTGTTGAGGGGCCTTCCTCCTTTGTGTCTCAGATTTCTAACATTCTCAAGAACATTCTCCTTCCTTGAGTGGGTGTTCAGGTAGAAGTGGGCCACTGGGTCTCTGCTGTACTGGACCACAGACACACGGTCTTTGCCCTCGCCCACATTTAGTTTCTCCACCACTCTTTGAACAAAGTCAAGCACTGCTGAGAACACGTTCCTTGTTCCATCTGAACCATCCAGCATGAACACCACATCTTTTCGGGGCATTCCTCTGTCAACTAAGGATATAGAGAATTTTGTCATGCAGAGCATGGAGGAAACTCTAGCACTCAAATGGCTCTCTGGCTGTTTTAAGCTACGAATTGACATGTAACACGCTGGCTTTACGGGGTTCTTTAGGGTCTGTTTATTTATTTATTCATTTTTGCACGACACAGGGACAGGAAGGAATACGTACACCACATACAAGCCTTTGTGAAGAGAAGAAGAGTAATATGGTTAAATCAGTCTTACCCGAGACAGGTGGAGACGTCTGTGTTACTTCCAAGACAGCAGTGTTCACAGAGGCGAGCAACTGCTGCTGGACATTTGGCAGCTCCGAAAAGTCTGACACAGACTGGGCATAGGTAGGATCGGAAGAAATCCTCTCAACCTCTCGGCTGGAGTTTCTGGTGCCAATACCAAAGACCAAGACGCCACTCTCTTTGAGAGAGGTGGCTGGGGTGTCTACGTTATCGCTAGACCTCGCTCCGCTCAGCAGGATAAGAATTTGAGGAACACCCTCTTGCCGCCTGCTACCAGAGGAAGGAGCGAAGGCCCTGTCTCTCACGTACTGGAGAGCCGCCCCGGTGTTGAGGGGCCTGCCTCCTTTGTGCCTCAGAGCTCTCACGGCGTCAAGAGTGTCTTCCTTTCGTGTGTATGTGTTCAGATAGAAATGGGCCTCTGGCTCTCTGCTGTATTGCACCACAGACACGCGATCTCTGTTCTCCATCACATTTAGCTTCTCCACTACCCTCTGAACAAAGTCCTTCATAGCTGGGAATGCATTCCTAGTGTAATCAGAGCCATCCAGCAGGAATACAACATCCTTTCTGGGAGCGGCCCGGTCAACTAGAAGGAAAACCACATGTTTAGCATTGAGCACACTTTCTTGAAGCACAGCAACCCCATTTGACACTCCCACGATCACTTCTAACGCAGAAATCAAAGGGACGGCCCCAGTAAATCCACCCACCACCCCCTTCCACGCACACACATAAAATTTCTAGACTGTTCACCGTGGCTATTTCTAAGCTACTCCAAATATCAGCGAAGGGTGTTTTTACGTTAGGGTTTGAAAAGACCAAGGCATGCAGGCCAGGGGCAGGCGGCACTGAGGGAAAGATTAACGGGCGGGACAGGCGTCGGGATGTAAGCGTACCTATGACAGTTGGGGTCGTCGGTGTCACAGAGATGACAGCGGATTCTACGGAATCGATAAGCTGTTCCTGAACACTGGGGAGGTCACTGAAGTCGGACACTGAGACTGCATTGCCAGGCTCTTTTGAAATACTCTGCAATTCTCTGCTGTCAGAGTATCTGTTGCCAATGGTAAAAATTTTCACTCCCAGCTCCCTAAGAGCGGAGGCTGGCGTGTCCACATTGTCAGAAGACCTTCCACCGTTCAGCAAAATCAGTATCTGTGGGACACCCTCCAGGCGTCTACTGCCGGAGGAATCAGTGAGGACACTGTCTTTCACATACTGGAGGGCTGCCCGGTGTTGAGGGTCTCCCTCCTCTGTGCCTCAGACCTCGGACATGTTCCAGAACCTCTTCCTTTGTGGTGTAGGTGTTCAGATAGAAACTAGCCTCGGGCTCTCGGCTGTACTGGACCACAGAGACGCGGTCTCTGCCCTCATCCACATGGAGTTTCTCCACCACTCTCTGAACAAAGTCACGCATGGCGGGGAATCCATTCCTGTTCCCGTCTGAACCATCAAGGAGCAGTACGACGTCTCTCCTGGCAGCACGGCCCTCGACTACGGCAGATAGAGCATGTCAAAAGAGCAATCTACCAGTCTGCCAAGCACACACCTTGCAGCTAATTCAGCGGGCATCACGGCAAGCCGTGTTTTGGCTCTAATGTGCGACCGAGGGAACAAGTTAACATTTTTGGTTTTCTGTCACTAACGCAACTATACTGTCCTGCAGCATGCGACAAAAACAGACACAAGAGACAACGAGTGCGCTTACCTATGACTGTTGGTGTTATGGGAGTGGCCTCCACTACAGCGGTGCTAACGACAGAGAGCAGTTGCTGTTGGACACTTGGAAGGTCATTGAAGTCGGACACGGACATTGCGTAACTAGGGTCGTTTGAAATCCTCTGCAGTTCTCTGCTGTCAGAGTTCCTGTTTCCAATTGGAAGGATCTGCACGCCCAGCTCTTTCAGAGCCGAGGCTGGAGCGTCCACACTGTCAAACGACCTTCCACCGCTAAGCAGGATCAGCATTTGTGGCACACCCTCTGAGCGCCTAGAACCGGAGGAGGCTGTGAACACGTTCTCCCTCACATACTGGAGAGCTGCACCAGTGTTGAGGGGCCTTCCTCCTTTGTGTCTCAGATTTCTAACATTCTCAAGAACATTCTCCTTCCTTGAGTGGGTGTTCAGGTAGAAGTGGGCCACTGGGTCTCTGCTGTACTGGACCACAGACACACGGTCTTTGCCCTCGCCCACATTTAGTTTCTCCACCACTCTTTGAACAAAGTCAAGCACTGCTGAGAACACGTTCCTTGTTCCATCTGAACCATCCAGCATGAACACCACATCTTTTCGGGCATTCCTCTGTCAACTAAGGATATAGAGAATTTTGTCATGCAGAGCATGGAGGAAACTCTAGCACTCAAATGGCTCTCTGGCTGTTTTAAGCTACAATTGACATGTAACACGCTGGCTTTACGGGGTTCTTTAGGGTCTGTTTATTTATTTATTCATTTTTGCACGACACAGGGACAGGAAGGAATACGTACACCACATACAAGCCTTTGTGAAGAGAAGAAGAGTAATATGGTTAAATCAGTCTTACCCGAGACAGGTGGAGACGTCTGTGTTACTTCCAAGACAGCAGTGTTCACAGAGGCGAGCAACTGCTGCTGGACATTTGGCAGCTCCGAAAAGTCTGACACAGACTGGGCATAGGTAGGATCGGAAGAAATCCTCTCAACCTCTCGGCTGGAGTTTCTGGTGCCAATACCAAAGACCAAGACGCCACTCTCTTTGAGAGAGGTGGCTGGGGTGTCTACGTTATCGCTAGACCTCGCTCCGCTCAGCAGGATAAGAATTTGAGGAACACCCTCTTGCCGCCTGCTACCAGAGGAAGGAGCGAAGGCCCTGTCTCTCACGTACTGGAGAGCCGCCCCGGTGTTGAGGGCCTGCCTCCTTTGTGCCTCAGAGCTCTCACGGCGTCAAGAGTGTCTTCCTTTCGTGTGTATGTGTTCAGATAGAAATGGGCCTCTGGCTCTCTGCTGTATTGCACCACAGACACGCGATCTCTGTTCTCCATCACATTTAGCTTCTCCACTACCCTCTGAACAAAGTCCTTCATAGCTGGGAATGCATTCCTAGTGTAATCAGAGCCATCCAGCAGGAATACAACATCCTTTCTGGGAGCGGCCCGGTCAACTAGAAGGAAAACCACATGTTTAGCATTGAGCACACTTTCTTGAAGCACAGCAACCCCATTTGACACTCCCACGATCACTTCTAACGCAGAAATCAAAGGGGACGGCCCCAGTAAATCCACCCACCACCCCCCTTCCACGCACACACATAAAATTGCTAGACTTTGCCCGTGGCTATTTCTAAGCAACTCCAAATAGCAGTGAAGGGTGTTTTTTACGTTAGGGTTTGAAAAGACCAAGGCATGCAGGCCAGGGGCAGACGGCACTGAGGGAAAGATTAACGGGCGGGACAGACGTCGGGATGTAAACGTACCTATGACAGTTGGGGTCGTCGGTGTCACAGAGATGACAGCGGATTCTACGGAATCGATAAGCTGTTCCTGAACACTGGGAGGTCACTGAAGTCGGACACTGAGACTGCATTGCCAGGCTCTTTTGAAATACTCTGCAATTCTCTGCTGTCAGAGTATCTGTTGCCAATGGTAAAAATTTTCACTCCCAGCTCCCTAAGAGCGGAGGCTGGCGTGTCCACATTGTCAGAAGACCTTCCACCGTTCAGCAAAATCAGTATCTGTGGGACACCCTCCAGACGTCTACTGCCGGAGGAATCAGTGAGGACACTGTCTTTCACATACTGGAGGGCTGCCCCGGTGTTGAGGGGTCTCCCTCCTCTGTGCCTCAGACCTCGGACATGTTCCAGAACCTCTTCCTTTGTGGTGTAGGTGTTCAGATAGAAACTAGCCTCGGGCTCTCGGCTGTACTGGACCACAGAGACGCGGTCTCTGCCCTCATCCACATGGAGTTTCTCCACCACTCTCTGAACAAAGTCACGCATGGCGGGGAATCCATTCCTGTTCCCGTCTGAACCATCAAGGAGCAGTACGACGTCTCTCCTGGCAGCACGGCCCTCGACTACGGCAGATAGAGCATGTCAAAAGAGCAATCTACCAGTCTGCCAAGCACACACTTTGCAGCTAATTCAGCGGGCATCACGGCAAGCCGTGTTTTGGCTCTAATGTGCGACCGAGGGAACAAGTTAACATTTTTGGTTTTCTGTCACTAACGCAACTATACTGTCCTGCAGCATGCGACAAAAACAGACACAAGAGACAACGAGTGCGCTTACCTATGACTGTTGGTGTTATGGGAGTGGCCTCCACTACAGCGGTGCTAACGACAGAGAGCAGTTGCTGTTGGACACTTGGAAGGTCATTGAAGTCGGACACGGACATTGCGTAACTAGGGTCGTTTGAAATCCTCTGCAGTTCTCTGCTGTCAGAGTTCCTGTTTCCAATTGGAAGGATCTGCACGCCCAGCTCTTTCAGAGCCGAGGCTGGAGCGTCCACACTGTCAAACGACCTTCCACCGCTAAGCAGGATCAGCATTTGTGGCACACCCTCTGAGCGCCTAGAACCGGAGGAGGCTGTGAACACGTTCTCCCTCACATACTGGAGAGCTGCACCAGTGTTGAGGGGCCTTCCTCCTTTGTGTCTCAGATTTCTAACATTCTCAAGAACATTCTCCTTCCTTGAGTGGGTGTTCAGGTAGAAGTGGGCCACTGGGTCTCTGCTGTACTGGACCACAGACACACGGTCTTTGCCCTCGCCCACATTTAGTTTCTCCACCACTCTTTGAACAAAGTCAAGCACTGCTGAGAACACGTTCCTTGTTCCATCTGAACCATCCAGCATGAACACCACATCTTTTCGGGGCATTCCTCTGTCAACTAAGGATATAGAGAATTTTGTCATGCAGAGCATGGAGGAAACTCTAGCACTCAAATGGCTCTCTGGCTGTTTTAAGCTACGAATTGACATGTAACACGCTGGCTTTACGGGGTTCTTTAGGGTCTGTTTATTTATTTATTCATTTTTGCACGACACAGGGACAGGAAGGAATACGTACACCACATACAAGCCTTTGTGAAGAGAAGAAGAGTAATATGGTTAAATCAGTCTTACCCGAGACAGGTGGAGACGTCTGTGTTACTTCCAAGACAGCAGTGTTCACAGAGGCGAGCAACTGCTGCTGGACATTTGGCAGCTCCGAAAAGTCTGACACAGACTGGGCATAGGTAGGATCGGAAGAAATCCTCTCAACCTCTCGGCTGGAGTTTCTGGTGCCAATACCAAAGACCAAGACGCCACTCTCTTTGAGAGAGGTGGCTGGGGTGTCTACGTTATCGCTAGACCTCGCTCCGCTCAGCAGGATAAGAATTTGAGGAACACCCTCTTGCCGCCTGCTACCAGAGGAAGGAGCGAAGGCCCTGTCTCTCACGTACTGGAGAGCCGCCCCGGTGTTGAGGGGCCTGCCTCCTTTGTGCCTCAGAGCTCTCACGGCGTCAAGAGTGTCTTCCTTTCGTGTGTATGTGTTCAGATAGAAATGGGCCTCTGGCTCTCTGCTGTATTGCACCACAGACACGCGATCTCTGTTCTCCATCACATTTAGCTTCTCCACTACCCTCTGAACAAAGTCCTTCATAGCTGGGAATGCATTCCTAGTGTAATCAGAGCCATCCAGCAGGAATACAACATCCTTTCTGGGAGCGGAAGGTCAACTAGAAGGAAAACCACATGTTTAGCATTGAGCACACTTTCTTGAAGCACAGCAACCCCATTTGACACTCCCACGATCACTTCTAACGCAGAAATCAAAGGGACGGCCCCAGTAAATCCACCCACCACCCCCTTCCACGCACACACATAAAATTGCTAGACTTTGCCCCGTGGCTATTTCTAAGCAACTCCAAATAGCAGTGAAGGGTGTTTTTTACGTTAGGGTTTGAAAAGACCAAGGCATGCAGGCCAGGGGCAGACGGCACTGAGGGAAAGATTAACGGGCGGGACAGACGTCGGGATGTAAACGTACCTATGACAGTTGGGGTCGTCGGTGTCACAGAGATGACAGCGGATTCTACGGAATCGATAAGCTGTTCCTGAACACTGGGAGGTCACTGAAGTCGGACACTGAGACTGCATTGCCAGGCTCTTTTGAAATACTCTGCAATTCTCTGCTGTCAGAGTATCTGTTGCCAATGGTAAAAATTTTCACTCCCAGCTCCCTAAGAGCGGAGGCTGGCGTGTCCACATTGTCAGAAGACCTTCCACCGTTCAGCAAAATCAGTATCTGTGGGACACCCTCCAGACGTCTACTGCCGGAGGAATCAGTGAGGACACTGTCTTTCACATACTGGAGGGCTGCCCCGGTGTTGAGGGGTCTCCCTCCTCTGTGCCTCAGACCTCGGACATGTTCCAGAACCTCTTCCTTTGTGGTGTAGGTGTTCAGATAGAAACTAGCCTCGGGCTCTCGGCTGTACTGGACCACAGAGACGCGGTCTCTGCCCTCATCCACATGGAGTTTCTCCACCACTCTCTGAACAAAGTCACGCATGGCGGGGAATCCATTCCTGTTCCCGTCTGAACCATCAAGGAGCAGTACGACGTCTCTCCTGGCAGCACGGCCCTCGACTACGGCAGATAGAGCATGTCAAAGAGCAATCTACCAGTCTGCCAAGCACACACTTTGCAGCTAATTCAGCGGGCATCACGGCAAGCCGTGTTTGGCTCTAATGTGCGACCGAGGAACAAGTTAACATTCTTGGTTTTCTGTCACTAACGCAACTATACTGTCCTGCAGCATGCGACAAAAACAGACACAAGAGACAACGAGTGCGCTTACCTATGACTGTTGGTGTTATGGGAGTGGCCTCCACTACAGCGGTGCTAACGACAGAGAGCAGTTGCTGTTGGACACTTGGAAGGTCATTGAAGTCGGACACGGACATTGCGTAACTAGGGTCGTTTGAAATCCTCTGCAGTTCTCTGCTGTCAGAGTTCCTGTTTCCAATTGGAAGGATCTGCACGCCCAGCTCTTTCAGAGCCGAGGCTGGAGCGTCCACACTGTCAAACGACCTTCCACCGCTAAGCAGGATCAGCATTTGTGGCACACCCTCTGGCGCCTAGAACCGGAGGAGGCTGTGAACACGTTCTCCCTCACATACTGGAGAGCTGCACCAGTGTTGAGGGGGCCTTCCTCCTTTGTGTCTCAGATTTCTAACATTCTCAAGAACATTCTCCTTCCTTGAGTGGGTGTTCAGGTAGAAGTGGGCCACTGGGTCTCTGCTGTACTGGACCACAGACACACGGTCTTTGCCCTCGCCCACATTTAGTTTCTCCACCACTCTTTGAACAAAGTCAAGCACTGCTGAGAACACGTTCCTTGTTCCATCTGAACCATCCAGCATGAACACCACATCTTTTCGGGGCATTCCTCTGTCAACTAAGGATATAGAGAATTTTGTCATGCAGAGCATGGAGGAAACTCTAGCACTCAAATGGCTCTCTGGCTGTTTTAAGCTACGAATTGACATGTAACACGCTGGCTTTACGGGGTTCTTTAGGGTCTGTTTATTTATTTATTCATTTTTGCACGACACAGGGACAGGAAGGAATACGTACACCACATACAAGCCTTTGTGAAGAGAAGAAGAGTAATATGGTTAAATCAGTCTTACCCGAGACAGGTGGAGACGTCTGTGTTACTTCCAAGACAGCAGTGTTCACAGAGGCGAGCAACTGCTGCTGGACATTTGGCAGCTCGAAAAGTCTGACACAGACTGGGCATAGGTAGGATCGGAAGAAATCCTCTCAACCTCTCGGCTGTCAGAGTTTCTGGTGCCAATACCAAAGACCAAGACGCCACTCTCTTTGAGAGAGGTGGCTGGGGTGTCTACGTTATCGCTAGACCTCGCTCCGCTCAGCAGGATAAGAATTTGAGGAACACCCTCTTGCCGCCTGCTACCAGAGGAAGGAGCGAAGGCCCTGTCTCTCACGTACTGGAGAGCCGCCCCGGTGT
The DNA here is from genome assembly GCA_027481765.1 of Tenualosa thibaudeaui. Classification (NCBI taxonomy): domain Eukaryota; kingdom Metazoa; phylum Chordata; class Actinopteri; order Clupeiformes; family Clupeidae; genus Tenualosa; species Tenualosa thibaudeaui. Next base: position 20,909 of record JAIFZK010000010.1, on the reverse strand, counting down.
TGAGGGGCCTGCCTCCTTTGTGCCTCAGAGCTCTCACGGCGTCAAGAGTGTCTTCCTTTCGTGTGTATGTGTTCAGATAGAAATGGGCCTCTGGCTCTCTGCTGTATTGCACCACAGACACGCGATCTCTGTTCTCCATCACATTTAGCTTCTCCACTACCCTCTGAACAAAGTCCTTCATAGCTGGGAATGCATTCCTAGTGTAATCAGAGCCATCCAGCAGGAATACAACATCCTTTCTGGGAGCGGCCCGGTCAACTAGAAGGAAAACCACATGTTTAGCATTGAGCACACTTTCTTGAAGCACAGCAACCCCATTTGACACTCCCACGATCACTTCTAACGCAGAAATCAAAGGGGACGGCCCCAGTAAATCCACCCACCATCCCCCTTCCACGCACACACATAAAATTGCTAGACTTGGCCTCGTGGCTATTTCTAAGCAACTCCAAATAGCAGTGAAGGGTGTTTTTTACGTTAGGGTTTGAAAAGACCAAGGCATGCAGGCCAGGGGCAGACGGCACTGAGGGAAAGATTAACGGGCGGGACAGACGTCGGGATGTAAACGTACCTATGACAGTTGGGGTCGTCGGTGTCACAGAGATGACAGCGGATTCTACGGAATCGATAAGCTGTTCCTGAACACTGGGGAGGTCACTGAAGTCGGACACTGAGACTGCATTGCCAGGCTCTTTTGAAATACTCTGCAATTCTCTGCTGTCAGAGTATCTGTTGCCATTGGTAATATTTTGCACTGCGAGCTCCCTAAGAGCGGAGGCTGGCGTGTCCACATTGTCAGAAGACCTTCCACCGTTCAGCAAAATCAGTATCTGTGGGACACCCTCCAGACGTCTACTGCCGGAGGAATCAGTGAGGACACTGTCTTTCACATACTGGAGGGCTGCCCCGGTGTTGAGGGGTCTCCCTCCTCTGTGCCTCAGACCTCGGACATGTTCCAGAACCTCTTCCTTTGTGGTGTAGGTGTTCAGATAGAAACTAGCCTCGGGCTCTCGGCTGTACTGGACCACAGAGACGCGGTCTCTGCCCTCATCCACATGGAGTTTCTCCACCACTCTCTGAACAAAGTCACGCATGGCGGGGAATCCATTCCTGTTCCCGTCTGAACCATCAAGGAGCAGTACGACGTCTCTCCTGGCAGCACGGCCCTCGCCGCCGGCAGCTCGCGCCTGTCAAACGAGCCCTCGACCAGTCTGCCAAGCACACACCTTGCAGCTAATTCAGCGGGCATCACGGCAAGCCGTGTTTTGGCTCTAATGTGCGACCGAGGGAACAAGTTAACATTTTTGGTTTTCTGTCACTAACGCAACTATACTGTCCTGCAGCATGCGACAAAAACAGACACAAGAGACAACGAGTGCGCTTACCTATGACTGTTGGTGTTATGGGAGTGGCCTCCACTACAGCGGTGCTAACGACAGAGAGCAGTTGCTGTTGGACACTTGGAAGGTCATTGAAGTCGGACACGGACATTGCGTAACTAGGGTCGTTTGAAATCCTCTGCAGTTCTCTGCTGTCAGAGTTCCTGTTTCCAATTGGAAGGATCTGCACGCCCAGCTCTTTCAGAGCCGAGGCTGGAGCGTCCACACTGTCAAACGACCTTCCACCGCTAAGCAGGATCAGCATTTGTGGCACACCCTCTGGCGCCTAGAACCGGAGGAGGCTGTGAACACGTTCTCCCTCACATACTGGAGAGCTGCACCAGTGTTGAGGGGCCTTCCTCCTTTGTGTCTCAGATTTCTAACATTCTCAAGAACATTCTCCTTCCTTGAGTGGGTGTTCAGGTAGAAGTGGGCCACTGGGTCTCTGCTGTACTGGACCACAGACACACGGTCTTTGCCCTCGCCCACATTTAGTTTCTCCACCACTCTTTGAACAAAGTCAAGCACTGCTGAGAACACGTTCCTTGTTCCATCTGAACCATCCAGCATGAACACCACATCTTTTCGGGGCATTCCTCTGTCAACTAAGGATATAGAGAATTTTGTCATGCAGAGCATGGAGGAAACTCTAGCACTCAAATGGCTCTCTGGCTGTTTTAAGCTACGAATTGACATGTAACACGCTGGCTTTACGGGGTTCTTTAGGGTCTGTTTATTTATTTATTCATTTTTGCACGACACAGGGACAGGAAGGAATACGTACACCACATACAAGCCTTTGTGAAGAGAAGAAGAGTAATATGGTTAAATCAGTCTTACCCGAGACAGGTGGAGACGTCTGTGTTACTTCCAAGACAGCAGTGTTCACAGAGGCGAGCAACTGCTGCTGGACATTTGGCAGCTCGAAAAGTCTGACACAGACTGGGCATAGGTAGGATCGGAAGAAATCCTCTCAACCTCTCGGCTGGAGTTTCTGGTGCCAATACCAAAGACCAAGACGCCACTCTCTTTGAGAGAGGTGGCTGGGGTGTCTACGTTATCGCTAGACCTCGCTCCGCTCAGCAGGATAAGAATTTGAGGAACACCCTCTTGCCGCCTGCTACCAGAGGAAGGAGCGAAGGCCCTGTCTCTCACGTACTGGAGAGCGCCCGGTGTTGAGGGGCCTGCCTCCTTTGTGCCTCAGAGCTCTCACGGCGTCAAGAGTGTCTTCCTTTCGTGTGTATGTGTTCAGATAGAAATGGGCCTCTGGCTCTCTGCTGTATTGCACCACAGACACGCGATCTCTGTTCTCCATCACATTTAGCTTCTCCACTACCCTCTGAACAAAGTCCTTCATAGCTGGGAATGCATTCCTAGTGTAATCAGAGCCATCCAGCAGGAATACAACATCCTTTCTGGGAGCGGCCCGGTCAACTAGAAGGAAAACCACATGTTTAGCATTGAGCACACTTTCTTGAAGCACAGCAACCCCATTTGACACTCCCACGATCACTTCTAACGCAGAAATCAAAGGGACGGCCCCAGTAAATCCACCCACCACCCCCTTCCACGCACACACATAAAATTGCTAGACTTTGCCCGTGGCTATTTCTAAGCAACTCCAAATAGCAGTGAAGGGTGTTTTTACGTTAGGGTTTGAAAAGACCAAGGCATGCAGGCCAGGGGCAGACGGCACTGAGGAAAGATTAACGGGCGGGACAGGCGTCGGGATGTAAACGCGTACCTATGACAGTTGGGGTCGTCGGTGTCACAGAGATGACAGCGGATTCTACGGAATCGATAAGCTGTTCCTGAACACTGGGAGGTCACTGAAGTCGGACACTGAGACTGCATTGCCAGGCTCTTTTGAAATACTCTGCAATTCTCTGCTGTCAGAGTATCTGTTGCCAATGGTAAAAATTTTCACTCCCAGCTCCCTAAGAGCGGAGGCTGGCGTGTCCACATTGTCAGAAGACCTTCCACCGTTCAGCAAAATCAGTATCTGTGGGACACCCTCCAGACGTCTACTGCCGGAGGAATCAGTGAGGACACTGTCTTTCACATACTGGAGGGCTGCCCCGGTGTTGAGGGGTCTCCCTCCTCTGTGCCTCAGACCTCGGACATGTTCCAGAACCTCTTCCTTTGTGGTGTAGGTGTTCAGATAGAAACTAGCCTCGGGCTCTCGGCTGTACTGGACCACAGAGACGCGGTCTCTGCCCTCATCCACATGGAGTTTCTCCACCACTCTCTGAACAAAGTCACGCATGGCGGGGAATCCATTCCTGTTCCCGTCTGAACCATCAAGGAGCAGTACGACGTCTCTCCTGGCAGCACGGCCCTCGACTACGGCAGATAGAGCATGTCAAAAGAGCAATCTACCAGTCTGCCAAGCACACACTTTGCAGCTAATTCAGCGGGCATCACGGCAAGCCGTGTTTGGCTCTAATGTGCGACCGAGGAACAAGTTAACATTTTGGTTTTCTGTCACTAACGCAACTATACTGTCCTGCAGCATGCGACAAAAACAGACACAAGAGACAACGAGTGCGCTTACCTATGACTGTTGGTGTTATGGGAGTGGCCTCCACTACAGCGGTGCTAACGACAGAGAGCAGTTGCTGTTGGACACTTGGAAGGTCATTGAAGTCGGACACGGACATTGCGTAACTAGGGTCGTTTGAAATCCTCTGCAGTTCTCTGCTGTCAGAGTTCCTGTTTCCAATTGGAAGGATCTGCACGCCCAGCTCTTTCAGAGCCGAGGCTGGAGCGTCCACACTGTCAAACGACCTTCCACCGCTAAGCAGGATCAGCATTTGTGGCACACCCTCTGGCGCCTAGAACCGGAGGAGGCTGTGAACACGTTCTCCCTCACATACTGGAGAGCTGCACCAGTGTTGAGGGCCTTCCTCCTTTGTGTCTCAGATTTCTAACATTCTCAAGAACATTCTCCTTCCTTGAGTGGGTGTTCAGGTAGAAGTGGGCCACTGGGTCTCTGCTGTACTGGACCACAGACACACGGTCTTTGCCCTCGCCCACATTTAGTTTCTCCACCACTCTTTGAACAAAGTCAAGCACTGCTGAGAACACGTTCCTTGTTCCATCTGAACCATCCAGCATGAACACCACATCTTTTCGGGGCATTCCTCTGTCAACTAAGGATATAGAGAATTTTGTCATGCAGAGCATGGAGGAAACTCTAGCACTCAAATGGCTCTCTGGCTGTTTTAAGCTACGAATTGACATGTAACACGCTGGCTTTACGGGGTTCTTTAGGGTCTGTTTATTTATTTATTCATTTTTGCACGACACAGGGACAGGAAGGAATACGTACACCACATACAAGCCTTTGTGAAGAGAAGAAGAGTAATATGGTTAAATCAGTCTTACCCGAGACAGGTGGAGACGTCTGTGTTACTTCCAAGACAGCAGTGTTCACAGAGGCGAGCAACTGCTGCTGGACATTTGGCAGCTCCGAAAAGTCTGACACAGACTGGGCATAGGTAGGATCGGAAGAAATCCTCTCAACCTCTCGGCTGGAGTTTCTGGTGCCAATACCAAAGACCAAGACGCCACTCTCTTTGAGAGAGGTGGCTGGGGTGTCTACGTTATCGCTAGACCTCGCTCCGCTCAGCAGGATAAGAATTTGAGGAACACCCTCTTGCCGCCTGCTACCAGAGGAAGGAGCGAAGGCCCTGTCTCTCACGTACTGGAGAGCCGCCCCGGTGTTGAGGGGCCTGCCTCCTTTGTGCCTCAGAGCTCTCACGGCGTCAAGAGTGTCTTCCTTTCGTGTGTATGTGTTCAGATAGAAATGGGCCTCTGGCTCTCTGCTGTATTGCACCACAGACACGCGATCTCTGTTCTCCATCACATTTAGCTTCTCCACTACCCTCTGAACAAAGTCCTTCATAGCTGGGAATGCATTCCTAGTGTAATCAGAGCCATCCAGCAGGAATACAACATCCTTTCTGGGAGCGGCCCGGTCAACTAGAAGGAAAACCACATGTTTAGCATTGAGCACACTTTCTTGAAGCACAGCAACCCCATTTGACACTCCCACGATCACTTCTAACGCAGAAATCAAAGGGGACGGCCCCAGTAAATCCACCCACCACCCCCCTTCCACGCGCACACACATAAAATTGCTAGACTTTGCCCCGTGGCTATTTCTAAGCAACTCCAAATAGCAGTGAAGGGTGTTTTTTTACGTTAGGGTTTGAAAAGACCAAGGCATGCAGGCCAGGGGCAGACGGCACTGAGGGAAAGATTAACGGGCGGGACAGACGTCGGGATGTAAACGTACCTATGACAGTTGGGGTCGTCGGTGTCACAGAGATGACAGCGGATTCTACGGAATCGATAAGCTGTTCCTGAACACTGGGGAGGTCACTGAAGTCGGACACTGAGACTGCATTGCCAGGCTCTTTTGAAATACTCTGCAATTCTCTGCTGTCAGAGTATCTGTTGCCAATGGTAAAAATTTTCACTCCCAGCTCCCTAAGAGCGGAGGCTGGCGTGTCCACATTGTCAGAAGACCTTCCACCGTTCAGCAAAATCAGTATCTGTGGGACACCCTCCAGACGTCTACTGCCGGAGGAATCAGTGAGGACACTGTCTTTCACATACTGGAGGGCTGCCCCGGTGTTGAGGGGTCTCCCTCCTCTGTGCCTCAGACCTCGGACATGTTCCAGAACCTCTTCCTTTGTGGTGTAGGTGTTCAGATAGAAACTAGCCTCGGGCTCTCGGCTGTACTGGACCACAGAGACGCGGTCTCTGCCCTCATCCACATGGAGTTTCTCCACCACTCTCTGAACAAAGTCACGCATGGCGGGGAATCCATTCCTGTTCCCGTCTGAACCATCAAGGAGCAGTATGACGTCTCTCCTGGCAGCACGGCCCTCGACTACGGCAGATAGAGCATGTCAAGAGAGCTCTCTAGCAGTCTGCCACGCACACACGTTGCAGCTAATTCAGCGGGCATCACGGCAAGCCGTGTTTTGGCTCTAATGTGCGACCGAGGAACAAGTTAACATTTTTGGTTTTCTGTCACTAACGCAACTATACTGTCCTGCAGCATGCGACAAAAACAGACACAAGAGACAACGAGTGCGCTTACCTATGACTGTTGGTGTTATGGGAGTGGCCTCCACTACAGCGGTGCTAACGACAGAGAGCAGTTGCTGTTGGACACTTGGAAGGTCATTGAAGTCGGACACGGACATTGCGTAACTAGGGTCGTTTGAAATCCTCTGCAGTTCTCTGCTGTCAGAGTTCCTGTTTCCAATTGGAAGGATCTGCACGCCCAGCTCTTTCAGAGCCGAGGCTGGAGCGTCCACACTGTCAAACGACCTTCCACCGCTAAGCAGGATCAGCATTTGTGGCACACCCTCTGAGCGCCTAGAACCGGAGGAGGCTGTGAACACGTTCTCCCTCACATACTGGAGAGCTGCACCAGTGTTGAGGGCCTTCCTCCTTTGTGTCTCAGATTTCTAACATTCTCAAGAACATTCTCCTTCCTTGAGTGGGTGTTCAGGTAGAAGTGGGCCACTGGGTCTCTGCTGTACTGGACCACAGACACACGGTCTTTGCCCTCGCCCACATTTAGTTTCTCCACCACTCTTTGAACAAAGTCAAGCACTGCTGAGAACACGTTCCTTGTTCCATCTGAACCATCCAGCATGAACACCACATCTTTTCGGGCATTCCTCTGTCAACTAAGGATATAGAGAATTTTGTCATGCAGAGCATGGAGGAAACTCTAGCACTCAAATGGCTCTCTGGCTGTTTTAAGCTACAATTGACATGTAACACGCTGGCTTTACGGGGTTCTTTAGGGTCTGTTTATTTATTTATTCATTTTTGCGACTACACAGGGACAGGAAGGAATACGTACACCACATACAAGCCTTTGTGAAGAGAAGAAGAGTAATATGGTTAAATCAGTCTTACCCGAGACAGGTGGAGACGTCTGTGTTACTTCCAAGACAGCAGTGTTCACAGAGGCGAGCAACTGCTGCTGGACATTTGGCAGCTCGAAAAGTCTGACACAGACTGGGCATAGGTAGGATCGGAAGAAATCCTCTCAACCTCTCGGCTGGAGTTTCTGGTGCCAATACCAAAGACCAAGACGCCACTCTCTTTGAGAGAGGTGGCTGGGGTGTCTACGTTATCGCTAGACCTCGCTCCGCTCAGCAGGATAAGAATTTGAGGAACACCCTCTTGCCGCCTGCTACCAGAGGAAGGAGCGAAGGCCCTGTCTCTCACGTACTGGAGAGCCGCCCCGGTGTTGAGGGGCCTGCCTCCTTTGTGCCTCAGAGCTCTCACGGCGTCAAGAGTGTCTTCCTTTCGTGTGTATGTGTTCAGATAGAAATGGGCCTCTGGCTCTCTGCTGTATTGCACCACAGACACGCGATCTCTGTTCTCCATCACATTTAGCTTCTCCACTACCCTCTGAACAAAGTCCTTCATAGCTGGGAATGCATTCCTAGTGTAATCAGAGCCATCCAGCAGGAATACAACATCCTTTCTGGGAGCGGACCGGTCAACTAGAAGGAAAACCACATGTTTAGCATTGAGCACACTTTCTTGAAGCACAGCAACCCCATTTGACACTCCCACGATCACTTCTAACGCAGAAAACAAAGGGACGGCCCCAGTAAATCCACCCACCACCCCCCTTCCACGCGCACACAAATAAAATAGCTAGACATTGCCACGTGGCTATTTCTAAGCAACTCCAAATAGCAGTGAAGGGTGTTTTTTACGTTAGGGTTTGAAAAGACCAAGGCATGCAGGCCAGGGGCAGACGGCACTGAGGGAAAGATTAACGGGCGGGACAGACGTCGGGATGTAAACGTACCTATGACAGTTGGGGTCGTCGGTGTCACAGAGATGACAGCGGATTCTACGGAATCGATAAGCTGTTCCTGAACACTGGGGAGGTCACTGAAGTCGGACACTGAGACTGCATTGCCAGGCTCTTTTGAAATACTCTGCAATTCTCTGCTGTCAGAGTATCTGTTGCCAATGGTAAAAATTTTCACTCCCAGCTCCCTAAGAGCGGAGGCTGGCGTGTCCACATTGTCAGAAGACCTTCCACCGTTCAGCAAAATCAGTATCTGTGGGACACCCTCCAGACGTCTACTGCCGGAGGAATCAGTGAGGACACTGTCTTTCACATACTGGAGGGCTGCCCCGGTGTTGAGGGGTCTCCCTCCTCTGTGCCTCAGACCTCGGACATGTTCCAGAACCTCTTCCTTTGTGGTGTAGGTGTTCAGATAGAAACTAGCCTCGGGCTCTCGGCTGTACTGGACCACAGAGACGCGGTCTCTGCCCTCATCCACATGGAGTTTCTCCACCACTCTCTGAACAAAGTCACGCATGGCGGGGAATCCATTCCTGTTCCCGTCTGAACCATCAAGGAGCAGTACGACGTCTCTCCTGGCAGCACGGCCCTCGACTCACGGCAGATAGAGCATGTCAAAAGAGCAATCTACCAGTCTGCCAAGCACACACTTTGCAGCTAATTCAGCGGGCATCACGGCAAGCCGTGTTTTGGCTCTAATGTGCGACCGAGGGAACAAGTTAACATTTTTGGTTTTCTGTCACTAACGCAACTATACTGTCCTGCAGCATGCGACAAAAACAGACACAAGAGACAACGAGTGCGCTTACCTATGACTGTTGGTGTTATGGGAGTGGCCTCCACTACAGCGGTGCTAACGACAGAGAGCAGTTGCTGTTGGACACTTGGAAGGTCATTGAAGTCGGACACGGACATTGCGTAACTAGGGTCGTTTGAAATCCTCTGCAGTTCTCTGCTGTCAGAGTTCCTGTTTCCAATTGGAAGGATCTGCACGCCCAGCTCTTTCAGAGCCGAGGCTGGAGCGGCCACACTGTCAAACGACCTTCCACCGCTAAGCAGGATCAGCATTTGTGGCACACCCTCTGAGCGCCTAGAACCGGAGGAGGCTGTGAACACGTTCTCCCTCACATACTGGAGAGCTGCACCAGTGTTGAGGGGCCTTCCTCCTTTGTGTCTCAGATTTCTAACATTCTCAAGAACATTCTCCTTCCTTGAGTGGGTGTTCAGGTAGAAGTGGGCCACTGGGTCTCTGCTGTACTGGACCACAGACACACGGTCTTTGCCCTCGCCCACATTTAGTTTCTCCACCACTCTTTGAACAAAGTCAAGCACTGCTGAGAACACGTTCCTTGTTCCATCTGAACCATCCAGCATGAACACCACATCTTTTCGGGGCATTCCTCTGTCAACTAAGGATATAGAGAATTTTGTCATGCAGAGCATGGAGGAAACTCTAGCACTCAAATGGCTCTCTGGCTGTTTTAAGCTACGAATTGACATGTAACACGCTGGCTTTACGGGGTTCTTTAGGGTCTGTTTATTTATTTATTCATTTTTGCACGACACAGGGACAGGAAGGAATACGTACACCACATACAAGCCTTTGTGAAGAGAAGAAGAGTAATATGGTTAAATCAGTCTTACCCGAGACAGGTGGAGACGTCTGTGTTACTTCCAAGACAGCAGTGTTCACAGAGGCGAGCAACTGCTGCTGGACATTTGGCAGCTCCGAAAAGTCTGACACAGACTGGGCATAGGTAGGATCGGAAGAAATCCTCTCAACCTCTCGGCTGGAGTTTCTGGTGCCAATACCAAAGACCAAGACGCCACTCTCTTTGAGAGAGGTGGCTGGGGTGTCTACGTTATCGCTAGACCTCGCTCCGCTCAGCAGGATAAGAATTTGAGAACACCCTCTTGCCGCCTGCTACCAGAGGAAGGAGCGAAGGCCCTGTCTCTCACGCACTGGAGAGCCGCCCCGGTGTTGAGGGGCCTGCCTCCTTTGTGCCTCAGAGCTCTCACGGCGTCAAGAGTGTCTTCCTTTCGTGTGTATGTGTTCAGATAGAAATGGGCCTCTGGCTCTCTGCTGTATTGCACCACAGACACGCGATCTCTGTTCTCCATCACATTTAGCTTCTCCACTACCCTCTGAACAAAGTCCTTCATAGCTGGGAATGCATTCCTAGTGTAATCAGAGCCATCCAGCAGGAATACAACATCCTTTCTGGGAGCGGCCGGTCAACTAGAAGGAAAACCACATGTTTAGCATTGAGCACACTTTCTTGAAGCACAGCAACCCCCTTTGACCCTCCCACGATCACTTCTAACGCAGAAATCAAAGGGGACGGCCCCAGTAAATCCACCCACCACCCCCCTTCCACGCACACACATAAAATTGCTAGACTTTGCCCGTGGCTATTTCTAAGCAACTCCAAATAGCAGTGAAGGGTGTTTTTACGTTAGGGTTTGAAAAGACCAAGGCATGCAGGCCAGGGGCAGACGGCACTGAGGGAAAGATTAACGGCGGGACAGACGTCGGGATGTAAACGTACCTATGACAGTTGGGGTCGTCGGTGTCACAGAGATGACAGCGGATTCTACGGAATCGATAAGCTGTTCCTGAACACTGGGAGGTCACTGAAGTCGGACACTGAGACTGCAGTGCCAGGCTCTTTTGAAATACTCTGCAATTCTCTGCTGTCAGAGTATCTGTTGCCAATGGTAAAAATTTTCACTCCCAGCTCCCTAAGAGCGGAGGCTGGCGTGTCCACATTGTCAGAAGACCTTCCACCGTTCAGCAAAATCAGTATCTGTGGGACACCCTCCAGACGTCTACTGCCGGAGGAAACAGTGAGGACTCTGTGTTTCACATACTGGAGGGCTGCCCGGTGTTGAGGGTCTCCCTCCTCTGTGCCTCAGACCTCGGACATGTTCCAGAACCTCTTCCTTTGTGGTGTAGGTGTTCAGATAGAAACTAGCCTCGGGCTCTCGGCTGTACTGGACCACAGAGACGCGGTCTCTGCCCTCATCCACATGGAGTTTCTCCACCACTCTCTGAACAAAGTCACGCATGGCGGGGAATCCATTCCTGTTCCCGCCTGAACCATCAAGGAGCAGTACGACGTCTCTCCTGGCAGCACGGCCATCGACTTCGGCAGATAGATCAAGTCAATAGATCAATCTACCAGTCTGCCAAGCACACACCTTGCAGCTAATTCAGCGGGCATCACGGCAAGCCGTGTTTTGGCTCTAATGTGCGACCGAGGGAACAAGTTAACATTTTTGGTTTTCTGTCACTAACGCAACTATACTGTCCTGCAGCATGCGACAAAAACAGACACAAGAGACAACGAGTGCGCTTACCTATGACTGTTGGTGTTATGGGAGTGGCCTCCACTACAGCGGTGCTAACGACAGAGAGCAGTTGCTGTTGGACACTTGGAAGGTCATTGAAGTCGGACACGGACATTGCGTAACTAGGGTCGTTTGAAATCCTCTGCAGTTCTCTGCTGTCAGAGTTCCTGTTTCCAATTGGAAGGATCTGCACGCCCAGCTCTTTCAGAGCCGAGGCTGGAGCGTCCACACTGTCAAACGACCTTCCACCGCTAAGCAGGATCAGCATTTGTGGCACACCCTCTGAGCGCCTAGAACCGGAGGAGGCTGTGAACACGTTCTCCCTCACATACTGGAGAGCTGCACCAGTGTTGAGGGGCCTTCCTCCTTTGTGTCTCAGATTTCTAACATTCTCAAGAACATTCTCCTTCCTTGAGTGGGTGTTCAGGTAGAAGTGGGCCACTGGGTCTCTGCTGTACTGGACCACAGACACACGGTCTTTGCCCTCGCCCACATTTAGTTTCTCCACCACTCTTTGAACAAAGTCAAGCACTGCTGAGAACACGTTCCGTGTTCCATCTGAACCATCCAGCATGAACACCACATCTTTTCGGGGCATTCCTCTGTCAACTATGGATATAGAGAATTTTGTCATGCAGAGCATGGAGGAAACTCTAGCACTCAAATGGCTCTCTGGCTGTTTTAAGATACTAATTGACATGTAACACGCTGGCTTTACGGGGTTCTTTAGGGTCTGTTTATTTATTTATTCATTTTTGCACGACACAGGGACAGGAAGGAATACGTACACCACATACAAGCCTTTGTGAAGAGAAGAAGAGTAATATGGTTAAATCAGTCTTACCCGAGACAGGTGGAGACGTCTGTGTTACTTCCAAGACAGCAGTGTTCACAGAGGCGAGCAACTGCTGCTGGACATTTGGCAGCTCCGAAAAGTCTGACACAGACTGGGCATAGGTAGGATCGGAAGAAATCCTCTCAACCTCTCGGCTGGAGTTTCTGGTGCCAATACCAAAGACCAAGACGCCACTCTCTTTGAGAGAGGTGGCTGGGGTGTCTACGTTATCGCTAGACCTCGCTCCGCTCAGCAGGATAAGAATTTGAGGAACACCCTCTTGCCGCCTGCTACCAGAGGAAGGAGCGAAGGCCCTGTCTCTCACGTACTGGAGAGCCGCCCCGGTGTTGAGGGGCCTGCCTCCTTTGTGCCTCAGAGCTCTCACGGCGTCAAGAGTGTCTTCCTTTCGTGTGTATGTGTTCAGATAGAAATGGGCCTCTGGCTCTCTGCTGTATTGCACCACAGACACGCGATCTCTGTTCTCCATCACATTTAGCTTCTCCACTACCCTCTGAACAAAGTCCTTCATAGCTGGGAATGCATTCCTAGTGTAATCAGAGCCATCCAGCAGGAATACAACATCCTTTCTGGGAGCGGCCCGGTCAACTAGAAGGAAAACCACATGTTTAGCATTGAGCACACTTTCTTGAAGCACAGCAACCCCATTTGACACTCCCACGATCACTTCTAACGCAGAAATCAAAGGGCGGCCCCAGTAAATCCACCCACCACCCTTCCACGCGCACACATAAAATTGCTAGACTTTGCCCGTGGCTATTTCTAAGCAACTCCAAATAGCAGTGAAGGGTGTTTTTACGTTAGGGTTTGAAAAGACCAAGGCATGCAGGCCAGGGCAGGCGGCACTGAGGAAAGATTAGCAGGCGGGACAGGCGTCGGGATGTAAGCGTACCTATGACAGTTGGGGTCGTCGGTGTCACAGAGATGACAGCGGATTCTCACGGACTCGATAAGCTGTTCCTGAACACTGGGGAGGTCACTGAAGTCGGACACTGAGACTGCATTGCCAGGCTCTTTTGAAATACTCTGCAATTCTCTGCTGTCAGAGTATCTGTTGCCAATGGTAAAAATTTTCACTCCCAGCTCCCTAAGAGCGGAGGCTGGCGTGTCCACATTGTCAGAAGACCTTCCACCGTTCAGCAAAATCAGTATCTGTGGGACACCCTCCAGGCGTCTACTGCCGGAGGAATCAGTGAGGACACTGTCTTTCACATACTGGAGGGCTGCCCGGTGTTGAGGGTCTCCCTCCTCTGTGCCTCAGACCTCGGACATGTTCCAGAACCTCTTCCTTTGTGGTGTAGGTGTTCAGATAGAAACTAGCCTCGGGCTCTCGGCTGTACTGGACCACAGAGACGCGGTCTCTGCCCTCATCCACATGGAGTTTCTCCACCACTCTCTGAACAAAGTCACGCATGGCGGGGAATCCATTCCTGTTCCGTCTGAACCATCAAGGAGCAGTACGACGTCTCTCCTGGCAGCACGGCCCTCGACTACGGCAGATAGAGCATGTCAAAGAGCAATCTACCAGTCTGCCAAGCACACACCTCTCAGCTAATTCAGCTGGCATCACGTCAATCCGTGTTTTGGCTATAATGTGAGACCGAGGGAACAAGTTAACACTTTTGGTTGTCTGACACTACCGCATAGATACTGTCCTGCAGCATGCGACAAAAACAGACACAAGAGACAACGAGTGCGCTTACCTATGACTGTTGGTGTTATGGGAGTGGCCTCCACTACAGCGGTGCTAACGACAGAGAGCAGTTGCTGTTGGACACTTGGAAGGTCATTGAAGTCGGACACGGACATTGCGTAACTAGGGTCGTTTGAAATCCTCTGCAGTTCTCTGCTGTCAGAGTTCCTGTTTCCAATTGGAAGGATCTGCACGCCCAGCACATTAAGATCCGAGGCAGGAGCGTCCACACAGTCAAACGACCTTCCACCCCTAAGCAGGATCAGCATTTGTGGCACACCCTCTGGCGCCTAGAACCGGAGGAGGCTGTGAACACGTTCTCCCTCACATACTGGAGAGCTGCACCAGTGTTGAGGGCCTTCCTCCTTTGTGTCTCAGATTTCTAACATTCTCAAGAACATTCTCCTTCCTTGAGTGGGTGTTCAGGTAGAAGTGGGCCACTGGGTCTCTGCTGTACTGGACCACAGACACACGGTCTTTGCCCTCGCCCACATTTAGTTTCTCCACCACTCTTTGAACAAAGTCAAGCACTGCTGAGAACACGTTCCTTGTTCCATCTGAACCATCCAGCATGAACACCACATCTTTTCGCGGCATACATCTGTCAAGTAAGGATATAGAGAATATTTTAAAGCAGAGCATGGAGGAAACTCTAGCACTCAAATGGCTCTCTGGCTGTTTTAAGCTACGAATTGACATGTAACACGCTGGCTTTACGGGGTTCTTTAGGGTCTGTTTATTTATTTATTCATTTTTGCACGACACAGGGACAGGAAGGAATACGTACACCACATACAAGCCTTTGTGAAGAGAAGAAGAGTAATATGGTTAAATCAGTCTTACAGAGACAGGTGGAGACGTCTGTGTTACTTCAAGACAGCAGTGTTCACAGAGGCGAGCAACTGCTGCTGGACATTTGGCAGCTCGAAAAGTCTGACACAGAATGGGCATAGGTAGGATCGGAAGAAATCCTCTCAACCTCTCGGCTGGAGTTTCTGGTGCCAATACCAAAGACCAAGACGCCACTCTCTTTGAGAGAGGTGGCTGGGGTGTCTACGTTATCGCTAGACCTCGCTCCGCTCAGCAGGATAAGAATTTGAGGAACACCCTCTTGCCGCCTGCTACCAGAGGAAGGAGCGAAGGCCCTGTCTCTCACGTGCTGGAGAGCCGCCCGGTGTTGAGGGCCTGCCTCCTTTGTGCCTCAGAGCTCTCACGGCGTCAAGAGTGTCTTCCTTTCGTGTGTATGTGTTCAGATAGAAATGGGCCTCTGGCTCTCTGCTGTATTGCACCACAGACACGCGATCTCTGTTCTCCATCACATTTAGCTTCTCCACTACCCTCTGAACAAAGTCCTTCATAGCTGGGAATGCATTCCTAGTGTAATCAGAGCCATCCAGCAGGAATACAACATCCTTTCTGGGAGCGGCCCGGTCAACTAGAAGGAAAACCACATGTTTAGCATTGAGCACACTTTCTTGAAGCACAGCAACCCCATTTGACACTCCCACGATCACTTCTAATGCAGAAATCAAAGGGGACGGCCCCAGTAAATCCACCCACCACCCCCTTCCACAGCACACACATAAAATTGCTAGACTTTGCCCGTGGCTATTTCTAAGCAACTCCAAATAGCAGTGAAGGGTGTTTTTACGTTAGGGTTTGAAAAGACCAAGGCATGCAGGCCAGGGGCAGACGGCACTGAGGGAAGATTAACGGGCGGGACAGGCGTCGGGATGTAAGCGTACCTATGACAGTTGGGGTCGTCGGTGTCACAGAGATGACAGCGGATTCTACGGAATCGATAAGCTGTTCCTGAACACTGGGGAGGTCACTGAAGTCGGACACTGAGACTGCATTGCCAGGCTCTTTTGAAATACTCTGCAATTCTCTGCTGTCAGAGTATCTGTTGCCAATGGTAAAAATTTTCACTCCCAGCTCCCTAAGAGCGGAGGCTGGCGTGTCCACATTGTCAGAAGACCTTCCACCGTTCAGCAAAATCAGTATCTGTGGGACACCCTCCAGACGTCTACTGCCGGAGGAATCAGTGAGGACACTGTCTTTCACATACTGGAGGGCTGCCCCGGTGTTGAGGGGTCTCCCTCCTCTGTGCCTCAGACCTCGGACATGTTCCAGAACCTCTTCCTTTGTGGTGTAGGTGTTCAGATAGAAACTAGCCTCGGGCTCTCGGCTGTACTGGACCACAGAGACGCGGTCTCTGCCCTCATCCACATGGAGTTTCTCCACCACTCTCTGAACAAAGTCACGCATGGCGGGGAATCCATTCCTGTTCCCGTCTGAACCATCAAGGAGCAGTACGACGTCTCTCCTGGCAGCACGGCCCTCGACTACGGCAGATAGAGCATGTCAAAAGAGCAATCTACCAGTCTGCCAAGCACACACTTTGCAGCTAATTCAGCGGGCATCACGGCAAGCCGTGTTTGGCTCTAATGTGCGACCGAGGAACAAGTTAACATTTTTGGTTTTCTGTCACTAACGCAACTATACTGTCCTGCAGCATGCGACAAAAACAGACACAAGAGACGAGTGCGCTTACCTATGACTGTTGGTGTTATGGGAGTGGCCTCCACTACAGCGGTGCTAACGACAGAGAGCAGTTGCTGTTGGACACTTGGAAGGTCATTGAAGTCGGACACGGACATTGCGTAACTAGGGTCGTTTGAAATCCTCTGCAGTTCTCTGCTGTCAGAGTTACAGTTTACAAATTGAAGGATCTGCACCCCCCCCTCTTTAAGAGCCGAGGCTGGAGCGTCCACACATTCAAACGACCTTCCACCGCTAAGCAGGATCAGCATTTGTGGCACACCCTCTGGCGCCTAGAACCGGAGGAGGCTGTGAACACGTTCTCCCTCACATACTGGAGAGCTGCACCAGTGTTGAGGGGCCTTCCTCCTTTGTGTCTCAGATTTCTAACATTCTCAAGAACATTCTCCTTCCTTGAGTGGGTGTTCAGGTAGAAGTGGGCCACTGGGTCTCTGCTGTACTGGACCACAGACACACGGTCTTTGCCCTCGCCCACATTTAGTTTCTCCACCACTCTTTGAACAAAGTCAAGCACTGCTGAGAACACGTTCCTTGTTCCATCTGAACCATCCAGCATGAACACCACATCTTTTCGGGGCATTCCTCTGTCAACTAAGGATATAGAGAATTTTGTCATGCAGAGCATGGAGGAAACTCTAGCACTCAAATGGCTCTCTGGCTGTTTTAAGCTACAATTGACATGTAACACGCTGGCTTTACGGGGTTCTTTAGGGTCTGTTTATTTATTTATTCATTTTTGCACGACACAGGGACAGGAAGGAATACGTACACCACATACAAGCCTTTGTGAAGAGAAGAAGAGTAATATGGTTAAATCAGTCTTTACAGAGTCATGTGGAGACGTCTGTGTTACTTCCAAGACAGCAGTGTTCACAGAGGCGAGCAACTGCTGCTGGACATTTGGCAGCTCGAAAAGTCTGACACAGACTGGGCATAGGTAGGATCGGAAGAAATCCTCTCAACCTCTCGGCTGGAGTTTCTGGTGCCAATACCAAAGACCAAGACGCCACTCTCTTTGAGAGAGGTGGCTGGGGTGTCTACGTTATCGCTAGACCTCGCTCCGCTCAGCAGGATAAGAATTTGAGAACACCCTCTTGCCGCCTGCTACCAGAGGAAGGAGCGAAGGCCCTGTCTCTCACGTACTGGAGAGCCGCCCGGTGTTGAGGGCCTGCCTCCTTTGTGCCTCAGAGCTCTCACGGCGTCAAGAGTGTCTTCCTTTCGTGTGTATGTGTTCAGATAGAAATGGGCCTCTGGCTCTCTGCTGTATTGCACCACAGACACGCGATCTCTGTTCTCCATCACATTTAGCTTCTCCACTACCCTCTGAACAAAGTCCTTCATAGCTGGGAATGCATTCCTAGTGTAATCAGAGCCATCCAGCAGGAATACAACATCCTTTCTGGGAGCGGCCCGGTCAACTAGAAGGAAAACCACATGTTTAGCATTGAGCACACTTTCTTGAAGCACAGCAACCCCATTTGACACTCCCACGATCACTTCTAACAGAAATCAAAGGGACGGCCCCAGTAAATCCACCCACCACCCCCTTCCACGCGCACACACATAAAATTGCTAGACTTTGCCCGTGGCTATTTCTAAGCAACTCCAAATAGCAGTGAAGGGTGTTTTTACGTTAGGGTTTGAAAAGACCAAGGCATGCAGGCCAGGGGCAGGCGGCACTGAGGAAAGATTAGCACGGCGGGACAGACGTCGGGATGTAAACGTACCTATGACAGTTGGGGTCGTCGGTGTCACAGAGATGACAGCGGATTCTACGGAATCGATAAGCTGTTCCTGAACACTGGGGAGGTCACTGAAGTCGGACACTGAGACTGCATTGCCAGGCTCTTTTGAAATACTCTGCAATTCTCTGCTGTCAGAGTATCTGTTGCCAATGGTAAAAATTTTCACTCCCAGCTCCCTAAGAGCGGAGGCTGGCGTGTCCACATTGTCAGAAGACCTTCCACCGTTCAGCAAAATCAGTATCTGTGGGACACCCTCCAGGCGTCTACTGCCGGAGGAATCAGTGAGGACACTGTCTTTCACATACTGGAGGGCTGCCCGGTGTTGAGGGTCTCCCTCCTCTGTGCCTCAGACCTCGGACATGTTCCAGAACCTCTTCCTTTGTGGTGTAGGTGTTCAGATAGAAACTAGCCTCGGGCTCTCGGCTGTACTGGACCACAGAGACGCGGTCTCTGCCCTCATCCACATGGAGTTTCTCCACCACTCTCTGAACAAAGTC
The DNA here is from genome assembly GCA_027481765.1 of Tenualosa thibaudeaui. Taxonomy (NCBI): domain Eukaryota; kingdom Metazoa; phylum Chordata; class Actinopteri; order Clupeiformes; family Clupeidae; genus Tenualosa; species Tenualosa thibaudeaui. Next base: position 1,967 of record JAIFZK010000010.1, on the reverse strand, counting down.
ACGCATGGCGGGAATCCATTCCTGTTCCCGTCTGAACCATCAAGGAGCAGTACGACGTCTCTCCTGGCAGCACGGCCCTCGACTACGGCAGATAGAGCATGTCAAAGAGCAATCTACCAGTCTGCCAAGCACACACTTTGCAGCTAATTCAGCGGGCATCACGGCAAGCCGTGTTTGGCTCTAATGTGCGACCGAGGGAACAAGTTAACATTTTGGTTTTCTGTCACTAACGCAACTATACTGTCCTGCAGCATGCGACAAAAACAGACACAAGAGACAACGAGTGCGCTTACCTATGACTGTTGGTGTTATGGGAGTGGCCTCCACTACAGCGGTGCTAACGACAGAGAGCAGTTGCTGTTGGACACTTGGAAGGTCATTGAAGTCGGACACGGACATTGCGTAACTAGGGTCGTTTGAAATCCTCTGCAGTTCTCTGCTGTCAGAGTTACTGTTTCCAATTGGAAGGATCTGCACGCCCAGCTCTTTCAGAGCCGAGGCTGGAGCGTCCACACAGTCAAACGACCATACACCGCAAAGCAGGATCAGCATTTGTGGCACACCCTCTGGCGCCTAGAACCGGAGGAGGCTGTGAACACGTTCTCCCTCACATACTGGAGAGCTGCACCAGTGTTGAGGGGCCTTCCTCCTTTGTGTCTCAGATTTCTAACATTCTCAAGAACATTCTCCTTCCTTGAGTGGGTGTTCAGGTAGAAGTGGGCCACTGGGTCTCTGCTGTACTGGACCACAGACACACGGTCTTTGCCCTCGCCCACATTTAGTTTCTCCACCACTCTTTGAACAAAGTCAAGCACTGCTGAGAACACGTTCCTTGTTCCATCTGAACCATCCAGCATGAACACCACATCTTTTCGGGGCATTCCTCTGTCAACTAAGGATATAGAGAATTTTGTCATGCAGAGCATGGAGGAAACTCTAGCACTCAAATGGCTCTCTGGCTGTTTTAAGCTACGAATTGACATGTAACACGCTGGCTTTACGGGGTTCTTTAGGGTCTGTTTATTTATTTATTCATTTTTGCACGACACAGGGACAGGAAGGAATACGTACACCACATACAAGCCTTTGTGAAGAGAAGAAGAGTAATATGGTTAAATCAGTCTTACCCGAGACAGGTGGAGACGTCTGTGTTACTTCCAAGACAGCAGTGTTCACAGAGCGCGAGCAACTGCTGCTGGACATTTGGCAGCTCGAAAAGTCTGACACAGACTGGGCATAGGTAGGATCGGAAGAAATCCTCTCAACCTCTCGGCTGGAGTTTCTGGTGCCAATACCAAAGACCAAGACGCCACTCTCTTTGAGAGAGGTGGCTGGGGTGTCTACGTTATCGCTAGACCTCGCTCCGCTCAGCAGGATAAGAATTTGAGGAACACCCTCTTGCCGCCTGCTACCAGAGGAAGGAGCGAAGGCCCTGTCTCTCACGTACTGGAGAGCCGCCCCGGTGTTGAGGGCCTGCCTCCATTGTGCCTCAGAGCTCTCACGGCGTCAAGAGTGTCTTCCTTTCGTGTGTATGTGTTCAGATAGAAATGGGCCTCTGGCTCTCTGCTGTATTGCACCACAGACACGCGATCTCTGTTCTCCATCACATTTAGCTTCTCCACTACCCTCTGAACAAAGTCCTTCATAGCTGGGAATGCATTCCTAGTGTAATCAGAGCCATCCAGCAGGAATACAACATCCTTTCTGGGAGCGGCCGGTCAACTAGAAGGAAAACCACATGTTTAGCATTGAGCACACTTTCTTGAAGCACAGCAACCCCATTTGACACTCCCACGATCACTTCTAACGCAGAAATCAAAGGACGGCCCCAGTAAATCCACCCACCACCCCCTTCCACGCACACACATAAAATTGCTAGACTTTGCCCGTGGCTATTTCTAAGCAACTCCAAATAGCAGTGAAGGGTGTTTTTACGTTAGGGTTTGAAAAGACCAAGGCATGCAGGC